>CM040121.1:6535945-6876567 GCA_022559845.1 Amorphophallus konjac | reverse complement strand
GAAAAGGGCTTAAAACGGCATGGGAATCGTAGGAATAGGTTAAAACGGCGCCAGAAACCGTAGGTAAATAGAAAGGAGCTTGTTAAACCGGCGCGGCCTGATTGGGGCGCGCCGGGAAGGGCGCGCCGGAAAGGGCGCGCCGGTAAGGGCGCGCCGTTTTAAGGCGTTATCGCGCCGATTCAGCCTGATTTCGTGGAAACATGAGTTTCGTTGGTTTATTTATGGACTTATTAACATGTTTTGGAAGATTTTGAAAATTGATTGAGGTGATTGTTCATCGGATCGGTCCCAAGCCGTTCAAAGTCAAATCACGGGCTCACGCGAGGTTCATACTCGAGCGCGGCGATTGTTCCGAGTTTACACTCGTTCGAGCCGGAATTTCGGCAACATCTCCCCCATCCCAAAGGATTATCAGGGAGAAGCGGGGAGTACTCACGTAGTGGAGCAACCCCTAAAGGCCGGGTGGCGCAACGGCGGCCGGCAAACCCGAACGGACAGGAAGACCCCGAGGGCTAGCCTACGAGGGGCACCAAGTCCGTGGGCAGAAAGTAGACGGATGGCGCGACTCACAGCGGGAGCGAAGACCCCGAGGGCTAGCCTACGAGGGGCACGCGACCCGAGTCGGTACCACGTCCAAGTCGGGACGACCGATAGAGAGGGAAACCCCGAGGGCCAGCCTGCGAGGGGCACCCATCTCACGACCACCACAAAGTCCCTTAAGGACTGTGGATTTTGGTCTGTTGGGATCAATCCCTGTTGCTGTTCACTCATGGCCCATAAGAGGCTCGTTACTAATGAACGACCCCTCCGTGGACAGAGCGATATCGAAGTAGAATCATGGGGGATGTTCCCCTCTCCACGGTTACCAAATATCCTCGAAGAGACGGTAATACGGCGTGATTATAAATCATGCTAAGCGAGCCTCGGATGTATGGGTATGGGTATATTGGTTAGCAGGGTAAAAGGGTAGGTATCAAGCTAACAGAGGTTGAAGCAGGGAAATCGGACATTGTATTTGCAGGGATGACCTCGGCCCCTTTTATCCATGACTTGAAGCAGAAAGATGACGGGAGGAGAATCCCAAAATCAGCTAGAGAGAGACTTGTATGTATGCATCTCCATCGGTGAAAACTTCGACATCAAGCGGAGAAGAAACCCCCGAGGGAGAGGGGAAAACACTGTAGCCCATATCGTGGTAGGGCATGCCGGCATCGGGGAAGACAAGCCGGAAGAAACCATTCACGCAGGGTAAACGCACGAACAAGGAGAAGATGATTGGGCCAAAGAAAGTGAGAACGGCGCCGCGTTCGAACACCTTACATTCACCACCTTAGGCACAGTAGACGGGGGAGTGTGCATATGTTGACATCTCATCACGGCGCCGGCACTGTTGCACGGCGCCGTCCCACTGGCCGAAAGAAGCAATCACAGGGATGAAGGAAATGGGATGCAGAGAAAGAAGATAGCATTGAACCACTTGACCATTGATATATATATTCATTCATTCCATGGAAGAAAGACATACAAAGTTTATTCCGGCGTCGGCGTTGTCGCGCGATCACCGTTTACGTTGATAAAGAGGAAAGAAGTTACATAGGTAGAGATAGAGGATCACAAAGATGGTGAGGGGGGGGATGGCTCATATCATCGCCCTCACCCCCTTCTCACTTACATTGTATCGGAGAAGAAACCCAAACGGAGGGGGATCGACCGAGAAATCACGATGACCCACCTAAATAAACAAGGAAGCAGACGATCTTCTTCTCCGGCACTGGGAGGTTCGTGCAAGGCGGAGGACGGCAGCCGCAAGAGAACCCTCAGAGGAAGCTTTTCTCTCAAGAAACCCTCCCCTTCGAAGCTCTGATTGGTGGAGGCTCTTCGGCCGATCAGGACCTCTCTCTCCCCCTCCTTTCTTTTTTTTTTTTAATTTCTTTTCTCCTCCCCCTTCTTTGTTTCGAAGGCAGGCTATATATAGCCTTTGTTAATCCGGCGCCCTGGAAAGGGGGCGCGCCGGATTTAACGGCGCCGGGGAACGAGTCCCCGATTGAATTAGCGCGCCGGATTTGGTGGCGCCGTATTAAGCGGCGCCGATGACCCTTCACGCGCCGTTTTAACTTGTTTGCTCGGCGCGGGTCTGCCGATGGGTCCGGGGATGGTTCCGAAAGTTCCCGTTGACTGTTCCTCTCGCCCTGGTCCTTGGAAAACCTTGACGGGGCGTTGACGAAGTTCTCGGCATGATGACTGGCCTTAATCGGAACTTCGTGTGCGTTCGGCTCGAGCATGCGGGTTTTCCGCTCACATGGTCTTGACACCGTAATTTGGGATGCCGGGCCGGCTTCACTTGTATTTGTAGCTTTTTGATTGCTTCTTCAGGGATGATCCCGAATACTCTCCCGAGCTCCCGGGTCTTGCCTTAGCGGCTGTTCATTGAAGCTGAGCATCTTTCATTTTCTTCTTTTCTATGGTCTCATCTTTTGTTCGGCTTCCGCCATTCTTTTTCTTCTTTTCTTTCTTTTCTTCTCTGTCGGCACAGGAGCACCTGATCAAAACTTAAGACCTACAGAAGCAGAAGTTAGGAAATGTTAGGAATATTTTCAGTGTCAACATGGATGAAGGATGGGCGGAAGGTAGGGTGGTGATGAATGTTGATGCGGGTGGAGGGAAGGCTAGCGGTTGGGAAAGAATGGGTGAAGGATTGGGCGGCGGTGTGATGGTGGTGATGGGAGTAAATGAGGGAGAGTATGATGGAATGGAGAGTGGTAGAGGATTTGCGGGAGCGGGTGTGAATGGGAGGATGAGTTGAGAGGACGTCGGCTGTGCAGGGATGATGAAGGGAGGATTGCGGTGGTTATGGTGGAGGGCCATGACCTGCGGTGTGGCGCCATCATCGTCGAAAAACCATCCGGCGTTGGGGGCCGGTGGCTGGACCATGTTTACTTGCGCTGGTGCTGGCGGCTGCTGCTGAGGAGCGGGTGGATGATTCGGCATCGGGTTCTGATGGATGCCTAGGTCTTGTACTTGCTGTGGCTGCTGCTGCTGCTGTTGTGGTGGCTGCTGCGGCGGCGGTGCTTGATGCTGTTGCACTTGCTACCCCTGCGGCTGCCTTCTCTTTTCTTTAATCTCAACAATGGCCCTATGCATTTCGGCCCAGTCGATTCTCTGCCCCTCATGTAGGTCATACACAAGATCTCGGAACTGAAAACATCCTTCTATGGTATGAGATGGCTGCCGGTGGAACATACAATACTTAGTCTGATCGACTGCCGGGTTCCAAACAGGCCGTTCCGGAGGAAGTTGGATTGCATTCACTGACATGAGTGCCGAGAAGATATCCGTAAGTGTCTCGGGCAATGGAGGATACTGGGCTCTCCTGGGAGCCGGGCGCTTGCTATTTGGATTGTTGTTGTAGCCATTGGGTGGAGGGACGTTATGGTATTGTGGTGGCGGTGATGGTTGTTGTGGTGCGGCGAAGGTGTTTTGTGGAATGGTGAAGGCGGGGGGAGGGTTTTGTGGAGTGGCTTGGAAGTTTTGCGGAGCGGCATTTTGCGAATTGCGGGGGTTTTGGTTGTAGCGGAAAGGTGCGGCCTGATATGGAAAAGTAACGGCTTGTACTTGCTCATTTGTTTGGACTCCCTCAGTAACCGGCCCTTGTGGTTTCTTGTGGTACTTGGGCTTTTGGTTTTCGAAGAGGGAATGGATAGGGGAGTCCTTGAATTGAGTCTGGATGAAGCGCGCTCGGCTATAGAGTTGATGCATGTTAGCTATGTCATTCATCGCCAGGATGTTGCGGAAGGTCGGGGTGGCATTGGAAATCAGCAGTTTGACCTTCTCTTCCTCCGGAATGTGGCCCGGTACCCTGGCGGCCATTTGTCTCCACCTGTCTGCATAGGTGGCGAACTCCTCATCCGACTTCATTTTCTCGGCCACTAGATCTGTAAATGAATATTCAGGGCCGACCCTGTCTTGAAACCGCTGGATGAATTTGTCTTTTACTACCTTAAAACTCTCGGCCTCTTCCAGTGGTAGAGAATAGAACCATTCTAGAGCAACACTGTCCAAAGATCGGCGGAATAAGTACGCCATGAGGCGATCATCATATTGGAACTGAGCTGATTCATAAAGAAAATCCCTCACATGGATGAAGGGATTGCTGTTCCCATCGTACTTGCGATAGTTGGGGAGCTCTGACTGCGGAGCGAACCGGATGTTCTGGAAGCTCGGAATAGGAATGTCGGCCAAGGATTGTGGGCCAACCCTTTTCTGGAGAAAGTCGAGTTGTTGCTGCATGGTGGCCCATTTGTCAAGCAAGTCCTGCTCTCGGGAAGGAGCAGGGGTAGTGAAGGATGCTGATTGTATTTGAGGGAGAGATGGAATGGCTGTAGCAACAGGCGGGAGCCCATAAGAAGGAGTGGAAGGATAGACAGTGGAAATAGGCGGCCCGTGAGAAGGATATTGGGCCTGAGATAGACTCGGATTAGCATGATTTTGGGCCACTCCTTGCTGAGGGCGTAAGAAATCGAAAGGGTTCATAAGGAGCTGTGAAGCTACCGAACCCGAGTTGTGATGATCCACCTGGACAAAGGAAGGGATGGGTGACTTCCCTTTATCGAAAGATTGATGGGCTGAATTAGAAGATTGGCCCATCTCCACGCCAGCGAAAGTGATGGTCCGAGGTTGGACCGGAGTGAGATCAATCGGAGTGGGCTGAACGGGCGGCCCAATAATGGAAGGGTTAGATTGACCTTGGATAGTGGCAGAGGGAGAAGTATTGGACCCTTGCATAGCTTGATATAAAACTTGGAGTTGGGTCGGATCCAGTTGGGCCATCATATGAAGGACGGAGCCCGCAGAAGGAGTAGAGAGAGAAGGGGTAACTTGACTACCTTCCATAGAAGTGGCGGATGGGAGGGGGGCAGTCCCCTCTCCAGAGGAAAATGTAATAACCCTAGGGGGGTTTTCAAGGAGCCCTTGAGGAAGAGAGTCCTCTTGGGAGCGAGGAGGATTGAAGGATGCCATGGTGGACTCGAAGAGGGGATTAGAATATAACGTGAAGAAAGAACTGACTCGAGAAGATGATTCAGACGGACGAAAACAACCCCACATGCAACGGGCAACCTTGACAATGCGAAAACAACCAACAAACAACACTTAATAAGCAACCAAACTTAGGTGATTCTAACAAGATGTAAGTGATAAAAGATGAAGACACTCAAATATCAACCAAATTGTTTTAAGATGATGCAACAAGGTTCTTATGATTTCTCCTTTGGAACTTTAGTAAATTGATTGATATGTGCTCTCAACAATGGGTTCCTAGTAGGAGATGAATATGGGACTTGGTTTGACTCTAAGTGTAACCACTCCTTCACCTATGCAACCCTAGACACGGGGTGGGAAAAGTACAACCAGCCCGGCGTCCGTGTGGGAATCCACGGCTCGCGGGGACTTACGGAGGTCCCTGTTATGATTTCCTGGTCGGCTCCAAGGAATATGGAGACGAGAGGTCCTCACAACAAGGTAGGAAAATGCAAGCTAAGATATGACAAGATGAATGACCCTATGTGCACCGGAGTGCATGCAAAGTCTAACCTAAGATCTAGCAATCAATGATGCACACAATGATATGGAGATATGAGCAAAGCAAGGAGGAGGTCAAGTATCACCCAAGCAATAAATCACAGCAAAAACTGCGGAAATAAATGCACCTCTGATGTGTACCTGCCAGGAGAATAACGGTCGAAGGACCCTGCGTCAGAGCATAATAATGGTCAAAGGCCAGACCGCCAGATAATATATAACGCAGGGGGATGAGACCGTCAGATGAGCCAGGGAACCAAAACCAGACAGAAGTAACCGGAAAGCCTGTGGAAGCTCACACAGCAGAACCAAAGTGGCGGTCTAATGCCCCTGCGTCAGAGAACTGTGACGCGGGGACACCCGGCCGTCAGAGAACTCAGAAAACCAGAATGAGCAGTAATCAAAGGGGAAACAAAAGGCAACTCCACAAGCTGATGATGGCAGGTTTAAACAAGAATCAAAAGCACGATTGGCACAAGCTGTCCCACCGTGATCGCTAAAAAATTATATGTTGATATTTATTTGTCTATCTTCTATCTTCCTTTTGAGGTTTGGAGAGCGATATGGTAAGATAACAAACAAACCATCAAAGATCTACTCAAACCTATGAACATGTGATCATGAACCTAGGCAATCATAGCTAGCTCTAGCATGGGCATGCTATCTCAATCCAACTACGCTAAGGAAAAGGAAAACACACGCCGGGGCGTGGAACAAGGAATAAATAAAAACACACCGTGAAGGTGGGGACAAGCAAGGAAAATAGGAAGATATGATGAAGAAGACAGCTAATGCCCAATACCAAGGAAAGATGTGATCGCCACCAAAGTAAAACAAGTCAAAAGAACCTGAATATATCTTGGAAATAGGTGGATGAAACACCCGCCCACGGGAGAGAAAACCAAAGAAAGCCTGCAGATCAACTTGGAAGTAACGGCCAGGACCCCGTGCGTCGCTTGGAAGTGACGGCCACACGATAGACCGTCGGAGGAGAATGACGCGCCTTCGCAAGACCGTCAGATAACCTGCAGTAACAAAGCTTGAATTCTTTTAACTCCAACTCTTCCAGCCGGCTAGAAGACCTAGGCCTCGTGTCAATGAACCTGTAAACCTGCCAAAGACGTAGAAAGACCAAACACAATAACCTCAATTAGTCCTTTTCACAAGCATAGCATCAATTCTCAAAGGACTTAACATCATCAAAAGGAGAGGGAATTACCGGGGAGTTTTGGTTTTTTAACCCCTCTGGGTATTTTAAAAGTTTGGGAAGATGTTTATATGCTTAGAGGACAGTGAAAAACGTGGAGAAGGAGGAGGGACAATGTCTTGATTGAGGAAAAACCAGGGAAGAACTCAAGCATGCAATGATGAACTTGAAAGACCAAAACCAAAGTACTCCCTTGATTATGAGATGGATGGACGTGGGAAGCAGTTCCTCTTGGATGAAGATGGCTCCTGAGTTTGGCAGCACTTCGTCGTGAATTCAAAATCTCCCCCCCTTTCTGGCCATGAAGTCAAGGGTTCTATTTATAGACCCTCAAACTCTTAGGTCGAGCAGAGGATAATTCAGCGAGATAAAGGGATTACTCTTAGCAAATCCTCGAAGATAATATCACCAAGAGTCCATAGGATCGAACGGGAGGTCCTGAGGATCAGATTTGAAAGAGATATCGTCAATCCAAACCCTTATCTCGACCACGGAGTAGCAGAGAAAAGGCCTGAACTGCCAGGACTCTCGGAAGGAAGTAACGGCTGCACGACAGACCGCCACTTGGAAGTAACGCACCAAGGATCATCCGTCACTTTCAACCTTATCTCAAAGAGATAAGATCAACGGGAAGAAAACCCAACAAGTTGGACTCTTCAAGGAAGCAACGGCCAAGACATAGGGCGTCAGAATGAAACAACGGCTGCACGACAGACCGTTATTATCACCATGGAATCAAAAGGATAAACTTTACAACAAGGCCTTAAGCCTTAGGACTCTTCAAAGAGTAACGGTCCAGGACCCATCCGTCAGAATGAAAAAACACACCTAGAACCGACCGCTATTATCATTGAGGTTCAAGAATGAAATGAGGGGCTTGCTAAGATTCATCCAATGAAACGCCACTAGGAGCCATATCCGATCAAAGAGTTCAGACCCAAGAAATAGGCTTCAACTAATCAAGAGACTCAATGAAGGGTGAACAACTCGGAGCATCGTATAGAATGAAACAAGGAGATGACCCGACTTATTGGGTATAAAACGGGTGTCAACAGTCTCATGACATATTTATAAGTTTTTCAAAATAATGATGTAAGTGTTTAACTAAATTTATATATTTATATTTTTAAAAATAACAGTGATATTTATATTGTTGGCCCAATTGACAAGCGGACAAAAAGGGGGGGTTGAATTATCCCCAATCGAGATGTCAGATTTTTAAACTAACTTACAGAATTAACGAGATTGATAAAAATAAGCTAAACATAAATAACTCTAGTTCTCTCAATCTTCCCGAGCTCCCTCGATCGTGTTGGAACAAAATAAGATGCAAACATGCAACCACAAGACACGAGGATTTTAAGGTGATTCGGAACTACGACGGGCTCCCTACGTCCATCCCTCACCAAACCGGTGAGACTTCACTCGCTTCGAACTGAAGCACACGAAGAAAATCTCCAACACACATGGAGACGAGGTCTCCAACACGATCCTACTGCACAGCGCGCAGACTCGGATCAATGCTGCACAAGTGCAGCACCACACACACACATAATCGCACACAGGCGATCAAATCACATACGTTGCACAAATGCAGCAACCAACACACGACCGTACGCAGACGATCCACTTACAAAATATTTATGAGTTCAGAGAATAAAGACTAATGTTCAATACATGCTCAACATAAAGATTGTTCAAAGAATAACACTAAAGAGAGATATCAAAGAAGTTTCAGTTTATCTCCTGATAGATGAAGGCATGCATACATTTCTACCTTGAAGCTCTTCAACGGTGGGGGGAAGAATGGATGTAGATCTGCAAGATTCCAACTCAGATCGCCCCTACAAGAGGAAGAAAACGTTAAGTACTCAAGAAAAACTCTCTTCCTCTCCACCTGCGGCCTTACCCTTCTATTCTCGTGTTCCTCAAAGTAGAAATTACATGGGATATATATGGGCACAAAGAGATGTTCAAATTACTAAGAAGCCCATGCAAAAACCCTTGAAAACCCCTCTAAGATATGTATGAATAACCTAGGGATAAAGGGGTCAAAATAGGGTTCAACAGGATTAGGTTTAATGGGTTTCGAATGAGGTTCGAAACACTTGATCCGGAGGGGTCCTAAGGGGTGTCGACACTAGCAATTGTTGGCCCAGTTGACGAGGAGACAAAAAGGGGGGTTGAATTGTCCCCTAAGTGAGATGGTATATTTTAAATCTAACTTGCATAATTAAAACAACTATCAAATTCAAACTAAAATGAGTTGGACTTTGAAACTTATGTGAAATTAATTCTCTCCAACTCTCGATTTCACACTATCAATATAAACGAATTAACTTTGCAAACACACAACCACACAGTGCGAGAGAGACTTTTAAGATGGTTCGGCCGGATAACATGTCCGCCTACGTCCACCCCTCACCAAACCGATGAGGATCCACTCGCTTCGAATTGAAGCACACGGAGTTACAACTCCACACACACAGAGACGGAGTCTCCAACACGATCCGTCAACCGGATCAACACACACACACGCTGCAACAGTCGCAGCACCAAACATACTCAACCGTACGCAGACGGTCCACACACGAGTGTCCTTGAGTTAAGAAAGTGAAAATAAATATTTAATACATGCTCAAGTATAAGATTTGATCAAAGAAAAACATCAAGAATGGATATCAAAGAGTTTTTCAGATTATCTCTTGATGAATGAAGGCCTGCAGACGAATCTTCTTTGAAGCTTGGACGGTGGGAGGTCGATCTCGAACAATATGAAGATGAAGAAGCTCCTCCTCGGAGATTCGGCCACGATGAATCTTGTATGCTTGAAGACGGATGAAGCTTTGAGTATTTCCAACCTAGATTGCCCTTGCAAGAGAAAGAAAATGATAAACACTCAAGAAACCCTCACTCCCTCTCCACCTGTGACCACACCAATGTTTTCCCGTCTTACCTTCACCAAATCCGCAACAAGATGTTTTATACTAAGAGAAGGCCCCAAAAGACATACAAACCCCTTCTAAAACCCTCCAAAAAGAGTCTCACATGTGCAACAATAGGTCAGGGGTATTAGCGTAAAACATCAACCCCATCAGAGGTCACACGAGTGGGTTTCGCGGACTTGCGGAATTCACGCACATAGGTTGCACACAGAGGGGGTCGACCCTTTCCCTGAAGGGGGTCGACCCTTTCTGGCTTTAGCTTCTGTCTGGGCTAGGAAATATGCAGGGGTCTACCCTTTCCAGTGAGGGGGTCGACCCTTTCAATTTTTGGGTTATGTTTAGCCCATAACATGCACAAGGGGTCGACCCTTTCAGTAAGGGGGTCGACCATTTCTAGCTCTTCACATTGAAATGCTTATTCTATGAGATCCAAATGATGTAAACATGCAGCCCATTGACATTAAAAAATCAACAATGAATTTTCTTCTTGAAAATCAAAGTAAAACAAGGGGTTTACATGTGAATCAAAGTTTATACATCAAGGTTGTTTACTTAAAAATACTTCAATGAACATAACTTCACAACCATCAAGATGCATATTACACCATTTCACATAACTAAAAAATTGAATGAAAATACCATGCATCCGAGCAAATGTACGAGTGATATCAAATCGATTTTCACCCAGATTAACATAAACTTCTAAATGCATTTTGAGCCACAATGACCCCACGAAGAATACACATGAAATCAAGTAAGTCAAACCCTTCGAGCAAGCACACTCAATTTGTTGCTTCCGCATACACACAATGCACACAATATTTGTTATCATCAAAATCATTACCAAAATCAATGAGAGAACACAACGAGCTCAACATATATTAATATATTTTTAAGAATAACATATCTGTAATTTTATGGGTAATAATACATCTATGCAAAAAAAAATGAATTTCTAAGTCATGATGTGGGGGATGAGTTGGATAAGATATGAACTATTCAAATAATAGTTTAAAATTAGTTTAAAATTTTGAAAGTAGAAAATTTTATACTAACGATATAGCATTAGCTAAATATCTTACATTTCATGGATAAAAAGTATGAAAATCTATTTTCTGAGTTTACTGATTTATTATTTTCCTAAATAATGATATGATATTTAAAAATTAGTTTAAAATAAAATTGTGACACTATATTATTGACTCGGGTATTATTCATACATATTTTAGATTAATGAAATTGTAATTCTATATGTTAAATTATAGATAAAATAATCCAAGAATGGTAAAGATTTAGTTTTGTAAAAAAATTTAAAAAAAAGTCTCGAACATGAGACTTGAGACAGTTCAAAATCTGGCCGACTAATATCCAAGGTTTGACTGACCGGTTGTACCGGCCTTTTACCGGTACGTTACAATACGATTCAGCATCATTATGTACGAAGGTGAAATAAAATCTTATATATATGTGTGACATAAAAAATTGTTCAAAAAAATTCTAGCTCGGTTGGTTAGTTGGTTTGTACTTTTTTTTAAGAGGTGTTTTGATTCTCACCTGTCACCTATTTTTAGAGTTAATTTAAAGTTTTTTTTAACTTCTATGTCCAACGTAAATAAAAAACGAACAAAAAATAATGCACTTTGTAAGTTTTGAACGGATGATCTCACGGGTAAACGAAAGGCTTCTAACCAACTAACTTATGAAATAACTAAAATATAAAATAAAATATATAATATTTAGAAGATACTAGTAGTATATCAGTTGCGTATCACGCGTCGGTCGTACAGGTTACCGGCTCGTATGATTCGGTATGTACGATTCGAGACGTATCGTATCGATTTATCAAACCCTAATAGTATCAAAGTAAGACAACTCTAAGTCAATGCATGTCAATCATAGAACCCTAATCTTCTCACGTAACTAAAATAATGATATATGTGCCTATATAATATTTCAGATCATCTTTTTTAAAATTTTATAGTTTACATGTTCGAGCTGCATATTTTGTTCACTTTCACCGAGGTTTGCCAGCCCAGTCATACCGACCGTACCGATGTTTTGCCGATATGATACGGTACGGCACCATATCACATTTGTACTATTACGTATCACGAATAAAAAAATATATAATAAATATATGTTATACTAAAATATGACAAAAAATTATATGTGACTCAATGATCAGTAAGTGTGTTAAATATTTTTTAGGACAAGGGTTCAAAACTCACCGTTGCCATGAGTTTTTTAGATTTTTTCTTAAAAAATAATAAAAATTGAATGAAAATGGCCTCTCGTAAGTTTCGAACACAAGCTTCAACGTTCTAAAGAAACATTGTGAACCAACTTACTTATAAAATAACATTTGATATAAAATAATATATATAATATTAAAAATGATAAATAGCGTATCGGCTGCGTACCACAGACCGGTCGTATTGGTCACCGCCTAGTACGATCCGGTACATGCGGTATGGGGTGTACCGTACCGATTTGTCCGATTTGTCAAACCCTAACTTTGACAGTGTAAAACAGTAAAAGTATAAAAGGGTATAACTAAAGTACAATACAACATTTCATAAAGAGATTTTACATATATATCCCTATAAAGTTTAGTTTTGTAAAATATTGTTGGAAATAATGGTATGCTCTGATACCAATTGTTGGGTCTCACGGAGTGCGATCGGATCTAGAAGGGGGGTTGAATAGATCATGTTTACAACTTTGGCTTATTTAAATCTTGACTCGAAAAAACATAAACCACTCCTATAAGATAAATGAATTAGTTAAGCATACAACGCAGCGGAATAGATAGGAATGGAATAAGTAATGACATTAAACGCCAATGCAAAGTTCAGACAGGTCGACACTCCCAGCGGGCAGGTCGACACTCCTTTAGCAGGATCCAGCTATGAAGTGAGCTGGAGTCTGCTCTTCAGGGAGTGAGGTCAACACCTCTAATCAGATTAGCCCAGACATGTCGACACTCCTCAAGAGAGAGGTCGACACTTCTTCACTAGCAGCTAAGATCCAATTGAGATGTAATACAATGAGCCACAGAGATCTTAAATCAGAGTAGCTAAGTGTGAAATGACTTGCTTAGTGTGTGAGAGTTGTGGTGATCAACTAAGGTGCATGAGTGTCAAACGAGGTGAATTCCCTTGGCAAAGTTTTCACCTTGGTGCCTGTGTGCAAGGATGCAGCAGGCAACCCAAGGAGTTAATGTAGTTAGATGCACAAGGGAGAAAGCTGCTCACACATCGTGTTAACTTCCTCTGCTTGGGAGATGCTCCAAAGTGTATGTAAGCAAGAGTGTTGCAGACACTTAAGAGGATCCACGTTAGTTACGATAGCAAGAGGATCGAGATGAGACTGTTGTGTAAGCTGAACGCTTGAGTGTGCAGAGAAAATAAACAGCGTAAGTAGCACACGAACCTGTGAAGTAGGGATAGAGGATATGGAACATGCTCACAAAGTATACCACACACAACACAAGGATTTTAAGGTGGTTCGGTTGTTAGCCCACAACCTACGTCCACCCCTCACCAAACTAGGTGAGGCTTTCCAGCTGACACACAGCTTGAACCGCTGAGCAACACAGCTTGCTAACACGGCTGAGCAACACAGCTTGCTATCCGCTGACTAACATCTTGAACCGCTGACTAATAGCTTGCCAATCACCCAGAGGAACAGATCCTCTCTTCCTCTGAAACCATAGAGGGAACCCGGTCCCTAAACAGGGGATCGGAGAAGCTAGATGTATTGGTGATAGACGAACCGTAACAAATAGAAACTGAATACTGCAAGTGCAGTGGAGAATCAATAGAGACAATGTAGACACCAGCTGAAGGAATGGATCAAGACATCAGAACTGGTGAGTGCAGCTACAAGATTGGATCCAAGGATCCTTTTCTTCAAACTCAGGTAGACTACAATATCTTTCTTCTCTCTCAAGGCTGCTCTCTCTTCTTCTTCTTCTCTCACAGCACTGGACTAAGTCTAATAGGTGCTGGGGCTGCTCTCACGCTACTTAGGAATATTCTTCGTAGATTGGTCGAGGGCGGGCACTTTGTGGACGGCAACAGAAGCTTCATGAGAAGCTAGATATTGTACATATATACAGCGTGCCACGCGGCCACTTGGTGAGGAACCTTTTCCCGCCAAGTTTTCCCGCCAAGTGCTTTCTTTACTTTGAAGAAGATGCTCTGCAAGATTTGGCGTGAGTTAAATTGCTTTTAGTACAAGAATAGTGCGATGAGAGACTTGTGTGAAGAGGCAGACTAAATCTCCCTTTGGTCAGTCTTAGATCTTCACATTAAATCCCCTTCAGACAAGTAGTCTTCTCATTCTGCTTGAAGTGTACTTTTCTACGACAATGGCTGGTTGGACAGCCCATTAGTCGACAGTAAGATGGTGGCAGACTGCGGAGTGTCCTATTCTCAGTAACAGACAGTCTGGACAGGCAGACAGATAAGACTTACATCGTGGCAGATAGAAGTGGCTCTTCTAGCTGGATTTCTGTCAAAACCATCTCCAAAAGGTGGACAAATGAGTGATAAGATGGTAGAGCAAGGGTCAGACCTCGGGACATGGTCCAGACCCCAAAATCCTTAATTTTAATGATTTGCGGTTCCTTTTTCTCTCTCTGGATGGCCCACTAGATCTGACAGACTTTTGGCTTGAGTGCTTCTAGAAGAACAAGGGTGTCGACCTCCTGCTTGGAAAGAGTCGACACTACTTAGTGAGACAGCCAATGTTACGCTTTAAGGAATGGTCACAGGTCGACCTCTTGAGAGAGACAGGTCGACACATTCCTTTGACCTTCTTTGGATAGATGGTGCTTGAGAACTGCATGCACCAACCTTAACTTGAATATGCTCAGACCTTGATGCTTGGACCTTGAGAAATGCTCAGACTTGATTTGAGCTGGAACCTTTTGTAGCTTGCACGGACCTTGTCTTGCCAGAAGATAAACATGCACAAACTTGATGTATGAAGGAAGCATTGCAAAGACCTTCATCACCGTGCTTAGACTTTGTCTTCATATGTGCACGGACCTTCTAGTGTTGAAGGAAGAATGTGCACTAACCTTGATTTATCACATAGTGAATGTGCACAGACCTGGTTATCTACTGGCCAGAGGTTGCACGGACCTTGATCTTCGTAAGTGCTCAGACCTTGGTTCATAGGAATAGAAACCTGCACCAACCTTGTCTTGAGCTAGCACCGACCTTATGCACATACTGGCACTGACCTTGCTGAGAAAATCTGCACCGACCTGGTCTTGTGTTGAAGGCAGGACTTGCACCGACCTTGATTCGTGCGAGTCTAGGTTGTGCACCGAACTTGTATGTTACGCTCACGAAGCATGCACTGACCTTGTAGCATATGTGCACTGACCCTACTGTACTTTAGAAAAGGATTGCACCGACCTTGCTCTACTCTAGAGAGGGACTGCACCGACCTTACTTGCAGATGTGTACGGACTTGGTTTGTTGCATGCGTGTAGACCTTATAAGGCATGAGAGAAATGTGCACCGACCTGATGTTGCAGAAGATGCACCGACCTTGCATGCATGTGAGCAGTGATGTGCACTGACCTTAGTTGGCTGTGGTGTCGACACTTTTAGTAGTATGTGTCGACGCTTCTCTCTTCAGCATGTTCATCATCTTCAGCAGTTGCACTAACCTTATCTGCATGGATTTCTGAGAAACCATTTGCCTTGTGTTGCATGTGCCTTGGTTTTTGTGCAACCATGAATCTTGAATTCTGCCTTGATTCTTGTGTAGCCACATGCCTCGTTTTTTATGCCTTAATTTATTTCTTTCTTTGTTGCCAAAGCTGGCTTGACCTGAAATGCACGAATGTTGACATTTATCAAATGCATGTCAATCATATTAATGAGTCATAGTCAGACATCATCAAAATAATAGAATTAAAGCATGTTACATATATGCCCAACATTCTCCTCCTTTTTGATGATGGCAACTATGAGTCATTAAGAATATATTGTAAGTCAAGGTGTCATGAAATGTAATCATGAATTTGAAGCACAAAGACTTTCAATGACATTTTCTCCCCAGATAATTCTCTCCCCTTTATGCAAATGATCAAGTCTCTCCCCCTTATGCATGTCCTAGATAATGACACATACAATCTCTCCCCCCTTGACATCATCAAAAAATACTAGAGAGAGTATATATGGCATAATTAGGAAGGTGGGAGTAGGGGAGATTATTAGTACAGGATGTACAATAGAAAAGATGAGTATTTACTTGGAGGGTACAACTAAGTGCAGTCAACCTGAGACATCTTCTCAGAAATTGATGTGGAAATACATACCAATGGTTGTACACTTATTATGCCAACTGTTGAGTCCTCGAGGTGATGCATGGTCTCCCGCAAATGAGAGTAAGACAAAAGTGATGCAGAGAGAAGATCACGCAAATGAGGAGTTGATACCACTTGTTAGTGAGTGATGATCAATGTTCAGTAAGCAAGTGATACTAATTGTTAATGGCAACATAATGATAGCAAGACAACCTGACTAAGCCACGAGAGACAAATGTATGCATAACATTTAATCATGGCAATATGGTGCAGTACAAGAGACATAGAGCAACCATGTACAAGAGTAGATCTGTTGTGGTCCAAGTTGATGTTGGGTTTCTTGACCAAAAACAAATACCAATTGTTGGGTTTCATGGCCAAACAGGAGACAAATGGCCGTTAACAGTTATAAACGCAACAAGGACTCAATCATGCAGGAAGATTAATCACGCACCATGATCCAATTCTGAGAATAATACAGCATCCACACAACAGACTTGGTTTTCTGATTTTTTAGATGTTTAAGCTTTTTCATATTTTTCAGTCATTTTCTGGTGTTTTCTATTTTTCAGATTTTTAGGATTTTCTATGCAATGCATGAAGAATGCAGACCACCCATGTATGTGCAGACTCAACCTAGTTGCATGGAGAGCATGGAGCTGAGATATCCTGATATACATGAATAGGAGGGCAATGATACCATTTGTATAGTGAGGGCAAACGTCAAGGGACATCAAAAGATAGTTTATCTTTACAAGAGATGGAGGTTTTTAAATCTGAAACTAAGTTTATAAATGCAGAGTTATGAAATTTTCAGAATTTTCAGTTATAGAACCCGAATGAACTAGCCCTTACACTTAGATTGGTTTAATGTTAATGAATCCCGGCCGACTCAGTAGAAACACATGAAACCATTTGTATTCAAGTTTGATAGAGATGAACCAAAAATTCATATCAAGGACAGATTAACCTCCTCTTATCTTACTCATTCATTTCCATTGGCTCCTTTAAGAGAGACTCTTAAAAAGTATTGAAATTAAACAAGCACGAAGACTAAAAGGAATTTTAGAATTTCAATAGATGTGCATTTAGCTTTTGCAATCTCAACCATAATATTCATTGTGAATAGGATAAGTTTTTACGAGCATTTAAGTCTAGTGCATGTCTAATATCCGTAAGGACCCACGTTGTTTAGACGCACGTATCCCTAGGTAATTGGTAAGACTGATTGTCATGCTTCAAATAGAACAGAGATAGCATTGTCACCTCATGACATATCGTACCACAAATTCTTGATGAGGGGACATGTTTCTCAGCAACTTTGCCATTGCTCTGCTTTGATTTTTCTTTTATAACACTGCAGAGTTAACAAGGGTACTTCATGACATATCTTACCTCAATTCATTTATGAGGAGACATATTTCTCAGTGAACCAATGTCATTACTCTGTCACAATTTTAGCCATTATGAATTCTACAAAATCAGATTGTTTAAAAACAATACTTAGACAGAAGTTTCTCAATTATAAAAGCCTTTGTACTTAAAATAAGCTTTCAGATTTCAAATTGCATAACTGGTCAATAACATGAGAAACTGGTTTAAGTCTATGAAGCCCGAACACAAATATTTTCAAGACGTTTAGACTTCAAGACACAAGAATTCATTAACGTTAAACCAAAATCATTCATGTTCGAGGCAGTCACAAATTTCAATAAAAGAAGATTCTTCTTGAAGATTTACTCTGATAAACAATCTTAATAACAGATAGAGAATCCTCCGAGAAGTTCAAGACATTTGAATCTCAAGTTGAACCACAAAAGGATTTTAGCAATATGGTTCAGTGGCTTGGTATACAAAGAGAGTGTTGTATGATTGGAAAGCGAGAATAGATGATGAACACTCCCCCTGAGGTTATGGATTGAGCTCAGATTGGTATGAATGAGATATATACAGCATATGCATGGAAGAGATGACACTTGCACCGGATGGTGTTGACACCTGAGCTCAGGTAGGAGGCATTTTTTAGCCAGGCTGAACTAAGAGGTCGACCTGTCAGTTTTATGAGGTCGACCTATTTGACTGTAGGACAGAGTTTTGACGGATTTTCAAGAAGAATAAAACTCCCCCTGAGCATGTGCATGGAGTATGCAACCTATGTTTTAGGTGAGCACATGATGCATGAAAAATGATGCCATTTGGGTCCTTTTTAACATTGAATGTATGAGACCACAATATGATGCAATCATGGATTTTTTGAAATGCATTCTGAATAGACATGCAAGTTGGTAAACCATGAAATGCAAGAGCTCCCCCTGACTTTGTGCATATAGTGTCTGAATACTGAGTGCATCACATGCAATGGAATCAATGCAGGGAATTTGATGAATTATTCATATGAACATCTAGACTGTTCTAATGATGAGTTGACCTTTGGTACCTGGTGGAGAACTGAAGTCATAAGACTACCTTGCGCATGATGTGAGTTTCCAGACAGAAGTGATTTGTCCTTCTCCCAACTTACCATTTTATATACCAAAAGGTCATGCAGAGTTGGGTCCCTTGATCATGAAATGCATGATGTGTCATGAAATTTCAAGTTGATGCTCAAGGACCACAACACATCCATATGCAATGACTACGATGCAAGCCTATCATGCAAAGGTTGAACACATAAAAATTATTTATGTGCCTTGAGCATTTATTCTTTTGACCATCCATTGTTCAGCTCCAAGGCTCCCTACATTCAAAATTCTCATTTGAAATTTTTAGGTACCCAAACTTGCTTGGGTCCTTGTTGATTAGCAACAGTTCTAGCAATTGATCTTCTTTTCTTTGCTGCCTTATGGTCACCTACTCTTATCCAGGGACAATAATTGGAAGTATGTCCATATTCATCACAATAGAAGCAACGCACAGGTTGTTTACCATTTTTTTTGTGCACATGTGCATTGTTCCATTGCGAGTGAGTATATAAACTGTTATGTTGATCATGAGAGTAGCTCCTACCTCTCAGTCGCCAGTAGTCCTGGATTGTGTGGCCATTCTTTCTACAATGGTAGCAGCAAGGAATGTGATTTCTGTTGAAGATCATGGGGAGTGTCGACCTGTCCGAATGGAAGTGTCGACTCTTCTGATTCCCCATGCGGTTCAGTGGATAGTTCTGCTGCATACTTCCTCTGCCAGAGTTGACCTGTCTTTTGCCCTTGACTTCACCAGTAATTCTTGAATTCTTTCCTGCTCTTAGTTCAGCATTTTTCAAGGTGAGATAGTCATGTACAGTGTGACCAAGCATGTCACAATGAAAGCAATAATCATTCACTTTATGAGAGGCATGATAGTCATCATGGCTTTTCCTGTTGTGCATGTCAAGACTAGCAGACTTAGGTTTCTGTTTTTGCATGAGAGCCTTCTCTTTCTGCTTACCAATGTGTTTTTTGATTTTTCTCAGCAGCATGCGGTATTGAGAGGTGGTAAGAAGTGCTTGCTTCATTCTTACCCTTGACAGAAGTGATGTAGGCCTTGCTTCCAAAGAATCGTTGGTTTTCGGGTTTGTAACCCAAATCTCCCTCACGATGACTTACTCTTGTTTCCAAGAGTTTGTTCATGCTTTCCTTATCCTGCATACACTTAGACAGAGAGTCATTTATATCTTTGATTTCATTCTCCAATGAGGAGACGTGCAGCTCAGTTTCAGCAAGGTCCTCCTCACACACATCCAATTGCTCATTGAGCATAGCATTAACCCCCTTGTAATTTTCAATCTCCATTTGAAGTTCATTTAGTTTTTCAGAACTATCATGGGCAATACCCTTGCCCTTCTCATGAATGGACAGTCTTTCAAGTAACATGTCGTTTTGTTCTTTTACCATTTTTATTTCTTCAATCAACCTTTTAACAGGGATTAGCTTTTCCGAGGATTAACTTTTCCGACATGGTTTGTTCATTAGAGATTGATTTAGGTTGGTTTTGAAGTTATCTTATGATTACTTCCAACCTAGTGATTTCAGCTTGAAGGATTCTATTTTCATCTATTAGGCATGTAATGGTTTGCTTATTCACATCCAAGTCAGAGGTGAGAGTGTCATTTAGCTCTTCAAAAGCTGAACAATTGTTGCAGAAGGAACTTTCATTCTGACAGACTGGTTGGATTTTGAGTTTTCGAACAGTCTCTTCCAACCTTATTATTTCTACTTGAAGGATTCCGATTTCATCGTTTAGACACACTATGGTTTGTTTGTTTAGATCCAAGTTAAAAGCAAGAGTATTGTTGAACTCTTCAAGGTTGAAACAATTTTCACAAGCACGACTCTTATCTTGACTATTTTTCTTCAAATCCTTTTTCAATTTTTTGTTTTCAGATTTCATCTTTTTGTACTGCTCGATCAACTGATCATATGCACCCATAAGCTCTTCAAAAGTAAAGTTTTCAGAATCAGAGCTTACCTGAGATGAGGATGGATTGCTTGACTGCTCTGATCGGTCAGCCATAAGGCATTGATGCTCTTGATCTTCTCATGGATGTTCATCAACACCTCCAGAACTTGCTTGACTGTGCTGCAGGTAGACACAAGATCAAGTAATCTGTCATCAACCGCAGCTTTGATTAAATTGAGTGCAGAAATGTTATTGTCAGGTTTGGTCTTATGTTCAGCTGACCATACATTTGAATCTGATGGCAGCTCATTTGGACCAATGTATATAAGGTTCCACAATTATGGATCTGTGAGTTTGACATAGACGTACATTCCTCTCAGCCATATTGAAAAATCTGAACCATCAAAAATAGGTGGAGAACCCTTCGAAGCATGTGTAGCAGATGAAGCCATATTCTCAAAATGCACTGGGATCTTTCCCTGTAGATCGTAGGATCTAGGAATAGCAGAGCTAGGCTCTGATACCAGTTGTTAGGAACAATGCTATGCTCTGATACCAATTGTTAGGTCCCATAGAGTGCGATCGGATCTAGAAAGGGGGTTGAATAGATCATGTTTACAACTTTGGCCTATTTAAATCTTGACTCGAAAAAACATAAACCACTCCTATAAGATAAATGAATTACTTAAGCATACAGTGCAACGGAATAGATAGGAATGAAACAAGTAATGACGTTAAACTCCAATGCTCAGTTCAGACAGGTCGACACTCCCAGCGGGCAGGTCGACACTCCTTTAGCAGGATCCAGCTATGAAGTGAGCTGGAGTCTGCTCTTCAGAGAGTGAGGTCAACACCTCTAATCAGATTAGCCCAGACAGGTCGACACTCCTCAAGAGAGAGGTCAAAACTTCTTCACTAGCAGCTAAGATCCAATTGAGATGTAATATAATGAGCCACAGAGATCTTAAATTAGAGTAGCTAAGTGTGAAATGACTTGCTTGGTGTGTGAGAGTTGTGGTGATCAACTAAGGTGTATGAGTGTCAAACGAGGTGAATTCCCTTGACAAAGCTTTCGCCTTGGCGCCTGTGTGAAAGGATGCAGCAGGGAACCTGGTGCAGACACCAGAGCGAGCGAGCCGTCGGTACCGTACGCGGAGCACCACTCGAGCTACATCAGCTTCTCTTTGGCTCGGAGATAGTCTAGAGTCTCCGCCATGAGTTTGGACACTTTTTTTGCATTTATTTGCATTGTATTTGGGCTTGTAATGTGTGTTTTTATTTGGGTTTTTATGTTGGGCTCTTTGTAAGGCTCTTAATAAGCCATTTGGATTAAGCCCATTAGAGTCCATTAAGAAATGTGGCCATATTAGACCACTAGACTTCATAATGGGTCTTTAAATGACTTAAGGCCCAATTGGGCTTCTCTCTTTCTCATGGGTTTTCTAGATTGGAAGGCCCAATTGACTGGTCTATGGCCCAACTTAGACCAAGCCTCTCTTGTTGACCAAGGGAGACAAAGTGGGAAGAAAAGCCAACTTTCTCTCCTTAAAATAAGAGGGCTGCCCCCCTCTTTTGGCTTCATTAGGCTAAACTTATTTAATTAGGCTTGACCACATGGGGGAAATAGCATTTGGCATCTCATCTACGTAAACCAAGATCCATGGGTTTCATATAAAAGGGTTATATTTCCTATTTTCAAGAATTAATGAAGAGAAAAATCTGAATTTTGTTGGAGCAAGCAAGGGCTGCCCCCTATCTCTCTCTTCTCTCCCCCTTCTGCAGCTGGGAAGGCTGTAAATCAGAGGTGTGAAGCCTCTTCTATCAGTTCATGAGTTCGTCGTTGCCGCCGCCGCTGCTGTCGTCGCGCCGCCGTCGCACCACCGCCATCGTCGCCAGAGTTCTGTCCATCCAGGACAGCCCCTTCTTCAACGAATTTCTGCTCCCAGCCACGAGATCTTTTGGAGCCCAAACTTTCAAGGTGAGTTTCATAGATCATCACCACGTCCTAGAAAAATTGGTGGAGCCTCTAGTTTCTATTTTCCATTTTTTTTCATTTTCGTTCTCCACCTGCTTTCAGATCTGCCAACAGTCTGCCCAGATTTCCAGAACTCTAATAGGTCATTCATGAACCCACCTTCTTGTGATCAAAATGACTTGAAATTTTTATTGGAGGTTTTGTCCACATAATACCACGTCCAAATATTTTCTTGTGAATTTAGGTTCACATTCATATTTTCTAAAAATTAACTCCAGATCCCAACTCAGTTCTGCCTGCCACTTGTAGACACGTAAAAATTGATGCTATGTTGATCAAAACTCATGTCACCATGTAATGTCCCAAAGTGAACTTCAATATTTCCATAATACGAAGTTTTTCTAATTTTTGCATGTTTTTATGAATTTTCTTAGCATTTTTATAATTAACGACTTTATCTGGGACGTGCTTTAATTAACGGCCTGATCTTAGGCGCGTTTTAAAGAAAGGACGACTGTAGCAAGAGGCGTCAATTTCTGGTATTTTACGAGCCCCACCCAAATTGGAAAATAAGAATTAACGTCCTTCCTTAGGGCGTGTTTTTGATTAACGCCTTTCTCTCAGGCGTCTTTTTATAATTTTTAAATAAGGAAGGTTTTTATTACTAAAATTAAATCCAGGAATTGACGTCTTTGTCCCAGTCGTATTTTTAATTAACGCCTTGAATCGGGTCGTCAATTTTAATTAACGCCCTTCTAGGGGTCGTCTCTCACCCTTCCGTATCCTGTTTGAACACAGCTTTCCTGTAGAGTTCCCTACCTTGATTAATCACCTTGCTCGATTGGGGAACTAGAGTCCTTGCCATTAATGATCATTGCTTGTTCTTATCCCGTTAGAATACGATTTTGCACCCTATAATTAGCCCCCTGGGCTGAGCTCGCAAAAGGTTGGATGCAGGAAGGAGGAGTTAGAGAGAAAAAAAAGAGAAGCAGAGCAAGCAGAGCAGAGAGTTAGAATTAGCAGAAACTATTGGTTCGTTAGCGTTACTTGTGTAGAGAGGAGAAATCCATAGTTTCTCTCCTTCCTTGTGAGATCTTCTGCTCTTCCAGCGGTCATCCTCTTCCTCCTGCTACCAACATCCGTGTGGTTCCCTTTACTGTTGTCAGGAACAGCAGGGAGTTCATCTTATTGTCATCTCATCACATATTTTTACTTGCATTAGCTTTGCATCTTCTCCCTTCCCTAATTCTATTAGGGGCTTTAAAAATAACTAAAAGGTGCACGCTTTATGCTTCACTTTCATCATCCTATTGTTCTTTTGAATTGATACTACACTCACGTTTAGCTAATCCCTTCTTCTTTTGTTTGTTCTTTGTTTAAGGGTGATCAAGAGGAAAACCCCCTTCATCGGCCGGCCGGTAGAAGGAGGAGGAAGGAATCTACATCCATCCCGCATCTTCATCTTCATCAGGTATTCGCGATCATCTTCTTTCTTCTTGAGGTAACCCCTCTGGTTATCACACTCCTTATTAGCACTACGTGCTCCCTCACACTCCCTTTTTATCATTCTCTCCATTCTTCATCTTATTATTATTTTTATCTTAAAAGTGGATTTTCCATAATCTACAAATTGGCGATCACGGCGGGACTACCATTGTTTTTCTGTTGATTACCCATTTCCTATTGGCACCCACGTGTGCCCTTTCCCATTGGTACCCACGTGTGCCCTTTCCCCTTTGGCACCCACGTGTGCCCTTTCCCTTTGGTACCCACGGTACCCCTCCCTTGTGCCCTACGAGCACCCTCCACTGTGCACACTGCACACTCCGGGATCAGCCAGTCCAGTGATTTTCCTAAATTAACGCCTTCTATAAAGGCGCTTTTTGAGTTAACGCCTTGATCCAGGGCGTCTTTTTTCTGTTTAACGCCTTCTGTCAAGGCGTCTTTCATCGCGTCTCTTGGTTTTTTACTCTGTCTGTGAATTCACGCCCTTCTCTCCGGGCGTCCTTTTATTGATTAGCGCCTTACATCAAGGCGTGTTTTTATTTTGATCGTGTGCACCACTCACATTTGACGCCCTCTGTCAGAGGCGTCCTTTTCACATATAGCGCCTCACTCTAAGGCGCGGTTTTGCACCGTCTGTGAGTGCCTCACAGTGATTCACGATAACTACGATGTCGTCTCTTCCATTAGTAGCGACTGCTTCAGAGTCGTCTCTTTCCTCTGCGTTCACAGAGACGTGCTTCCCGTGTTTATTCATGCGGGATTGATTCTTACATTCATCATTTGATTATATTGGTGTGATCTGCTTATATTATTCTGCATTTTGTGGCATTCGGTTGAGAGACCTCCTCTCTCTACACTAGGATTCCACACATCTCTCTTGGAATCGGGATAACCCTCCATTGAGCATTCCGTCTCTTTGGACCGGAAATCCCTTTTCCAAGACCTCCGTAAGTCCCCGCACCCGTGGATTCCCTCACGGACGCCGGGCTGGTTGTACCTTGAGGTATCCAGAGTTTAGATAGCCCACCGTTGGTGAGGAGAGAGAAAGAACGTAGTTAACCCGGATATCACAACCAAAACTCACAACTAAGTTCTACACTACAAAGAGAGAGGATTGTACATCAATTTAATTCACTCTAATCTTAGACTTGAATCTAAAAGCTTGCGTTCATTACAACTTGTTTGCATAACTTGATTGGATTGAGTGATTACTGCAATTATAATTCCTCCAAAATAAGCTTCTCTGCTTAAACATGCAACTCCGTTCAGGTAAGACTATCAACATGGCAAGCTACGGGTACGCCTATGATGATGTGGAAGAGAATACTTTTGATCAATCTTATGAGGCACCCCTCCAAGATTCCATCTATCATGAGGGAAACCACCCTCCGTCTCAGGTTCATTATTCTCAAATTCATGTGGTTGACACCACAACTCACGAGGTTGAACCCTCTTCTCAAGCTTTACCATCCAATCAGAACACATCGGGGAACACCTCCCCTTCTTTCAACGTCAATGATTTAATTCATGCATTATCTCAATTGGACGATTCCCAGCGGCAGGTAGTTCAGGCCGCTTTGAAAGGGAAATCTATTCCCTCTTCATCTTCCAATCCCCCTCCGACCGCGAGTGGCCATCACGTTGTTAATGACCAGGCGGTCTTGCACAAACCCCCCTCTTGTCCACCAACGCCCGGTGCGGCCATGCCGGCCCAACAGACAAGTTATTCTGCGGCTAGGCCCCAATTCTTTCAACCTCCCCAAATTCTAAGGATGCCTATGCCAAATACCTTCATTCCAAATTCGGTCCCGGTCGAGTCAGACATTAATGCTTTGCTCCTTCAGAAATTTGCTAGCATGGAAGAACAACTCAACAAGGTTACTGCTGCCAAGAATGCTCCAGAGATCTCTCTGCCTACATTGCCAGTTTTTCACTTACCACCTTCTGAGATGCCGAATTTTCGGCGATACAATGGAACTGGCAATCCATTTATTCACTTGAAGGATTTTATGTATGAGACCTCTTTTTGGCAAGGCAACAAAGCCTCACTGGCTTATTTGTTTAGAAGATCTCTAGAGGGGCCAGCCCTCGAGTGGTTCTATTCCTTGGATCCGACAGATGCCAGCAATTTTGATGTGGTTCAAAGGAAATTCTTGCAGAAGTATAGGGACCGGGTTGGACCCTCTCTATCTATTACAGACCTGGTTGCAGAGAAAATGAAGCCCGAGGAGGACTTCATCATATTTGCTGATAGATGGCGATCAATGGCCGAGAAATTGAAAGATACTTTGTCAGAACCAGAGCAGGTTAAAATGATTATTTCAAATGCAACCCCTCAGTTCCGGCATATATTAGCCATGAACAGATTGACCACCATGGAGGAGCTCTATGAAAGAGCTCGATATATTCAAACTTAGATGAAGGATTCGCCCATCATGGGCATGTTCGAACCGAAACCACGATTGGTCAAGAAAAATACAAATGTCAACAATAGCGGGCCCACGACTGAGGGCACCGTCATCAATGAGCAAGTTGGCGTGGTCGGCAACCCCACACCTTTTCGCCAATCTAACCCACGACCTCCGCCACCTCCACAACAAAACACCCTCTTCCACTCACCCCCACAACACCAATTTGCTCCTCAACCTTCCCTTGCTCCTCCACAAAACCAAACGCCACATGCAGACCCCTCAGCTCCGCAACAGTACCACCAAGTACCGCCACACACCAACTATGGCCCGCAACAACAGCAACAAAGGAGACCACTTGGCCCCAAAAGGGCCCATTATCCGCCATTGCCAGAAAGTCTCCCAGATATATTAAATGCCCTGATGGCTGCTAATCTACTCATGCTACCAAAAGAAAGGACAGCGTGGCCCGCTAATGTTGACACGTCCCGCTATTGTGTTTTCCACCGCTCCCCTGGTCACAATATTGACCATTGCTTTCACTTCAAGGACTACATCTATGATTTAAATGACCAGGGTGGCATTAATTGGGACGAGATGAGACAGTTCATCGCTGCTATGAAAGTAAGAAGGCCTCCTCGGCAACAGCAGGCTCAGCAGCCGCAGCAACCAGCTCCACCAATACAACAGCAAGCTCCAGCACCTCAGCAAGATATGGGGATTGTCCACAACCCATTGCCGGAGCACCAAGCAAATCAGCATGTGAACCCAGTCACGTCTCTCCATGAAGTAGAGAGAGGGCAGGGATGGCACGAAGAAAACGCCTCTGTCGGGGCATTCAATCATAATTCAAATCAACCTCCGCGCCTTTTGCGCACACTTCCTTCTTCTTCTACCCCTCAATTAGGTCGCTCCCTTTTGCGCCCCGTTAACCCATCTGTCCCCACTAATTCCTCATCCTTGCCAACCCAGTCTCTCCTTACCCGTCCACCACGACCACAGCCTCCGACGTAGCAAACTCCATCATTCGCCACCAATCCTTCGCCATCACCATCTAGGCCACTCCTCATTCGCCCGTCACCAGCACCGGTTACATCCACTACCATCACTCCTCCGCCGGCAAGGACACCTCCACCATCAGCTCAGCCACCATTTATACCCCGAACCCTCCTTGTTCAATCCGCTAGCACTTCCCACACTCGGGCACCCCTTCCTACTCCTACGCCTCCTACGGGGGCTGCCTTGTCGAATTCCTCACCGATTTCTTCTTCAAACACTCCTCCACCAATTTTCAATGCTAACACCCCTTCTTCTTCCAATCCTCCCTCCATCCTTGCCCCGATAGAGGCGTGTCGAACCATGGCACCGCTCCGCAGTGGACGGATGTTCCAGCGCATCTTTCCCCAGAGAGAGCAGGAGCCCGCACAGGGGCCAAATGAACAAGAACAGGAGCAAGAGTCCGTGCCAGGCACTCAATATAATTTACTGAAGCATCTTGACCAAACTCCAGCAAGAATCTCCATTCTAGAATTAATTAAGAGGTCAACCACTCATCAATTGGCTTTAAAGGAATATTTACAGAAAGTTATGGTCAATGAGGACATCCCGGCCGAGCATATAACTACAGTCTTGACACCCGCTAGCAGTCAGCCAGCAATTACTTTTTATGAACATGAACTGGCACCTCAACCGGCAAGAAAGTATGCTTTATGCATCACAGTGGATATCAATAAGGTGGCAGTAAAACAATGTTTGGTGGACACTGGGGCATCCATCAATGTATTGCCGCCCACCACTTTGAAGATGTGCGGCATTCCAGAAAATCAGATTCGGCCATCTACCATAACAGTCACAGCATACGACAATACTAAGAAACCTCCTTTGGGCATGATAACATTAAAGGTTAGTTTGGGTCCAGCAACAATCACAGTCGATTTTCACATTTTGGATATGGATCCAACATTCAATGGCATCTTGGGTCGCCCCTATATTCAACAGTTAGATGCAGTGCCCTCTACAAATCATCAATGGCTCAAGTTTCCACACAAGGGCCGCATTATCAAAGTGACTAGCATGCCGATCCTGCCTGATGAAGACATACACCTAGCAACGTCAGTTCCTTCTATTTGGCCTTCCAACAAACCGTTGCTATCAGTGCTGGATATCCCCCACCCACGGCCGATGCCACCCGAGACAGTTACAACAGTTGCCATGACACCCCTAACTTCCAAGGGGAAGAAGAAGAAGAACACAATGAACACCCCGGGATGGAATATTTTGACGAAGATGGGGTACCAGGTCGGCAAAGACCTGGGTGTCAATTGTCAGGGCAAAACTAGGCCTGTCAAGTCACAGAAATTGATTGCACGAGGCGGTCTAGGCTACAAAGGGCTGAGCAAAGATGAAAATGAACCATGGGCAGTCATGACATCCACTCTGAAGACGGATCGCCAACCGCTTACATGGACATTACAGACACATTTTATTAAAGGTGGCGTCTAAAATAATGAGCAGACTACAATAATCACTTCCATGTTAGACTGTCAAGATGTTCATGCTAGACAGTTTGCTCGACATATTGCTCCACTGGTTACATACAAAGGCCTGATAAGAGAAGAAAAATGGATGATCCAGAGTGTGACTGGTATAGATGGTTTGATATGAATGACATCACTATTGCCTTAAGCCGTCTCTTCATGCCGACAGATCCGGAATGGCCGCCACTGATCCACGACTTGATTGAAAAGTCTGTTGTGATAACAGACAAGAGGCAGCTGCTGAGTGATTATACAGACACTGGAGAGCCTGATGTACCATATGAAGAATGATTTACAATAGACAGGCTGTGGGCCGGCCTTTTCTCTCTCACTTCTATGCATCCGTCTCTTCTTGCTTCTCTGCATTCTCAATTGTTTTCTCACGTGCTGAGACCGCCTCCGATCATGATCAACTTTTCTCCAAATTCAATGCAAGTCTCTCTTTCAATTCCTCCCTTGCTCCTCGAGTAATTTTCCAAACTCTCCATCACACCCCCGCGTGGGTCGTCTTTGATTCAATCTTTCTCCAATCTTCCAATCTCCACCCCTCCTTTTATTCTCCCTTCACACTGCTTTCTTCTTGAAAAAGAAAATAAAAATGAAGAGAAAAATAAAGAAAAAAAAACGCCAGAATTCTAACTTTTCAGTCCTCCATCTCCGTTGAGGAGACCTCTTATCTCCTTTCTGAGGGTGTCCCGACCCAGGGACCGCTCTTCCAAGATTCATTGATAAACCTTTTCCACCCCTCCTGCGAGGGGTCCTCATCTGTATCCCCTCCTGTATCCACTTTTTCACCTCCTTCCTTTTCTTCTTCTAATGATCAAGCTAGTTGCTCCTCTTCTTCTTCTAATAAAATTCATGGGGTAGCTTCACATAAGAAACCCAAGGGTAAGCAGATTCCCCGTAGATTCTTGTTAGAATTGGCTAGAAGGTGCCAGGCATGCTCAACTCTTCCCGAATTTTTAGAGAATCCGATCATCCTGCCAGAGTTAGAATATGATGGTACTTGTGCTTCTTATGAGGGTTTTAGTGTCTATGAGATTATGAATGATGAAGACCCTGTTGAAGAGGGGGATGAAAGTTATGAAGAATATGAAGACGAGGCTGATGTCCTTGCTAGTGGCATGAGAAGATTTGACGAACCATCAGTCTCAGTAGAAGAGCCTACCAAAGAAATAAATTTGGGTACGGAAGAAGACCCTAGGATTGTCCTCATCAGCAAGAATTTGCCGCCTGCCGAAGAGGAGGCGCTTATTTTGGTACTTCAAGAATACAAGGACACGTTTGCGTGGAGTTATGAAGATATGCCTCGATTAGACCCTGCGCTCATTGAACATCGGCTTACACTTAAGCCAGGGTCTGTCCCGATCAAACAACGGTTGAGACGTTTCCACTCTAACATGGCTTTAAAGATGAAAGAAGAGGTCGACAAGCTTCATAAGGCTAGATTTGTTAGAGTTGTCCTCTATCCAAATTGGGTGGCTAACATCGTCCCGGTCATGAAGAAAGATGGAAAGGTTCGGATTTGTATAGACTTTCGGGACCTCAACCGTGCGTGTCCTAAAGATGACTTCCCCCTCCCTCATATTGATGTTTTGATTGATAATACGGCAGGATTTGAGACTCTCTCCTTCATGGATGGTTTTTCGGGTTATAATCAAATTCGCTTGGCTGAAGAAGATCAAGAGAAAACGTCATTCACTACACCATGGGGTACATATTGCTATGTGGTCATGCCTTTTGGACTCAAGAATGCTGGAGCCACCTATCAGAGGGCTATGATGGCAATTTTTCATGATATGATTCATATTTATATTGAGGTGTATGTGGATGACCTGGTAGTAAAATCAAGAACAAGGATTGAGCATCCTGGGATTTTAGCTAAAATCTTTCAAAGATCACGAGAATATCAGTTAAAAATGAACCCCAAAAAGTGTGTATTTGGTGTTTCATCAGGGAAGTTGCTTGGATTTATTGTCAGCAAAAGAGGAATTGAAGTTGATCCCAATAAGGCAAAGGCCATCAGAGATATGCCTCCTCCCAAGAATTTGAAGGAAGTTCGAGGATTAATCGGGAGGTTGCAATTTATCCGCCGCTTTGTCTCCCAGCATTCACAAAGATGTAGGCCGTTTTACGAGCTTACTAAGTCGGGGGTCAAGTTTAATTGGGATGACAAGTGTCAGGCAGCTTTTGACTGATTGAAGGATTATCTGGCCAATCCTCTTGTCCTGAGGCCGCCAATTCCGGGCAAACCACTTATCCTCTATGTTTCTATCCTGGATGACTCTGTAGGTGCTGTCCTAGCTCAAGTGGATGAAGAAGGGAAGGAGAGGGCAGCATACTACTTGTCTAAACTTCTCAACCCTTGTGAGCAGAGGTACTCAGCCATGGAGAAGACTTGCGCTGCTTTAGTTTGGGTAGTTCAGAAGTTAAAACATTATTTCTTAGCTCACGAGTTTCACCTCATTGCTCGCATGAATCCGATTAAATTCCTTCTTGAAAAATCTATCCTTACCGACCGATTGGTACGCTGGCAAAGTTTTCTCTCTCAATTTGACATCACTTACATTCAACAAAAAGTAATCAAAGGTTATGCCATCGCCGAACATCTTGCTCACCACCCTCTCCCTCGATTTGATCCTGTCAATTCAGAGTTTCCAGATGAAGAACTAATGTCCATTAATCAACCCCACGATCCTATGTGGACATTACATTTTGATGGAGCTCTAAATTCTCAAGGAAGAGGGATCGGCATGGTTCTTTTAACACCAGAAGGGGTCACCATCCCATTTGCTGCTCAGCTCACTTTCCCTGTCACAAACAATATAGCTGAGTATGAGGCCCTTTTGGCCGGTCTTCAAACCGCTCATAAATATGGTGTTACCCAATTACGAATCGTGAGTGACAGTCAACTCATTCTACGCCAGGTGCTTGTTAAGTGCCGCACTATCAATCCTAAACTCAAGCCCTACCAGGAACTTGCTTCAGCTTATGCCAAACTCTTCACCAAGTTGATCTTCGTCCATGTCCCTCGAAGCCAGAACATCTTAGCTGACGCTCTTGCCTCTTTGGCCTCTGCTTTAGTCTTTCCTCCCCAAAGAGATTTTCACGTTCCTCTCATTCATCAGCGTGACACTCCAGCTATTAAGGATCGTGCATTCCTCGATATTAGGGACAAGGTGCTCGAGAAGGTCAGGCGGAGTGAAGCTCTTAAAGGCAAAGAGGTCATGTTGTTAGATTGGGAAGAAGAATTGGCTGATGAAGAGAAACCTTGGTATTATGAGATTGCCAGATATTGCAATGATCAATCCTATCCCGAAGAAGCCACTGTGGAAGAAAGGAAAGTAATCAGAAGAGTGGCTCAACGGTATGTTTTGGTTGGAGGTGTGCTCTATAGAAGAGGGCTCACGGGTGTTTTATTAAGATGCCTCGACGATGACGAATCCTGGAAGGTCGTGGAAGAGGCGCATTCAGGAGTGCGTGGTGGTCATGTGAACAGCCAGATGCTAGCTAAGAAGATCCTTAGGCTAGGCTTCTATTGGCCAACTCTAGAAGAGGATTGTTCCATCGATGTTCGAAGGTGTGTTAAGTGCCAACTGCACGCCGACAAGATTCATTCTCCTGCTTCTTCACTCCATCCTATGTCCTCCCCATGGCCTTTCTCCATGTGGGCTTTCGATATCATTGAACCTCTTGGTGACTCGAACCTCCTCACGAAGTAAAAATCATTCATCCTCACGGCAACGGAGTACTTCACCAAGTGGGCGGAAGCGGAAGCATTCGTGGAGATCAAAGCATCAACCGTCTGTAAATTCATAATGAAGAATATCATCGCCAGATTCGGCATCCCGAGTACCATCATCACCGACAATGGACCTCAATTCATCTCTCAAGAGCTCAAGGATCTCTGCAGCAGGTATAACATTGCATTGCATCATTCTTCTCCCTATTATCCACAGGGCAATGGCCAAGCAGAGGCAACTAATAAAACCTTGATCAAAATTATTAAAAAGACGTGTGAAGCTAATAAATTCTCAGACTGGCCAGACAAGTTAGTTGAAGCTCTCTTGGCTTATCGCACTTCCATTCGTACCCCCACAGGGCAAACCCCTTTCGCCCTCACTTATGGAATAGAGGCGGTGATTCCCTACGAGATTCTCATTCCATCTCTACGAGTACAATTGGGCAATGAATTCTCTATTGATGAGCGTCGTGATTCACTCCTTGCCCAGTTGGAACTCCTAGATGAGAAGCGTCTGGTCGCCGCTGAGCATGCGCGCGTTTATCAAAATAGACTTTCACGTTTTTATCAAAAGAAAGTAATTGAGAGAAAATTCAAAGTTGGTGAGTTGGTAATCAAGATAATCTTTGTAAAACCTGGAGGGCCCCGTTCGAAACTCCAACCAAACTGGGAAGGACCATTTGTTATAAAAGATGTTTATCCTGGCAATGCTTATAAATTGATTAACGCTGAAGGAGAAGAACTAGCTCATCCTTGGAACGGGCTGTACCTTAAGAAATACTACCCCTGATTCAAAATCCAAAACAAAATAGAAATCTTCAGAATCCAAAAAAAAGAATATAAAATTTCCAAAATCCAAAAAAATCCAAAAAAAATATAATAAAATTTCCAAAATCCAAAAAAATATATATATTGAAAATTTTTCAAAATGGTTGCCATGGTTGCAAGGACGCAAGGTCTGAAGGGTCAAAATTCCGAATTCATTCATCAGTCTTGTTAACTTAAAATGGGGTCGACACATGCACACACTACACACTTATCCTTGAACTCAAGCGGTGCAAAGTCCGATGGATGGTCAAAACATGACTAAAGGTGAAGACAATATCCATTCTTTTCTTCTTCGGCCCATAAGGGAGGAAGGGAGGCCTCGGGGTAGACTCGCCAAGCCTGCCCGCCGCCTTAGTAGGTGGAAGTCAGGGCCCAAAAGGGAACAAAAATGTCGCAAAAGCCCAAGTACAATTAGGTTTTTTATCAATGTAAATCAACTTCAAAGTGAAAGTCAAATTGTGAAAAGAAAAGCATGTTAAGAGGGCAAAGTCTCCGCAAGAGAACCTTGGGCGTATGCATGCAATATGAAAGAGGCAAAAGGCAACAAAATTTTCCTATGCCAACGACTGAACCCCAACAGGCATAGGGTAGGGGAGATAGTTTTGCCTCAGGCTTCTCAGAATCCCTTATGGGCTTCCTTATATCTTCTTCCATCTCTTTCTTTGTGGTAAGTCATAAACCAGCATGATGGTCGAGACTGACCTAGGAAATTGCACCGCGCAAGATCTTGTGTATGAGTTCAATCATTAGCACGTGGAACCTCTTTTGATTATGCAAGAAAGATTAATGAATCCTAAATGGTGGCCTGGTAGGGCCCAAAGCCCTCGCAGCCTTGACAAACCCAATTTGGAAAACAACAAAAAATTAATGCCTTTGTTTAAGGCGCGTTTAATAGAATTAACGCCTAATGGAAATGTCATCTTTTTTAAATAACGCCCCTGGACAGGTCGTCTTTTCAACAAAAATCAAAAATCTTTTTCAAAATCACGCCGTCACCTAGGGCGTCTTTTATTTAAATAACGACTTAATCTAAGGCGTCTTTTTCAGCAAATAAAAGAAAAAAAAGAATATATAAAAAGGAAAAGAAAAAGAAAAAATGGTGATTTATTCTTCATGAATGTGCTTGCATTTTTGCATGGGCATCTTTATTATTGTTTGCATGCGTGTGCTTGCATATTGCATCTCCCTTTATCGGTTGTTTCATTTGCCTTATTTGATTAAAGGCTTGGCCCCTTGACCCGTTATCAAGGTCACAAGTAAAACATCCCTTGCTTATTGAGCAAGGGGCCAAGTCGAACAGATGAATTAACCTGTTTATTCAAGTGTGGACTACAGCTGCAGGCACAGGGAAAAGTAAAGCAAAAGCGAACAACGTGAAAAAAAAAGGAGCAGAGTAACCACAAGTACACAACTACACAAGTGCTCAGGTAATAAAAATTTCAATCTCATATATATATACATCATGAATATCTGAGTACATGTGTGAGGGTGGAGGAGTACAAGTAACAGTCTCTCAGCTCTCGCCTCCACCCTCCTCTCTCCTACTCTCTACCTCGTCCTCGCCGTCCCGAGGTGGCGCTGGTGGAGGGGGCATGGGCCCCCGTGAAGAAGCTGGAACCCGAACCTGGCCCCCTGCCTCGCTCCTCTCTCGAAGGGAAGAGCCCTCCACAAAGGTGGAGATGGTGAAGCTGTACCCTGCAGCTCGCGCCCGCTCACGCCCTCGCTGGAGACGCTCCTCTGACGCTTGTAGCCGCTCCTGGGTAACGGCTAACTGGGTCCTCAAGTCTGCCAGCTCACGCTCGCGCGCTGCCACCTGCTCCTGGTACCGGGCACGCTCTGACTGCTGTAGCTTGTGGTGACGTGCACGGTCTGCCAGGTGCTCCTCACGCTCCCGAGCACGCTCCTCACGCTCCCAAGCACGCTCCTCGCGCTCTCACGCACGCTCTCTCTGCTCCAGCTCAAGAGCGACCCGCAGCTCCGCTACGTCCTGAGGCAGCTCCTCCCGCCGCCTCAAAGCCCTCTCCAGCTCCGCGACCCGCTGCTCACGGATCGCCAACTCCGCCCCAGCTAGGGAAGCCCGGGTATGAGCCGCCTGTAACTGTGTAGTCTGCAAACAGGTTTTGAGGCGCTTGGATCACTCACGGGAGCATCATCATTCCATTCTTGTATTTCTTTCCTGTAAGCATTGTTACTATATAGTATTCTACGCTATTATAGCATATCAAGGACCTTGTGGTTTTGATGAACCTGGAATTTGAGTTCCCCTTCATCAAAAACAGTGATAATTTCAGGAGAGTCTTGATCACACGGATAAGCTGTTGAGTCATTAAAAGGTTTGGGACGATGGTTCCACTTTCTGAGTTGATGCGCGGACAAATGGGCTTCGGCTTAGGGTCAGCTCAGAGATTTGGATTCTTGACCGAATCTAGATGGCTTAACAATATTATCCTTGATTATTTTCTATTTTTAGTTTGTTTTATTTTTTCTTTTAGCCCAGCATGCATCATGTAGGACTTTGAGTTTGAAGATGAAAATCTTCATATTATGGTCATAATGAAGGTCACTCGTTCTTGATTGAGTTGACATGAGATATTCCACTCCAAATCAAGTACTTTATTCTCTCTGAAGCCGCTCAGGCTAGTTCCTTGAAAGTCATCCCTTTGCTGGGTCTTCATCTCAATTCCCTTTATTTTTCTACAAATCCACCTTGGTTGTAGCACGTCCACGCTGGCTGGTAAACGCTCTCCATTGGTGCCTCCCTGTCGTGCCCACGCGCACATTTTATGTTCTTAGTTTAGTCTCTTTTATCCAACAAATTGATGCTTCCTTGGAATCACCTAGAGTTGTTTCACTCAGAATTTCGGAAAGATTTCTAATGCTTCGTATCTGAAGCGTGTCACATCACACCTTGACATCTACTTATCAGTTCATTCCACTTCGTTCCGCTTGTCGCACTTTCGCTTCATTCCGTCTCACTCCCTTGCAAAGCAGACGTCAAGGCGGGGCAGCTGTAGACACGCCAAAATTGATGCTATGTTGATCAAAACCCATGTCACCATGTAATGTCCCAAAGTGAACTTCAATATTTCCATAATACGAAGTTTTTCTAATTTTTGCATGTTTTTACGAATTTTCTTGGCATTTTTATAATTAACGACTTTATCTGGGACGTGCTTTAATTAACGGCCTGATCTTAGGCGCATTTTAAAGAAAGGACGACTGTAGCAAGAGGCGTCAATTTCTGGTATTTTACGAGCCCCACCCAAATTAGAAAATAAGAATTAACGTCCTTCCTTAGGGCGTGTTTTTGATTAACGCCTTTCTCTCAGGCGTCTTTTTATAATTTTCAAATAAGGAAGGTTTTTATTACTAAAATTGAATCCAGGAATTGACGCCTTTGTCCCAGTCGTATTTTTAATTAACGCCTTGAATCGGGTCGTCAATTTTAATTAACGCCCTTCTGGGGGTCGTCTCTCACCCTTCCGTATCCGGTTTGAACACAGCTTTCCTGGAGAGTTCCCTACCTTGATTAATCACCTTGCTCAATTGGGGAACTAGAGTCCTTGCCATTAATGATCATTGCTTGTTCTTATCCCGTTAGAATACGGTTTTGCACCCTATAATTAGCCCCCTGGGTTGAGCTCGCAAAAGGTTGGATGCAGGAAGGAGGAGTTAGAGAGAAAAAAAAGAGAAGCAGAGCAAGCAGAGCATAGAGTTAGAATTAGCAGAAACTATTGGTTCGTTAGCGTTACTTGTGTAGAGAGGAGAAAACCATAGTTTCTCTCCTTCCTTGTGAGATCTTCTGCTCTTCTAGTGGTCATCCTCTTCCTCCTGCTACCAACATCCGTGTGGTTCCCTTTACTGTTGTCAGGAACAGCAGGGAGTTCGTCTTATTGTCATCTCATCACATATTTTTACTTGCATTAGCTTTGCATCTTCTCCCTTCCCTAATTCTATTAGGGGCTTTAAAAATAACTAAAAGGTGCACGCTTTATGCTTCACTTTCATCATCCTATTGTTCTTTTGAATTGATACTACACTCACGTTTAGCTAATCCCTTCTTCTTTTGTTTGTTCTTTGTTTAAGGGTGATCAAGAGGAAAACCCCCTTCATCGACCGGCCGGTAGAAGGAGGAGTAAGGAATCTACATCCATCCCGCATCTTCATCTTCATCAGGTATTCGCGATCATCTTCTTTCTTCTTGAGGTAACCCCTCTGGCGATCACACTCCTTATTAGCACTACGTGCGTCCTCACACTCCCTTTTTATCATTCTCTCCATTCTTCATCTTATTATTATTTTTGTCTTAAAAGTGGATTTTCCATAATCTACACCACTATCCAGATCCGACCCCCAGTCAGTATAAAATCCATAACAAATCAAAATCTCCACTAGAGCCTTCATAAAAATTATTGCACTTTTCCTCTCTCTCCCCTATACAACTTTCATGAAGATCTCAAATTCTGAATCGGAGGTCTACTTCGCGGTCAACGCCAACTCTCAGGAAACTTCCTTTCTGCCCGGCCAGATCTGAAACAGAGATCAGTCCGGTTCATAAATCTGCCAAAAAAAGTAAAGTCCCAATGAATTTTTTGTAGTCACAGAGAGTCGAAGGACTTTGAGAGAGCTTTCTAACGGTACCTCTTGTGCATCGATTCAACGTCGGTACTGATCGCAGCGACAGATCTCGCCGGATCGCGCGCGGTAAAACAGAAGCAACTGGTCCGTGGGCAGCCACTCCAAGACTTGGAGATCGGAGCCGATCGGCCTCCGACCGGTGTTCCAGCCCAACCGCTGTCCAGGGGAGCGCGCCACCTGGTGTCACCATCACTTCGGGACCCACCCCGCCAGGTCCGAAGGACTGAGTAACACGTGGGCCCCACGTACCCGCAGATCACGCCGTCCGGACAGCACCAAAACGCGGGTTTCGACACCGTCGGAGCGACATCAAGATGATGCCCGTCAACCTAATTCCCGTTACTCTCAGGCCCCACATGTGACATGTTACCTCCCTGCGTGGAGTGGGTCAAAACTTTGTACCACTGTAAAAATTTGTTAACCGGGAGGATGGATTTGGCCGGGGTTGTCTTCCCCACGCCGGGTGCGTGGAGGTACGGTCTTAACTTCTTGGCATTACGCTTGCTTAGCTAGTATATGGTCATATGCCACTGTGAGAGCGTTAGGATTCTAGCCCGTGAGTCTATGTCACCGCTGTGAGCGAGAGAGTGACCCGTCCCGTGGCTCGATCCGAGCACGGAAGTGAGTCGACCACCCTTGACTCTACCGGTTTCTCAACCACGCGGATCCGCGTTTCCCCTTGCCTGGGACGATGAGTGAGCTTGTATTTCTATTAGCGACGTATAGCCTATAGGAACTCTTAGTTTCGGGCCGAAGTGTCGTTCCTACTCGTATGTTACTGGTCACGTGTCAGTCTCTCAGCCGGCTTCAGCACACGTGTCATAATCTTGTCTGTCCTTCCAGCCTCGGATCACGTGCCGCCCAATCACTGCAGAATATTCTTCCTCGGACCACCTTCTTCTTTTTGTTTTTCTTCTTCTCCTGCAAAGAGATTAAAACCATTAATACTCAGGGTTCTCTCTATATATATATACCTGAAATAAGTCGGTTGACACTCAAGCTAAAGCTGCACGAGGTGTGTAGGAACAACAAAAGGTGCACTATACTGAGAATGACACGAGGTACATAAGATGACTACAGAACGAGATAAAGAAAGAATGACACGAGGTCAGATGAGAACAGCACGAGGTGAGAAGGAAATAACACGGAGTGAAACTATAGAAACACACGATCAGAGGAACCTTGGACGAAGATAGAAAGAAGCAACACGAAGACACAAATACAAAAACAACATGAAGACACAAACACAGAAACAACACGAAGACATAAAAACGACTCGAATACAAAATCGCTCGAACTTACGAACGACTCAAAGACGAGGACGACACGGACTAAAACTAACTCGAAGACGAAAACAGAACCCTACACGAAGTGTGGTCACAAAGCAAAAAGGACACGGGGTCTAGGAAAAACAACACGAGGACAGAAGACAGGAACGGCTCCGACGACACGTGATAAAACATTGAAAGCAGGAAAACGACTCGAGTAACTACAGTAAATGACACGAAAACACAAGAGCAAAAATAAAAGGATGACTCGAGAGAGCAACTAAATACTGAGGAAACGACACGAGGTTCACAGGAAAACGACTCGAAGTTCATTAGAACAAATCAAGCTGCTTCAGTAAACAGCACGAAGGCAATCAACAAACATAGTTGGAACAACACGACGTTCAAAAGGACAACACGAAGTGTAGTGAACACAAACAACACGAAGTATGAAAGAAACAGTACGGACATACAAGGTACTACCTCATAGCAGTTTTCCTGTTAATCATGGAAATTTCAAATGCATAACATTACGCAAGATATCTGATTAAAATGACAATATTTAACATAGTGATGCTCATCATCAAAACACTAGGGAAGTCACAAACAAGAAAGCTGTGAACAACAAGGCATGTTGTACAGACTTCAATCAATATGTATCAGACGACTGTGTATGGACTTGAAGACCCTTAGCCAATGTATAGACTTCAGGTGGAGACCAATGTGTAGACTTTACGTGAAAGCCCAATGTGCAGACTTGTCGAATGGCTCAGCAATGTATAGACTTAGAGAACCACGGTCCAATGTCTAGACTTGAATCCTGTAGCATTGAATAGACTTTGGATTTCACTGTGGATGTACAGACTCTGAGGAAATGAAACGAGTCAGTGTACAGACTTTCCACCGACCAGTGTATGGACTTCAACAGAGAACGGCTGTACAGACTTGGCCAATGCTTGAAGCACAGTCCACTGTATAGACTTGATGCCTTGAAGGCGATGTACAGACTTTGTTGCGACTAGTGGCTGTACAGACTTAGGCAAAGTGCACACTTTGAACGCCTATGATGTACACACTTCAATTGAAGCCAACTGAGGAGTGTATGGACTTGAATGAAGAAATGGCTGTATAGACATGAATGAGTAGAGTGTATAGACTTGAAGGCCTGAAGGCGATGTGCATACTTGCTGAGTTGACGCTGCAGCCCAATGAGTTGACGCTGCAACGTATACACTTTACGTTCAACTGATGATGTGTATACTTGAAGTTAGACAAACCAGACAATCAGTGTTCTGAAGAGTCGACTCATCAGCAAGAGTGGGTCGACCCACTACTGTTCATACTAACTAAGCAGAGTGTAGCAATGAATGCTTTATGCATTAGTTAACACGACTGAACATCAAAAATGTTAAACTAAACTGAGCAGCAAGATGACTAAACATTTGATAGACTGAATAATAGCATGATGACTCACACAGCAGGATGACTCACAGTGATTAACTCACATCAAAAACCAATCATCAAAACCATCATTAAAACTATCATCAAAACCACCATTAAAACCATCATCAAAACCACAAGGGCACAACAATCTCCCCCTTTTTGATGATGGCAACACTACACAGTGAGTCAGTCTGATGACTCAAACTATTCTCCCCCTTTGACTTCATCAAAAAGAAAATAGTTTGAGAAATTAAAGCAGGTATAAAAATTCAGTCAATTTCTCCCCCTTGCAAGAACATGATTCTCCCCCTTTAAGAGTGTCAGCAAAAGTATGAGTTAGAGATGATCAAAAGAAACCTGCATGCACTGGTTGAATGATATTCTCCCTCTTTGGTAAACAATCTCCCCCTTTAGTATAATCAAAACAAACCATGGGAAGGGGTATGAATGTAGATGCAGATACCAGAAATATGAATGCAAGGCACAATTCTTCTCCTTCTATGCAGCATGATGCATATGACAAGTAGGCTCCCCCTCAATAAATGGAATCTTATGAAATGAATGAGAAGGAGACCACATGGGCAAACAAGGAGAAGTTCAGGTCAACGAGCCAAGATATGAGCAGAAGAGTTTTAATTAACATATTTTTCCAAGGGTGCTCCAAACACAAGAGATTCAGCCAGATTTTCAAAGAGATATCAATCTCATAAATCCAAAACATAAGTTTTTTCAAAGTCTTCCATTATAAGAGCTTATGAATGAGCTTTATTGAACAGCATGGTTTAAACATGATGTTTGCAGAGTTTATCAATAAAATTCTGTATTGATATCTAAAACCATGGTTTAATAAAAATGAACCAAGCCCTCATATTTATCTTGATAAAACTCTCTTTCTCTTACACAATCAAATTTATTGACTTCTTTCGGAATTACATGCATCAGTATTGAAATCAAGCAATTATGAAGTCATATGATTTTATCTAGGGTTGTAGCAATTTGATTTTAGCATCAATATTTAGATATTTTAATACGTTCAACAATTTTTCATGCTACAAATTTTACGAGCACTCTAATTCAGTGCACACCTTGTAACTAGAGGATATACCTTGATTAGATGCCAATATCCCTAAGCGCTTAGTGTGACTAACTGTCATGCTTTATGTGAACAGAGATAGCATTTACACATCATGACACACTGCAAATCATTTCTTGATGAGTGAGCTGTATTTCTCAGTGTGCATGCCATTGCTCTGCCTGATTTTCAATGAATTTTATGCAGAGTTAACTAAGGCACCTCATGACACAGTCCCTTGGACATGTGTTTCTCAGTGACCAAGGTCATTGCTCTGACAATTTCTCTACCCTTTAGACAATTCAGAAACATTCATTTGCTTCAAAATAATATTAATCTCTTGTACTTAACCAAATAAAGTCATGTATTCAAAAGTGCAGATTTCAGAAGTTTTTTGCAATACACAGCATGAAACAGTTGGTTAAGATTTATTAATCATGATTCAGATATGTTAAGAGATTTTAAAGTTAAACTCCATGAATACAGTAAGCTTAAACTACATGAGTTATTTCAGACATTCATAAAAGCGTATAATAGAAGATTTCTAGTTCAAGATCTTTCATATTTATGATCGAGATAGCCCATTGAAATCTTCATGAAGGACTGAAATAATTCTGATACCAAATGATACCAATTGTTACCAATTGATAGGAGAGATTTTGAAGCTCAGTGTTTTCAAATTATGATCAAGGTTTGGTCAAATAGAATCAATGAAGGGGATATGCACACAAGGCAAGATATCAGGAGGTCAGGCAAGTTTCAGGATGTTCAAAGTTAACATGCAATGAACTCTGACATAAATGTATGCACATGACTACCTTCATGTAATGTATTGACTCCCCCTGACAACATGCATTTAGATAATCTTTTTGGCATTTTTAATTTAAGGAAATGCAATGCACTTTATGTATGCAAAAACATATGCAAGTAACTCCCCCTTAAAACATGCAATGTTTGCCATGAGAAACTGAGCATATGATTTTGATTCATGCACATTCAGACTGTCCTAACCAGCAGGGTGACCCATGGTACTAGGCGGAGCACTTGGTCTAAAAGACCACCTCACACATAGTAAGAACCTCCAGACAGACTTTCCTGCCTTTTGGTACCTTACCATTTATATACCATTGAGGTCATGCATGATAATTCAACATGCAGTCCAGATTTCTAATCAATTTTCAATCTGAATTATGCACTGATATCTCAACATGTGCTCATGAGAGGCACGGCAGATTTTTAAATGTGAGCATGCATACATGGATCAAATACACACCAATGCGTCAACGCATTAGTGTCAGCGTCGACGCAGTGAACAAGACACCAAACGAAAGACGCACAATTGCGTCTACGCAGTCAGCCAAATGCGTCAACGCACTAAAAGCCATACAGAACCCATATAGATGAAAACAGACAAGTATGAGCTAATGGGAGGGCAAATTCCAAGCCATGTATATATGCAGTTTATATTTTCAGAAGTTTCAGAGTGCATGATCAGAGAGTAGTGCAAATGGCAGATGATAAATGAATATGCAAGTACAAATTTAATATGCATGCACTAGATGAAGCTAAGAACAGGATATGCAAGAATACATCAAACCAGATATGCAATGAGTTTTAAAATGGGAAATGCAGAGAGATTACCTGAAAAGTGTGAGAATGGGGTTTTTCATTCTTGAGTGCCTTGGATCATTACCCCTTTTATTTCAGTCCCAAGGCACACCTGCATAGCAATGTTATTTTGCACAAACAGGTACCCAAGAAGTCTTGGGTCCTGACATGACACTATTACTCCTAGCAGGTTTTCTCAGCACATTTTTAACTTGATGATCACTAAATTTCATCAGAGGATGAGCATCCATCAAATGTCCAAATTTGCCATAATGATGGCAAGAAGCAGCAGTTTTCAAATCTGATTTATGCATATTCTTGTTAGCATGAATTCTATGTGCATATGCATGAGATTTTTTGTTAACAGAATAAAAATTTTGTTTACCAAAATCAGTTTGGTTTTGATATCCTGCCAGCCAACAGGTTGCAGCCCTGTGACCTGGGTTACCACAATGATGGCATGTAAATTTTGCAACATGGAGTTTAGCAGAGTTATTCTGAACATGCCAACAATCTCCAGCTCTAAGGCCTGGCTTCCCACAGTAAGAGCAATTCAGATTCTTTCTCCTAGGAACATGATTTCTAGCATGATATTTTTGTACAGTAGTAGCAGCAAAGTCATCTAACTCCATTGTCTTGCATTCATACATGAGATGACCCATTTCATGACAGTAAAAGCATTTGGATATCCTGTTTTGAGCAGAATAGGATTTCTTAGCATAAGAGGTCCCAGCATGAAATCTATCATTATCATTCTTCATGACAAGGCAATCATCAAGTACATGGCCAGAATTTCCACAATAGAAGCATTCAACATTCCTTCCGTGAATAATTGGAAGTTTTCTAGCCTTAGGCTTGTTTGCATGAAATTTACTATTTTTCTTCAGTGTTCTCATTTTCACATTTTCCTTTTGTTTTTGAATCTTCTGATCATCAGACTGTTTTGAAGACGGTGCAGAAGTACTAGCTAAGTTTGAGCTACTCACAAATGTTGCGTATAGTTTGCTCCTTACAGCTTGCTTAACTTGAGAATTGCACATTTTCTCTTCATTCAATTTGGTGACTTCCACATTCAAAGAATCTTCCATTTTTTTTTACCTTTGGCAAATTTTGACAGAGAGTTGTTTAGATTTTCAATTTCAATTTGCAAGGTCATAATGTGGTCTTCACACGAAATAACCTGATTTTGTAGCCCATCATTCAGACTTTTCAGGATCTCATTCTCCTGATTTAACTTCAATTCAATGTTCACTTCTTTTTCTTTCAAAGTTGATTTTTCTCTTTCTACCGTTAGCCATCTTTCAGAGAAAACAGTGTTAAGGACCATTAGCTTTTTATTTTGTTCCTTCAGATAGATGTTTTCTTCAATCAGCTTATCCTTTAATTTATCAATTTCCTTCTTCTGAGTCAGCAGAGAATCATTTTCTTCTTTCAAGGAAGTGATTAAGTTTTTCTGTGCATTATCATCAGAATGTAATTCTTCAATCAATTCTTTCAATTTAGATTTTAGATTTTCATTTTCAACCTTTAGACTTGTGATTTCAGCATTTTTCTCTTTTCTTAATTTTCTCTTTTCTGATTTGACTCTTTCATATTTATCTAGAAGATGTTCATGCATGGCAGCTAACTCATCATGGCTAATATCCTCGGTCTCAGAAATTACCTGGGATGAGGACTCATCTGATTGATCACTCCTTCTTACCGTGAGACATTCTTCTTCCTGTTCCACATGTGTTGCAGTCACTCTATCAAAAATTTCTTTTGCAGTGCTACAATCTGAGATAAAAGAAAAATCGTCAGAATCAATTGCAGCCTTCATTAGGTTAAGAGCTCTCACATTATCATCATTTTTCAACTTGTGAACATGAGTCCACTTGGACTTATCCTTAGGAAGTTCATGTGGACTGTGAGAGATAACCTTCCACAATTGTGGATTAATAGAGTTAACATACTTGTGCATACGATATAGCCAGAATTTAATATTTGAACTACTGAATAGTGGAGGATGAGCCATGAGAACACAACAGTTAATGCAACAGGAATATTGATGCACTAAAAATAAATTAGCACCGAAGACTGCAAGATCGAATCTGCAGGTCGCTGGACCTTGTATGCAGACACCACTCTGATACCATCTGTTAGGGTGCTAAGCCCGGATACAGAGGGGGGGTGAATGTATCCTGCTACCAGTAATTTCTAATTTTAAAACTCAGATGCTAGGCAAGTTCCGGAATTAAGCTAATTCGATTAAACAAAATAACAAGCAGATGGAGCGTGCCTATTCAAGCATCTAGCGGAAGTAAATCAAACAATTAAACCACTGCTTAATAGATTTTTAGGTGGTTCGGTCCTTCAGACCTACATCCACCCCTCACTCCCAACCGGAGTGAGGCTTCACTAGCAAATGCTAGAACCAAGCAGACTCAGTCTGCAACAGGTGCTGACACACATCTTGACTAGGGGAACAAACTCCCCTCTTCCTCCCAACCGGAGGGACACCCCAAGTGACTCCCAGCCACTTGGAAATCAGAGACCGAAGTCTCTCTTCCTCCAGACCAGGAGGGACCCAGCCAGTGACTTCTAGTCACCAGCAAACCAGAGGTCTAAGACCTCTCTTCCTCCAACCGGAGGGACCCCTGGACTTGCAGGCCACAAGCCCAGAACCGGAGACAAGTCTCCCTTCTCCTAAAGCCACAGGAGGAACCCGATCCCCAGCAGGGCAATTGGAAGAACAAGAATGACCAAATGAAAAAGAAAAAAATAAGAACCGGAAAATACACAGCAATCGGAAGGCTGTAAATGAAGAACAAGAATGTAGCTCTCAAGGGAGCAGGTCTGGCTTGGATTTGATCCAAACGCCAGAGGACAGATCTTCAAGCTTTTCCCATTTCTTCTCTACGAACTCCTTCTCTCTCTCTCTCTCTCTCTCTTCTGCTTCTTCACTCTTTTTCTTCTTCTTTCGCAGGCTCTCTCTGTCTCTTCTCTTCTCTTCTCTTCTCTGCAACTCTTCTCTTCTCTCTATCTCTCTTTCTTTCTCCTCTGCTCTCCTTTTCTCTCACGCTATTCTCTCTCTTTTCCTTCTTCTGCTCTCACTCTCTTTCTTCTTCTTCTCTTTTTCTTCTTCTTTTCTTTTTCTGGATCGAAGGCCTTTCTGCTCTCGAGGCTTCTTCTTCGATGACTTCATCTGTTGGATGAAGGCTTCCTTTTATAAGCAGCAGCCAGCAGGAGGGCAACACTGGGCGCGTGTGGCTTCCACATTTCCCGCCCAGAACTTGTGGCCACGTGTCAGTCTCTCAGCCAGCTTCAGCACACGTGTCACAATCCTGTCTGCCCTTCCAGCCTCGGATCACGTGCCGCCCAATCACTGGAGAATATTCTTCCTCGGACCACCTTCTTCTTTTTGTTTTTCTTCTTCTCCTGCAAAGAGATTAAAACCATTAATACTCAGGGTTCTCTCTATATATATATATACCTGAAATAAGTCGGTTGACACTAAGCTAAAGCTGCACGAGGTGTGTAGGAACAACAAAAGGTGCACTATACTGAGAACGACACGAGGTACATAAGATGACTACAGCACGAGATAAAGAAAGAATGACACGAGGTCAGATGAGAACATCACGAGGTGAGAAGGAAATAACACGGAGTGAAACTATAGAAACACACGATCAGAGGAACCTTGGACGAAGATAGAAAGAAGCAACACGAAGACACAAATACAAAAACAACATGAAGACACAAACACAGAAACAACACGAAGACATAAAAACGACTCGAATATAAAATCGCTCGAACTTACGAACGACTCGAAGACGAGGACGACACGGACTAAAACCAACTCGAAGACGAAAACAGAACCCTACACGAAGTGTGGTCACAAAGCAAAAAGGACACGGGGTCTAGGAAAAATAACACGAGGACAGAAGACAGGAACGGCTACGACGACACGTGATAAAACATTGAAAGCAGGAAAACGACTCGAGTAACTATAGTAAATGACACGAAAACACAAGAGCAAAAATAAAAGGATGACTCGAGAGAGCAACTAAATACTGAGGAAACGACACGAGGTTCACAGGAAAACGACTCGAAGTTCATTAGAACAAATCGAGCTGCTTCAGTAAATAGCACGAAGGCAATCAACAAACATAGTTGGAACAACACGACGTTCAAAAGGACAACACGAAGTGTAGTGAACACAAACAACACGAAGTATGAAAGAAACAGTACGGACATACAAGGTACTACCTCATAGCAGTTTTCCTGTTAATCATGGAAATTTCAAATGCATAACATTACGCAAGATATCTGATTAAAATGACAATATTTAACATAGTGATGCTCATCATCAAAACACTAGGGAATTCACAAACAAGAAAGCTGTGAACAACAAGGCATGTTGTACAGACTTCAATCAATATGTATCAGACGACTGTGTATGGACTTGAAGACCCTTAGCCAATGTATAGACTTCAGGTGGAGACCAATGTGTAGACTTCACGTGAAAGCCCAATGTGCAGACTTGTCGAATGGCTCAGCAATGTATAGACTTGGAGAACCACGGTCCAATGTCTAGACTTGAAGCCTGTAGCATTGAATAGACTTTGGATTTCACTGTGGATGTACAGACTCTGAGGAAATGAAACGAGTCAGTGTACAGACTTTCCACCGACCAGTGTATGGACTTCAACAGAGAACGGATGTACAGACTTGGCCAATGCTTGAAGCACAGTCCACTGTATAGACTTGATGCCTTGAAGGCGATGTACAGACTTTGTTGCGACTAGTGGCTGTACAGACTTAGGCAAAGTGCACACTTTGAACGCCTATGATGTACACACTTCAATTGAAGCCAACTGAGGAGTGTATGGACTTGAATGAAGAAATGACTGTATAGACATGAATGAGTAGAGTGTATAGACTTGAAGGCCTAAAGGCGGTGTGCATACTTGCTGAGTTGACGCTGCAGCCCAATGAGTTGACGCTGCAACGTATACACTTTACGTTCAACTGATGATGTGTATACTTGAAGTTAGACAAACCAGACAATCAGTGTTCTGAAGAGTCGACTCATCAGCAAGAGTGGGTCGACCCACTACTGTTCATACTAACTAAGCAGAGTGTAGCAATGAATGCTTTATGCATCAGTTAACACGACTGAACATCAAAAATGTTAAACTAAACTGAGCAGCAAGATGACTGAACATTTGATAGACTGAATAACAGCATGATGACTCACACAGCATGATGACTCATAGTGATTAACTCACATCAAAAACCAATCATCAAAACCATCATTAAAACTATCATCAAAACCACCATTAAAACCATCATCAAAACCACAAGGGCACAACAAAAGAGGCTCTTCTCGAAGTGGAAAACAAAGTCAACATTGATGGCTTGGGGCTGGCGGTGGACCGGAAGCTTCTGGCGGTCGACCGCTACTGAGAATCGCTGTAGAAATTTAGTCCCTGGAATTTCCGGTCGACCTGGGGCGGTCGACCGCTGCTGCCAGTCGACCTGGGGCGGTCGACCGCCAATTCTGCAGTATGAGACTTTTAGCGTTTGGCGATTCTGGTTGACCGGAATGACCTAGTCCTGCAAAGTTGAAGTGTTAGCCCAATGAAATACCTCCAAATAACAATGACTTTAAGTAGATGTTTATTTCATACATTTGGGGGTTGGATTTCACTTGGTTTATGCATTAGAAACATCAAGACCATTTGAGCATGTTACCATGATTGGAATGAGAAACTAATGCATTTGAAGAGTGAACTTGTAAGTTATCAAACCAAGTTATCATTGTGAACCTCAATTATCATGAATGAAGTTTATAAATGAGAAGTATATGGGATACCCATGGTGAGATTGATGGCTATGACAAGATAAGAATCTTATCAATGATGCTTTACAGTAACTGACATATACCACCTGTATTGAATGGTAGAGAGGCAAGATGCTTATCCACACGTTTGGTTTGTCAAGCGACTGCCATGCTTGTCCATTCATTGGCTTATCTGTCATGAACAAAACACTACGTATGTCAGTCATATGAGAGTGGAAAATAATAATGACTTATAGTGTTCAGCCATTATCAAAACTAAGTCATTATCAAAACCAAGAATGTCTAATTGCTCAAATGACCACAAGATGATGTCAAATGACTCAAATGACCACAGTATGACTGAATTAACCATAGGGGCACAACAGCCATAGCCCATAGCCCCAACCCGGCCCCACCTACGGGGTCCCAAGGACCACTTCCCCTCCGGGAGGACATGCCTTCCTCGCCCATGAGAGCTCCTTTGCCGCCACCCTCACATCTTTATTCGGAGCCATCTCATTTGGACCCACATCATCCCGAGCCACCCGTGTTTCTAACGGGAACGCTTTTCATAGCCGAGCCGCTTCTTAGCTGGCTCAAGGATGGCTTGGTCCCTACCCAACCTTGCTATCCACCCATGGACCCCACCTTACCTATAGTGCCCGTCAACTCCTACCACACGACATTCTGGTCTAGTCACCACATTGATACCTTGGGTGACCTTATTATGGGTCTACACCGGCAATGGACGTTGACGCACTCATTGGCCCGAGGCTTCAACCAACCCACTAGTCTTAACTTCACCCATCCGACCTTAGGGTCCATTACCTCCGTGTGCACCGTGGGTTGTGTCACCACGGAGATTTTTCTATTCCTCCCTATGCCAGCCGAGCCCGACTTCATTCCCTTTTGCCCAAGGGAGATATCTTATTTTCTACACATGATCACCGTCCCACCTACCACAATGCATGAAGGTGATCATCCACACCTTCACGACTACCACACATGGGACCGTGACTTGTGGGAACCCACCACAAGGGGTCATACCTTCTTTGATCCCTTTGACCAATTCCCTAGTGGACCCTTAGACCCACCATATATACTTCACTTCTTCAAGAGAGTCCACTACCACACCCCTCCCACTCGGACCTGGCAACCTTCACATGGCAATAGGTCTGAACCGTCATTTGGGGATAATGAAGACTTTGGTTCCCCCGGCCCACCTAAACCACCCGAACCTCCCGGACTTCCCACATCCAAGTCCAATGCCCATGATTGGTGCATCGTAGGATGTCTAGGAGTCCACCATGACGTTAACCTACGGTTACGTCAAATGCATGCATGGCACATATTCAGATGTCCTGGACCACCTTGCATATGATTGGGTCAGACTAACCATAGGGTTGTTTAGGGTCGTGTGTGCATCCGTGTATTCTTCTTTTTGCTAAGCATGTTAGGAGTCTACATGACGATGTCCGTCGTCACATTGAGGCTAGCAATGCACGGTATAAGGAGCTAGCCAATGCCCATAGACACCACCGTGAGTTACAATAGGGTGAATATGTCATGATCAGGGTAAGACTTGAACGGTTTCCCTCTGGAACCGTAAAGAAATTACAAGCTCGCGGAGCCGGTACATTTAGAGTGTTGAAACACGTTGGATCCAATACGTATGTTGTGGACCTGCCTGAGGAATATGGTATAAGCTCAACTTTCAATGTGTCGGATCTAGTTGCATATAGGGACCAAACGGTGATCCCTAGTGAGCCTTTCGAGCCATCTCCTCCCATTAAGAGTGATCCCACACCTGAGTGTCCACCACCAGCCCCATTTCCATGGCAGCGAGAGCATATAGATCATATACTGGATGAGCAGGTGACTGTTACCAGGAGTGGATCCTACCCGCGCTACTTAGTGCGATGGAGAGGGCGACCCGCCACCGAGGATACTTGAATCACCCGTGGAGAGTTGCAGAGGCTAGATCCGGATCTACTGGAGCGCTACCAGAGCGATGCAGACCCTTACTCGACAGGGTCGAGTTTGATGCGGGACGGACTGAGGAGACGACGCTATATGAGACGGACACGACTCGACCAGTAATGACACGACTACTAGAGCGACCTCGGCTCGACACTAAGAGCTCTTATAGGCTACACGTCGCTAATAGAAGTGCAAACTCACTCGTCATCCCATGCGAGGGAAAGCGTGGATCGTGCGCGGTTAAGGAACCGGCAGAGTTCAAGGTAGTCTGACTCAACTTCCGGACTCAGATCGAGTCGCGGGACGGGTCACTCTCGCACTCACAGTGGCGACATGGACACACGGGCTAGAAACCTACACTCTCGTAGCGGCATAAGACCGTATACTAGCTAAGCAAAGTAACACTGAGAAGTTTAGACCGTTACCTCCACGCACCCGGCGTGGGGAAGACAACCCGAGCCAATTGCGGACTCCCGGTTAAACAATGTTACAACAATACAATAATTTGACACACTCCACGTAGGGAGGTAAAAGGTCACATGCGGGGCCCGGGAATCACGCGAATTGGGTTCACGGGCAGCATCTTGATGTCACCCGGCGGTTCCGAACTCCGCGTTTTCGTGCTGTCCGGACGGCGGGCTCTACGGGTCCGTGGGGCCCACGGATGGCACTGTCCTCTCGGCCTACTGGGGTGGGGCCCAATGGGATGGAGACCCCTGGTGGCGCGCCTCCTCGGACGGTGGTCGGTCGGAAACACCGATCGGTGGCCGATCGGCCCCGATTCCCAACTCTTGAACTAGCTGGCCACGGATTTCAGGTTCTGTTTTCCGACGCGCGCTCCGGCGAGAACGGCTGCTGTGACCAATCCCGATGTCGGATCGGGCACAGAAGCTATCGTTGTAAATCTCTCTTAAAATCCTACAATCTAGACCCTGAGAGAGGATCTGGATCTGCCCGAATCTAGATGTTGTTGAATTTTGAAGCTTCTGTTGTACAGTACCCGAACTCTCAGATCTGCAGGTGAGTTGTCTGAGAACTGCCATTGACCGCAAGGTAGATGGGCGATTCAGCTCCTTGGATCTTCACCAAAGTTGTAGAGTTTTGAACAAGGAAAACGGAAATATTTTTTGTGGAAGGATTGGTGGTCTATGATTTGTTATGATTTTGGTACTGGTGGGTGGTTGGATCTGGACAGAAGTGGGCAGAGCTGTAGCTAGCTCTGAAAATGATTTTTGAAAAATAGGTGGAGGGCTGATCAAAATTCAAGAAATATCGTGGAGGGAGGGATTGATGGACAGAACCCCCAGTAAAATTGACAGGCCCATGGAAAATCAAAACATGGGTCGGAGTTAGGAAACTCAGACGGACTACCACAGTGGATAGAAAGTAGCCAGATCTGGTGGAAGAGGGAGAACGAAATGGGAAAAATAGGAAAAGGGATCTGGAAGCTCTGCCAATTTTTATGGGACGTGGGAAACACCTCCAGAACTCACCCTCAAAATTTGGGAACCAACAGATCTCGGAGTTGGGAGCTGGAATTCCGGGATCAGCTGGCTGTTGGTGAAGACAGATTTTCGACGAACTTGATGGCGATGCGGTGGCGGCTCGTGGCGGCGGCGATGATGACTGGAACCGATAGGGGAGGAGTCACACCTCAGAAGGGCAGCCTTCACAGCTGCAAGGGGGAGAGGGAGGAGAGAGGAGGGGGGCACCCAAGGCTGCTCCAAGCAAAATTTCTGATTTCTTATGCATTAATTCTATCAAAATGGAAAATACAAGCTTATATAGGTTACATCTCAAATCCATTTGCCACCGTTGGATCTAGGGGTGGGAGATGAATGGCTTGGATTGAATGTGAATCACACAAAAAAAACAAATAAAAAATTAAGGGGGGGGCGCCCTATTGACCAAGGGAGACAAGGTAGAATTGGTAGGTAGCCTACCTTGGACTTTGAAGTCCAATTGTCTCCCATGTGTCTTTTACCATTCAACCTTCTAGATGCCTCCATTTGAAATGTTGACTAACCCCACATGGGGCCCTAGGCTGAGGTGGATCAATGGGAGGGGGTTTGGGGGGGCCCGTGGGACCCGGGGGTCCCATTTTGCAAATAAACCCCTCTTACAATCAAAATTATATACCGAATAAAATGAAATAAACACACATTACACACAATTAAAGTCTAAAAAAATATGATAAATGTCGAGACTCAGGGGGGAGTCTCCAGGCTATCTCCGAGTCAGATGGACGCTGAGGTGGCTCGAGTCGTGCTCCGCGTACGATACTGGTGGCTCGTCGGCTCGTGCCTCTCGCGTGCTCTGGTGTCCGCACCAGAGTTTCTCCCACCCGGGGAGAATTGGTGCAGACACCAGAGCGAGCGAGAAGCACAAACCGGTGAGCCGTCGGTACCGTACGCGGAGCACCACTCGAGCTACATCAGCTTCTCTTTGGCTCGGAGATAGTCTGGAGTCTCCGCCATGAGTTTGGACACTTTTTTTACATTTATTTACATTGTATTTGGGCTTGTAATATGTGTTTTTATTTGGGTTTTCATGTTGGGCTCTTTGTAAGGCTCTTAATAAGCCATTTGGATTAAGCCCTTTAGAGTCCATTAAGAAATGTGGCCATATTGGACCACTAGACTTCATAATGGGTCTTTAAATGACTTAAGGCCCAATTGGGCTTCTCTCTTTCTCATGGGTTTCCTAGATTGGAAGGCCCAATTGGCTGGTTTATGGCCCAACTTGGACCAAGCCTCTCTTGTTGACCAGGGGAGACAAAGTGGGAAGAAAAGCCCACTTTCTCTCCTTAAAATAAGAGGGATGCCCCCCCTCTTTTGGCCTCATTAGGGTAAATTTATTTAATTAGGCTTGACAACATGAGGGAAATAACATTTGGCATCTCCTCTACGTAAACCAAGATCCATGTGTTTCATATAAAAGGGTTGTATTTCCTATTTTCAAGAATTAATGAAGAGAAAAATCTAAATTTTGTTGGAGCAAGCAAGGGCTGCCCCCTATCTCTCTCCTCTCTCCCCCTTCTGTAGCCGGGAAGGCTGTGAATCAGAGGTGTGAAGCCTCTTCTATCAGTTCGTGAGTTCGCCGTTGCCGCCGCCGTCGCCATCGTGCCGCCGTCGCACCACCGCCATCGTCGCCGGAGTTCTATCCATCCAGGATAGCACCTTCTCCCATGAATTTTTGCTCCCAGCCACGAGATCTTTTGGAGCCCAAACTTTCAGGGTGAGTTCCATAGATCATCACCACGTCCTAAAAAAACTGGTGGAGCCTCTAGTTTCTGTTTTCCATTTTTCTATTTTCGTTCTCCACCTTCTTTCAGATCTGCCAGCAGTCTGCCCATATTTCCAGAACTCTAATAGGTCATTCATGAACCCACCTTCTTGTGATCAAAATGACTTGAAATTTTTATTGGAGGTTTTGTCTACATAATACCTCGTCCAAATATTTTCTTGTGAATTTAGGTTCACATTCATATTTTCTAAAAATTAACTCCAAATCCCAACTCAGTTCTGCCTGCCACTGTTCAGATCCGACCCCCAGTCAGTATAAAATCCATAACAAATCAAACTCTCCACTAAACCCTTCATAAAAATTATTGCACTTTTCCTCTCTCTCCCCTATACAACTTTCATGAAGATCTCAAAGTCTGAATCGGAGGTCTACTTTGCGGTCAATGCCAACTCTGAGGAAACTTCCTTTCTGCCCGGCCAGATCTGAAACAGAGATCAGTCCGGTTCATAAATCTACCAACAAAAGTAAAGTCCCAACAAATTTTTTGTAGTCACAGAGGGTCGAAGGAATTCGAGAGAGCTTTCCAACGGCACCTCTTTTGTGTCGATCCGACGTCGGTGCTGATCGCAGCGACAGATCTTGCCGAATCGCGCGCGGTAAAACAGAAGCAGCATGTCCGTGGGCAGCCACTCCAAGACTTGGAGATCGGAGTCGATCGGCCTCCGACCGGTGTTCCAGCCCAGTCGCCATCCAGGGGAGAGCGCCACCTGGTGTCACCATCATAGAGGGACCCACCCCGCCAGGTCCGGAGGACTGAGCAGCACGTGGGCCCCACGTACCTGCAGATCGCGCAGTCCGAACAGCACCAAAACGCGGGTTTCGGCACCGTCGGAGCGACATCAAGATGCTGCCCGTCAACCCAATTCCCGCTACTCCTGGGCCCCACATGTGACCTATTACTTCCATGCGTGGAGTGGGTCAAAACTTTGTACGGCTGTAAAAATTTGTTAACCGGGAGTACGGATTTGGCCGGGGTTGTCTTCCCCACGCCGGGTGCGTGGAGGTACGGTCTTAACTTCTTGGCATTACGCTTGCTTAGCTAGTATATGGTCATATGCCATTGTGAGAGTGTTAGGATTCTAGCCCGTGAGTCCATGTCACCGCTATGAGCAAGAGAGTGACCCCTCCCGTGGCTCGATCCGAGCACGGAAGTGAGTCGACCACCCTTGACTCTGCCGGTTTCTCAACCGCGCGGATCCGCGTTTCCCATCGCCTGGGATGACGAGTGAGCTTGCGTTTCTGTTAGCGACGTATAGCCCATAGGAACTCTTAGTGCCGGGCCGAAGTGTCGTTCCTACTCGTATGTTGCTGGTCGCGTCTCCATCTAGAGTCCGAGGTCCGCATCATGTAGAGTCGGTCCCCCGTGTTCGTCCCGCATCACAACCCAAGGAGCTAATGTAGTTAGATACATAAGGGAGAAAGCTGCTCACACATCGTGTTAACTTCCTCTGCTTGGGATATGCTCCAAAGTGTCTGTAAGCAAGAGTGTTGCAGACACCTGAGAGGATCCACGTTAGCTACGATAGCAGGAGGATCGAGATGAGATTGTTGTGCAAGCTGAACGCTTGAGTGTGCAGAGAAAATAAACAGCGTAAGTAGCACACGAACCTGTGAAGTAGGGATAGAGGATATGGAACAGGATCACAAAATATACCACCCACAACACAAGGATTTTAAGGTGGTTCGGTTGTTAACCCACAACCTACGTCCACCCCTCACCAAACTAGGTGAGGCTTTCCACGTGACACACAGCTTGAACCGCTGAGCAACACAGCTTGCTAACACGGCTGAGCAACACAGCTTGAACCGCTGACTAATAGCTTGTCAATCACCCAGAGGAACAGATCCTCTCTTCCTCTGAAACCACAGAGGGAACCCGGTCCCTAAACAGGGGATCGGAGAAGCTAGATGTATTGGTGATAGATGAACCGTAACAAATAGAAACTAAATATTGCAAGTGTAGTGGAGAATCAATAGAGATAATGTAGAGACCAGCTGAAGGAATGGATCAAGACATCAGAACTGGTGAGTGCAGCTACAAGATTGGATCCAAGGATCCTTTTCTTCAAACTCAGGTAGACCGCAAGATCTTTCTTATCTCTCAAGGCTGCCCTCTCTTCTTCTTCTTCTTCTTCTTCTCTCACAGCACTGGACTAAGTCCAATAGGTACTGGGGCTGCTCTCACGCTACTTAGGAATATTCTTCGTAGATTGGTCGAGGGCGTGGCACTTTGTGGACGACAGCAGCAACTTCATGGGAAGCTAGATATTGTACATATATACAGCGTGCCACGCGGTCACTTGCTGAGGAACCTTTTCCTACCAAGTTTTCCCGCCAAGTGCTTTCTTTACTTTGAAGAAGATGCTCTGCAAGATTTGGCGTGAGTTAAATTACTTTTAGTACAAGAATAGTACGACGAGAGACTTGTGTGAAGAGGCAGACTAAATCTCCCTTTGGTCAGTCTTAGATCTTCACATTAAATCCCCTTCAGACAAGTAGTCTTCTCATTCTGCTTGAAGTGTACTTTTCAACGACAATGGCTGGTTGGATAGCCCATTAGTCGACATCAAGATGGTGGCAGACTGCGAAGTGTCCTATTCTCAGTAGCAGACAGTCTGGACAGACAGACAGATAAGACTTACATCGTGGCAGATAGAAGTGGCTCTTCCAGCTGGATTTCTATCAAAACCATCTCCAAAAGGTAGACAAATGAGTGATAAGATGGTAGAGCAAGGGTCAGACCTCGGGACGTGGTCCAGACCCCAAAATCCTTAATTTTAATGATTTGCGGTTCCTTTTTCTCTCTCTGGATGGCCCACTAGATCTGACAGACTTTTGGCTTGAGTGCTTCTGGAAGAACAAGGGTGTCGACCTCCTGCTTGGAAAGAGCCGACACCACTTAGTAAGACAACCAATGTTACGCTTTCAGGAATGGTCACAGGTCGACCTCTTGAGAGAGACAGGTCGACACATTCCTTTGACCTTCTTTGGATAGATGGTGATTGGGAACTGCGTGCACCGATCTTAACTTGAATATGCTCAGACCTTGATGCTTGGACCTTGAGAGATACTCAGACTTGATTTGAGCTGGAACCTTTTGCAGCTTGCACGGACCTTGTCTTGCCAGAAGATAAACATGCACAGACTTGATGTATGAAGGAAGCATTACAAAGATGACGCGGGACGGACCACGGACTCGACTCCAATTGGGAATGCAACCCTCGGACTCTAAGCAAGCTCGCGATCGTCCCTAACGAGAGAAGCGTACGGACGTGCGCGGTTGAGAAACCGGCAATGAGCTAGGGTGGTCGACTCTCTCTTGTGCCCGGATCGGGTCACGGGACGGTATCTCTCTCTCTCTCTCGCAGCAGCGATGATATAAAAGTAAAGAGGGCTATGATCCTAGCATGCCCTCTAGCAGCGGCATATAAAGCATATACGAATAAAGCAAATGCCGGGTAAAGGAGCGAATACGATACCTCCACGCGCCTGGCGTGGGGACGACTTCCCGGCCGATCTCGTACTCCCGAAACAATAAATACACAAATATTACAGCAATGAATATGAATGCCCTCAGATCTAGGTATAGAACTAATTAGTTCTAATGGCCTTTTACAAAAATTAAAATGGAATAAAATGGGGAGGGGCGCCCCTTTGACTAGGTGGGGTGGTAGGTGGCCTACCCTTGACATTTGAAACCACTTGTCTCCCTATGTGTCCAATTGACTTGTCAAACATTCTAGATACCACCTTGGCTTTTGACCAGCCCCACATGGATGAGGTGGACCAATGGGGAAGGAGTGGGGGCCCCCTAGCAGGTCTTACTAGCATTTTGCACATAAACCCACACAATCCTAAGGAAGAACAAATAGGCTCATAAAGCCTTACAATTGCGAATCTACTTCCCCCAGGATATAAAAATAAATAAAAGGACACAAATACAAAAATAAAATATACATGCTCGGAGTTGATTACCATCAATTCTCCCCGGGTGGGAAGAACTCGACCCCGTTGAGTAGGGGTACGGCTGCTCGAGTCACTCCGGCAGATCCGTCACCATGCCAAGTAACGCGGGCACGCTCCACTCCATGTGACCGTCACCTGCTCATTCCGTATATACTCGATATGCACAAGCTGCTGTGGAAACGAGGCTAGACGTGGTCACTCCGGGGTGGGGCACTCTTAAGGGGAGGAGGCGGCTCGAAGACTCACTAGGAATCACCGCTAGGTCCCTGTAGGTGACTAGATCCGGGTATAGATGTAGAGCTGATCACATACTCATCGAGCGAATCCACTCGCTTCTTAAGGGGCTAACACCAACGAGCTTGCACAAGACACATGCAGACTCCTAACAAACCACACAAACAAGCCACACAATCAAACCACACAAAGAAGAAACAATACTGACTCATGCATGACCCTAGACTTAATGCGATGACATCACCCACCAAGTGGCCGTCATCCGAGAGTCACATCCTGAGCGTCGGTATGCTCCTCTAGACCTTCCGATGCATAGTACTCATCAGCTAGTTCCGGGTCGGCCTCGTAGCTGACAGCCACAAGTCTAGAAGGCGTGGCTTCACTAACCCCTAGGGCTAGTGTGGCACGAGTAGGACATTGGCTGGCGATGTGGCCAAATCCATGACAGTGGAAACACTGCAGCCGTGACCTACTGGTCTCCCCGATAAGAGGGCCTTTACCCTTATCCTCCCGACGGGTAGGGGGTGTAGGCAATAGGGATGGAGGTGTAGGTGCCGCGGGCAACAAGGGTGGGGGTGCCGGTGCCAGTGGGCGGACAATGGGTGCCGGAGGGCGGGCAATGGGTGCCGGTGGTTGGGGTGGAGGTAGATCCCGTGGTGGGGGAGGACGAGGTCTAGAAGTGAAGTGCTCCTGACGGGCGGGCTCATGAGGTCGAGCCATGGGGCCCCTCGGGTATGGACCTAAGGAACTACGTGACTCGGCACTACGGTGAGGGACGGAGCCCAACCGTTGGATAGACTCGAACTCTCCCTCAAATTGCTCCATCTCAAGAGCTACTTGGTATGCATCCTCCAACTTATCCACCTTGCGGCGGAGAAGCTCATACCGTAGGTGCGGTTGTAAATCACGCCGAAATCGAGAAACAGTAAGGGAGCTCTCCTCCGTGGCGTCACATAGTAAATAATATTCATCGAACTCGGCGATGTACTCGGAGACGGACCGATCTCCTTGCATAAGACTCTGCCACCTGTCTATGAGACGCTGGCGGTAAGTGGCAGGAAGGTACTTCTTCTTAAGTTTGTCCCTCATCTCGGCCCAAGTCTCTATCGGGGGCTCCTGACGATGAAACAATAGGTTCTCCATGTTCCTCCAATAGGTTTGTGCCTGGCCTAAGAGTTTCATCAGGGCGAACTTGACCTTACATTGGTCCGACATCTCGAACCACTCAAAATATCGATCCATGCCAACCTCCCAATCAAGATAGACCTTCGGGTCTAAGGACCCGTCAAAGGTGGGAGGGTCAGCGCGAACGGTCCTAAGGGCCCGTTCATCCACATCTTGATCGTGGGTCCGCTGTGTGGGATGACGATCACGACCATATCCCATATGCTCGTTATCGGACTCATAGTCATGCACCTCGGGGATGTGATGCCTCCTAACCTCTATCCCTTGAACCCGTGGAGCAGCGGGTTGCTGAACCGGGTCTTGTTGACCATGAGTAGGTGGAGGGGGTGCCTCAACTGGGGCTCTCGGGGCTACCTCGGCTGGGGCTCTCTCTAATGTGGCAACTCTCCCTACCAAACCCCGAACGGACTGGTCCGACTCGACGGCCTTATCCTCTAAGACCTTCATCCTTTCTCCCAGATGTGTGCCTAGGCCATCCATCCACGTACTCAACCCATCCATCCGATCTACCCGTGTAGTCAACGCATCCATGCGTGTACCCAACCCTTCCATATGTGTAGTCAACCCTTGCATTTGCCCCATAAGGGTTTGGAACATTTCGGCCACTGATGACGCATCGATACTAGGGGCTCGGGGATCCGCCATAGGTGGTGGTGGGGGTGAGTATTGTGTACCTCTACGAGTGGGCATACAAAGACACACGGAGACACCGACTAATGCAAACACGGACTAAAGCAAAGATGATGCACCTAGACTTAACCAAGACTCGGCACGTGGCGGAGTTAATCGATCCGAAGATCACTCGTGCAAGTGTGCGGCCTTCCCGATAGGCGTAGCCTAAAGTTCGGACAACACCTTTTGATATACCGAGTAAAGGGATGTAAATGCAACCTAGACCGACTTAGACAATGACTAGACATAAATGACACTTTTTTTTTATTTTAAACACCCTAGACTCAACCTGGCTCTGATACCAAACTGATGCGGGACGGACCACGGACTCGACTCCAATTGGGAATGTAACCCTCGGACTCTAAGCAAGCTCGCGATCGTCCCTAACGAGGGAAGTATACGGACGTGCGCGGTTGAGAAACCGGCAATGAGCTAGGGTGGTCGACTCTCTCTTGTGCCCGGATCGGGTCACGGGACGGTATCTCTCTCTCTCGTAGCAGCAGCGATGATATAAAAGTAAAGAGGGCTACGATCCTAGCATGCCCTCTAGCAGCGGCATATAAAGCATATACAAATAAAGCAAGTGCCGGGTAAAGGAGCGAATACGATACCTCCACGCGCCTGACGTGGGGACGACTTCCCGGCCGATCTCGTACTCCCGGAACAGTAAATACACAAATATTACAGCAATGAATATGAATGCCCTCAGATCTAGGTATAGAACTAATTAGTTCTAATGGCCTTTTTACAAAAATTAAAATAGAATAAAATGGGGAGGGGCGCCCCTTTGACTAGGTGGGGTGGTATGTGGCCTACCCTTGACATTTGAAATCACTTGTCTCCCCATGTGTCCAATTGACTTGTCAAACCTTCTAGATGCCACCTTGGCTTTTGACCAGCCCCACATGGATGAGGTGGACCAATGGAGAAGGAGTGGGGGCCCCCTAACAGGTCCTATTGGCATTTTGCACATAAACCCATACAATCCTAAGGAAGAACAAATATGCTCATAAAGCCTTACAATTATGAATCTACTTCTCCCAGGATATAAAAATAAATAAAAGGACATAAATACAAAAATAAACTGTACATGCTCAGAGTTGATTCCCATCAAAAGACCTTCATCATCGTGCTTAGACTTTGTCTTCATATGTGCACGGACCTTCTAGTGTTGAAGGAAGAATGTGCACCAACCTTGATTTATCACATAGTGAATGTGCACAGACCTGGTTATCTGCTGGCCAGAGGTTGCACGGACCTTGATCTTCATAAGTGCTCAGACCTTGGTTCATAGGAATAGAAACCTGCACCGACCTTGTCTTGAGCTAGCACCGACCCTATGCACATATTGGCACCGACCTTGCTGAGAAAACCTGCACCGACCTGGTCTTGTGTTGAAGGCAGGACTTGCACCGACCTTGGTTCGTGCGAGTCTAGGTTGTGCACCGAACTTGTATGTTACGCTGAAGAAGCATGCACTGACCTTGTAGCAGATGTGCACTGACCTTAATGTACTTTAGAAAAGGATTGCACCGACCTTGCTCTGCTCTAGAGAGGGACTGCACCGACCTTACTTGCAGATGTGTACGGACTTGGTTTGTTGCATGCGTGTAGACCTTATAAGGCATGAGAGAAATGTGCACCGACCTGATGTTGCCAGAAGATGCACCGACCTTGCATGCATGTGAGCAGTGATGTGCACTGACCTTAGTTGGCTGTGGTGTCGACACTATTGTGGTTGGTGTTGACACTTTTAGTAGTATGTGTCGACGCTTCTCTCTTCAGCATGTGCATCAACTTCAGCAGTTGCACTGACCTTATCTGCATGGATTTCTGAGAAACCATTTGCCTTGTGTTGCCTATGCCTTGGTTTTTGTGCAACCATGAATCTTGAATTCTGCCTTGATTCTTGTGTAGCCACATGCCTCATTTTTTGTGCCTTACTTAATTTCTTTCTTTCTTTGTTGCCAAAGCTGGCTTGACCTGAAATGCACGAATGTTGACATTTATCAAATACAGGTCAATCATATTAATGAGTCATAGTCAGGCATCATCAAAATAATAGAATTAAAGCATGTTACATACATGCCCAACAAATATATCCCTCATCTGAGCATATTATCATAAATATCCTTGATTTAGAGAGAAATGTTATGGTCATATCCCTACAGTTGGCTACCGTCAACGGGAGACGAATATTTTGTGGAATATGTCATTTACCATCGTTAAGTATAATGAAATGATTAAAACACCCTCACACACACACACACACACACACACACACACACACACACACACACACACACACACACACACACACACACACACACACACACAGAGAGAGAGAGAGAGCCCTCTCCCCATCACTGCCGGCACCCCATTCCCCTTCTCCCCGATCTCGTAACTCATAGCATAGCCCCCTCCCCCTCACCGTCGGCACCCCCTCCCCCTATCCCCCACCGTCGACTCCCCATTTCCCCCTCTGGCAGCACCAGCCCCCCTCCCCCTTTGACGGCGCCTGCTCCCCCTCTCTCCCTCACAATCGACGCCTGCCCTCCCTCCCCTCTCTCCCTCGTAGCAGGCCCCCTCCCCGTCGTCGCCCCATTCCCTCCCCCTTCCCCCTCACAGCAGGCCCCCCTCCCCGCCCTCTCTCCGTACAGTCAGTGTAGGCACCCATCCCCTTTCCCCCTCGTAGTAGGCCCCCCTCCCCATCGTCCCTCCCTTCCTCCTCTACCCCTCACAGTCGGCGCCTGCCCCCCTTCCCTTACCCCATCGTAACATGCCCCCTCCTCGTCATCTCCCCTTTCCCCACTCCCCCTCACAACCAGTGCCGACCCCCCTCCCCTTTCCCCCTCACAGTAGGCCCCCCTCCCCGCCGTCTCCCCCTTCCCCCTCTCCCCCTCGAAGTCGGTGCTGGTCCCCTCCCCTTTCCCCCTCACAATAGGCCCCCCTCCCCATCATCTCTCCCTTCCCCTCACAACCGATGCCGACCGTCGTCTCCCCCTTCCCTTCTTCCCCTCACAACCGGTGCTGGTCCCCCTCCGCTTTCCCCCTCACAGCAAGCCCCCCCTCCCCCTCTTCCCCTCCCCATCGTCTCCCCCTCCCTCTCTCCCCTCATTGCCGACGTCGGCCCCCTCCCCTCTCCCCCTCACCGTCGATGCCGACTCTCTCTCCCCCTCTCCCCCCACCTCATAGCTAGCAACACTGCCCCCCATGGGTTTCGTCCGAGAGAGAGAGAGAGAGAGAGAGAGAGAGAGAGAGAGAGAGAGAGAGAGAGAGGATCACCAGAGTTGTTTTTTAATTTTTTAATTTTTATTTTTTATTAACGAAAGGTAGATAATATATTTTACTCTTTAACTCACCTTTGACTCGAGTTAAACACACTGAGTTATGGTAAATGTATAATCGTGACATTATTTATATTTTAAGAATATGATATATTTAACAAAATTAAATTTTATAAGAGTATATATGTAAAAAATTCACGTGATAACAAAAATATGACAGTATATATATAATATGTAATATGCTAAGGGTGTATACATAATTGTCCTTTTTCTTTTCACCGAGCCTCTCCGGCTCTCCCTGCTGCTGTCCAAATTGGCAAATTCTCGAGAGGACCCCATAGAAAATTCCTTTCTTCTTCCTTCTCCGGCACCTCAACAAGCCCACGAGGCTACTGGTGCGTTGATCTCCATAAAGCTCTCTACCATCACCATTCTCAACCCCCCTATCCCATCTCCTGCGAACACACGAAGATCCGACCTTTCTCCTCTCCTGATCCACCAAAATCTGCGATCCCAAGCCTCCCCAAATCTTCCTTCGCCACAAACTTTCCCTCTTTGGCAATCCATTACTTGCTCACCTGTCTTTCCCCGAATCTGGGTCTGGCCTTCATCTGTTCTTTTTGGCAATCTGGGTCTTCTCTACTAACAGATCAATCAAAGCTCCTCCTTTTGCCCCTCGTTGAGATGTCTTCGAGCAGGAATCCCGCGTATACTAGCCCCAAACCCTGCGCCCACCTCGCGGCATACAGGAAGAACCACGGCCTCAAGGGCTACAACTTCCTGCAGAGCCGCCTCCGGACCACCCCGAATGGCCGCACCGCCCTGGGGGGGGTGCAGTCGGAGGTGCCCACGTGTGGCCTCTGCTCGGCCCAGCACGGCCGGCTCTACCTCTGCCTTGTGTGCTCCTACATCTCCTGTTTTGAGCACGCGACTGCGCACCCCCGATCGGAGGTCGGGCACGAGATCGCGGTGGACGTGGAGAGGGCGGAGCTCTTCTGCTACGCCTGCGAAGACCAGGTGTACGACCCCGACTTTGACACGGCGGTCATGGCGAAGCAGATCGGGGAGCTGCCCAAGTCCAAAGAGCCGTGCGGCGGTAAGAAGAGGAACCGCCGGCAGCCGGGGCCGCCAGGAGAGCAGGACGGGAAGGTCTCGGTTGACTCGAGGGAGCTGTTCTTTGTTGTGTGCCGACGTGCTGCGTGTGACGGGACAGGGTTGCCGTGGGGGCTGAGAGGGCTGACCAATCTGGGCAACACCTGCTTCATGAACTCGGTGCTGCAGGTGCTACTGCACACGCCGCCGCTTAGGAGCTACTTCCTCGGCGATCGGCACAAACGAGAGCTCTGTGGGCAGCGGAGGAGGAGGAAGGGGACGGCGGCGCCCTGCTTGGCCTGTGACCTGGACGGTGTTTTCTCGGCGGTCTTCTCTGGTGATCGGACGCCGTACAGCCCTGCCCGCTTCCTGTACAGGTCAGGATTGCTGGGTCTGTTTCACGTTAATTTGATGAACAAAGTTGAGACTTTTGATGTTTTCTAACTGTCCTATGAGATTGCGGATGTGAAGAGGGGGTTGCCAGGTGGATCACGAGTGCTGTGAGATACGAAAACAAATGTTATAACAATATGTATCATTCCTTGGGTTGATTCTCTTGAGCCTTTGATAGGGAAAGATTTATCTTTGTTTTGGGTAGATGTCGGCTGCCACTTTCTTCTCTGCTGTTCTTGTGGGGAAACATCCCTGAATGGGGAAGCAAGAATTCGGCACAGTTTTCATTAGGGCCATTGAGATCAGGTTTAGAATGACAGATGCTTGCGTTACAATTGAGAGATCTGGAAGATAGTTCAGTTTTGTTTGACTATTCTTACTTTTTGATGTACCTTCTACCTGAGGTAATCTGTTATGGGTTATTCAGCTTGAGCAGATTCCAAGGCATCTTGGTTGGTGTAGTGTTGATTAATAGCTAGCAGTTTTTTGCGGGACGTTAAGAAAATGTCAGTTAATGGATTTCATCAAGCTCCAACGGATTTGTACTATTGTTATGACAAGTATAGATGATGAAGGATCTTTGTCCAAAACGTCTTTTGTTTTTTTTGGATTGTTATTTATACTCTTTCTTCTTGTGGGGCTTGTCTATACAGGGGAACTTTCACAGAATAAAACATAATACATATGATTCACTGGTCAAAGCTGTCATGCTATCTCTGTTCAATGAATGAATCACCATGGTTCATGGGATGCAGATCACTTAGTACAATAGTATCAAGATACTGGGGGAACATCAACTTTTAATGGTTAGTTCTACATTTTGTGATCAGAACTTAAGATTTTGCAATATTTTTTGGCTTTGTTTTCCCCTATTGCTTGTGCAAGCATTTCATAATTTTAGATACGAGCAGCTTATCCATATGAAAAAAAAATTTGCATGACTCCCCGTCTGTTGTCTTCCACTTCGTACACTTCTCAGAATTTTGTACAGGGGAAAATTGAATATCATGCTGTGGTGTGTTGCACATTTTCTGGGCTATCATATCCAAATGTTGATCAGTTTTATTCTGATATATCTCTCAGTTTGGAAAATCTCGAGTATTTCTGTGTGGCTCTTTCTTTGATTTGTACCTGTGCAATACGTGTAAATCTTACATCGTAGATATACAGTACATTTGCTCTTATCCTCACAAAAGCAAGTCATTGCTGCTTTACTACAGGAAAATTCCAAAATGCATTTTGGTTTGATCATTGTTTTGAGGTCCCATTCTGCATTAGCAATAAAACATAATGTGTCTGGGATAACCTGGCTTTGTTGCAGTTGGTGGCAGCATGCAGCAAACCTTGCCACTTATGAGCAACAGGATGCTCACGAGTTTTTCATCTCAATGCTTGATAGGATACATGAGAAAGAGCAGCCTACCCTTCGCAACAAAGGTAATAAATCTCCGATATCATCATCTCTGTAGTTCCTAAATCCAAGGTTTATAATTCAGTTTCTGTCTCATATTTTACAAGTTGGTCCCTGACTAATCCCAACAGATTGTAACATATGTAAATATGTACAACTGTTGGCTTCTGAACTGCCAGTCTGGTTCCTTTTGGTGCAGGAATTGGAGACTGTCCTTGCATTGCACATAGAGTATTCTCTGGTGTCTTAAGATCGGATGTCACCTGTACGGTTTGTGGATTTACATCAACCACATATGACCCATGTGTGGACATACCTTTGGACCTGGAACCATGCACTAGCACAACCAAGGCAGCTGATAAAAAAAGTGAGAGCTTCAGAACATCCACTCTGACAGGCTGCTTGGATCTTTTCACAAGACCTGAGAAGCTGGGCTCTGATCAAAAGTTATATTGCCAGCACTGTGAAGTCAGGCAAGATTCATTGAAGCAAATGTCAATCAGAAGGCTGCCACTGATCTTGTGTTTCCAAATAAAAAGATTTGAGCATTCTGCAGTTAGGAGAATGTCAAAAAAGATTGATCAGTATCTGCAGTTCCCATTCTCATTAGATATGACGCCGTATCTATCCTCATCCATCGTAAGAAACAGGTTTGGCAACAGGATATTTGCTTTCAAAGGTGATGAGTCTGATATATCTGGTGAATTGTCTTCCGAATTTGAGGTATTTGCCATCGTTGCACATTCTGGGAAGTTAGAATCAGGCCACTATGTAACATATCTACGACTAAGAAATCAATGGTACAAGTGTGATGATGCATGGATTACCCAAGTTAGCGAAAGTGTCGTCCGAGCTTCACAAGGCTATATGATGTACTACATGCAGAAGGTACTTTACAGTAGAGCAAGCGAGGGTATAAACTGCCTGCCCTTATCTCCAAGGGACTTGAACCATTCAGCACGCGATGCACTTCTCTCAGCCCCTGCTTGTTGCTGAACTTTTGAAACTAGCATACTCACAGGCCAAAATCATTGCATGATAAATGCTGAGGAATAATGTTTGATTGAATTAGATGAACGGGGATCACACAAGAAATGCACAAGGTAAACAGTCGATGATTGCCTGATTAGGTGCTGCGCGGGATGAAAACAGCTATTGTGGAGAAGGATGCCCCTCGGGGCTGTTAGGTTCTTTCTCTCTCTCCTCTGCTCTTAGTTTCAGTCCGCATCGTGTAGATGGTTATGCTTTTCTTTTTTTTCTTTCTTTCCTTCCATCCCATGATAAGGACGGCTTCAAAGGATGATGAACAACCATCAAATGAATACGTGAATGCAGAAACTTGGTTACTTTCTTGTAGAGGAACACCTACAAGCTGCTAGGCATCAGCTCCCTCAACCTCGGTGTGTCAGGGTGCCTGTAGCTTGGGAGTTCCCTATATTACCGTGCAAGTCCAGATAACAACTACTTTGCAGGAACCAAGATTTAACATTATTTCATTCGATTCTATAAATAATGTAACACTGTGACTGGGTAGGATTGTACTCTTTTGGTCTCTTCATTATTTTTTCATTGGATTTGTACTGAGCTTTCAGTTTCAGTTCACATAAAACTGAGACTTGCTCAGCATGATGTACATAAACACATCCCAGTATTTCAACACGGTTTATGCTTAGGCTCTTCTTCTTTATCCTCTTCAAAGTGTTGCAAGAACACATTCAAATCTAAACTTTGCACATGGTATGACATAAGAAAGTGACTATCGCAGTGTTGTGAACATAAATTTGGAAGAGATGCCACTCCTTAATACAATGATTTCTTAATTCTCCTTGTTACTGTTACCTCCAATGAAAAAAAAGGCGAATTCTAAGAAATGTATGATATTCCATGTGTTATCAAGTCAGATATTTTTCTTTTGCTGAGGCATAGAAGTTGTGAGTAATGATCTCTTGTTCTTACTTTAAAAAGAAGGGGGAAAAAAAGCATGTCATCACCTCTTACAGAAATGTGCTAGAAAGGGTATTCGGCTGGTAGTTCTCATGACGAAGATGACAGATCTCCAAATGAATTTTAAGAGTGACTTCGTGATTTGTGAGCATAAATTGCACTTGAAGATGGTTGACCAGCTGCCACCTGATCTGATAAAATTTCGAAGAGTTTTTCATCAGTAATGTCATGATCAAGTATTCTACTGTTCTCAAAATCTTAAGGTGTTTTAAATGGAGAGGACATCGTTATTATAATCACATTATATCTTTAATTATTTTTAATATCGGACTATTCTCTGACGTCCTCTCACGTCCAAGTTACGATATTTAATTAGATTTTATTAAATTGGGTCATCTTAAAGTGTTGAGTGGAGAGGATATCACAATTATAATCATACTATATTATATTTTTAACATGTTTTTAATATAGGATTATTCTCTAACACACTCTCTCCTGACAAACACGAGATATGTGACTTAAATCATAACTATGGACTCTGATATCATATTAAAATTTATTAGATTAGATCATCTAACTTAAAATCTTAAGATGTTGGGTGGAGAGGGCATCACAATTATAATAATATTATATTTTTAATTTATTTTCAATACGAGACTATTCTCTAATCTATTAAAGAAGTCAGCCGGTAGAAAAACTATGCCAAGTGCAATGACTCTTCATTAAATCCAGTCAACACATATTGGCCCAGATTGATTTGATAAGAGACAATACAAATATTGAAAGCTAATTATTGTATACATGTTAACGAAAAATATGTTTAATTGTCAAGCACCTTACTTAATGATTTTGCATTTGTTTCCTAGTGGACGTATATCTCTCAAAAGGGTAAAACTAATTGTTTCTGTCACTTAGGAACATCAATTCTTTTATTTATTTTTTTCTATATTATATTAGAAATGGCCATCTGCATATCATCTCGAGGTGTGAAAAACAGGGAATAAACGAAAGTTGGCTTTCGGAGGATGTCTGTGTGATCCGTGCGGCAGGCTATAAAGCGGATGAGTGGACCATGCGTGGCGCAGCCGTCGGCTATGGTTTTGGGGGAGGACCACGAGACCAAATTGCTAACACTCCGTCGCAGAAACAAATAAAGAAGATAATTAATAGAAGAATATTAGTGAGCCGCGAGACCAAAAGTAAGCTCACTGTTTTGGAACATCCAAATTAAGTCTGATACCCAAAGATCTCTCTCTCTCCCAACCCCCCTCCCCCAGAGAGAGAGAGAGAGAGAGAGAGAGAGAGAGAGAGAGAGAGAGAGAGAGAGAGAGAGAGAGAGAGAGAGAGAGAGAGAGAGAGAGAGAGAGACCCTCTCGTGGTGACTAAGGGGGAGGGAGGGAGAGAGAGAAAGGCACAGGGAGAGGGAGCAAGTTGAAATCGCTCCGTCTGGGAGCGATTTCACTCAAGAGAGGGAGAGGGAGAGTGAGCAAGTTGAAATTACTTCGTCTGGGAGTGATTTCATCTCGCTCACTCTCTCCCTTCGTCTGAGAGCGGTTTCATCTTCCTCACTCTTTCTCTCATTTCATCTCTCTCTCTCCCTCTCTGTCACCGCCGACTCTCTTCGGCCCCCCCTCCCCCTCTCTCTCTCATCATCGACTCTCTCCGACGTCTCCCCTTCCCCTCTCCCTCTCTCTTTCCGGCCCTTTGTCACCACTGACTCTCTCCGACATCCCCCTCTCCCTCTCCCTCCCCGGCCCTCTGTCACGGTTGGATCTCTCCCTCCCCCTCTTCCTCTGCCACCGCTCTCTCCAGCGTCCCCCTCCCCCTCTCCGTCTCCCTCTCACTCTGTCACCGTCGTCCGACGTCCCCCCTTCCTCTCTCACTCTCTCCCTCTCCTTCTCACTCTGTCACTGAATGCTCTCACTCTGTCACTGCCGTCCGACATCCCCCTTCCCCTCTGCCTCTGCCTCTCCCTCTCACTCTGTCACTGTTGTTCAACATCCCCCCTCTCCCTCTCGCTCTCTCTCTCTCTCTCTCTCTCTGTCTGTCTTCCCCTCTCTCTCTTTCCCTCTCCCTCTCACTCTGTCACCGCCGGAGGGGGAGCTCAAATGTCTCCCTATTCTCTCTCTCTCTTTCTCTCTCTACGTGTGGATCCGTGGCAGAATGTCTGCATCTAAGAGAGGAGGGTGGGGCTCACAGCTACAATGACGAGAGAGAGAGAGAGAGAGAGAGGAGGGTGAGCCCCATAATCTAACCAAGGTTGTTTTAGTCTTTTACCAACATTAAGTTAGTTTAACTTGAGTTGAGTTTCACTCCAGTTATTGAAACTAACGACATAGACTAATAAGGGCAATGACAAAGATTTAAGGGACTTAAAAATAATAATTATATTTAAGGGACTAAAAGAAAAATATGCTTATTTGTAGGGACTAAACAGAAACAAGAACCTATTCCTTATTAATGTTACATGCGGACCTAATTTCAACCCAACTCAAATTTTGCAACATTAGGCCAAGTCGACACCGTGAAGATTAGGTTGGTTTGGAGCTTTGGTCTAGAAAAAGGCTTGTGTTGGATTTTGACCATGGATTGGTCAGCCCAGCAGGGACCTAGTCGAAGGTCCTGGTCCATCCCAAACACGTAGATATCATGCTTCTCTACTGGAAACGGAAGAGGCAGGGGTTACACACCCTCCAATACCTGAGTTCTCTATGCTAAGGATGATTATTCGGGTTCGGGCCCTGCATGTTCCCCTTGTAAACCTCTCTCTCTCTCTCTCTCTCTCTCTCTGTGTGTGTGTGTGTGTGTGTGTGTGTGTGTGTGGTGGTGGTGGTGGTGGTGGTGGGGACACGGCCGACCACCCACTCCCAGCCAGTGACCACCGCACGCCATGATAACTCGGCCCGTCACCCACAGTATTTTAAGTATTTTTGCTATGTAAGCTTTCTTTTCATTTGATGTATTTACTTTTCTTTAATGGCTATTAGGGCCTAAGTAACTAAGGTTATAGTTTTGGGTCATTAGTCTCTTACTCTTACCCCCTGGAGATAGCCTGATCTTTATGTAAAGGGGGGAGGGTATTAACATCATTTGTAGCCTTGGCTTCTCTATATAAAGGAGTCGAGTGTGCCCCATTCAGCATTGAAGAATGAAGAAAATTGAAAATGGGAAAACCATTTGTGCCTCCCTCCATCTTTTTCGTTCTTCCTTCTCTCATCTCCCTCTCTAGCTCTCTCTCTAACCCACCCCCCCTCTCTCTCTTCCTCTCCCACTCCCTTCAACCTACGCCCCTCCCCTCTCTCCTCCACCTCCTCACCACCTAAGCTCTCATCCCCACCACCTCAGCCCTTTCCTCCTACCTGGATGCCACCTAGGCGCCCTTCCCTTCCCCCCCTTCACAAATCTCTCCCACCTTCCTCCTTCCATCCTCCCTCCACCTCACTTGCCTCCATCCCAGATTCTCCCTCCCCCCTTCTCCTCCCCTCCTTTCCTTTCTAGATCCCATCATTCAAAAACTTCCCTAAAACCTCCACCTTCCTCAAAGGAAACCTTCCCCATTCCCCACCACTCCCAGATCTGGCCAGCAGCCTTTCCCTTTTGGCCTGGCCGCACCCCCTCTCCTCCTCCTCTCTCTAGCCTACAGTAGCGCCCCTCCTTCTTCCTCCTGCTCTCCTTCCCTCCCCCGACCTCTCCTAGCTCGCCCCCCCTCCTCTGATCACTACTGCTATGTCCTCACCTTGCCTCCCTCGCAGAACATAACCGCAGAGAAGGAAGTTATCTGGATCTGTTCCCCTACATACTAGTGCCTTGGCTCACCTCCAACTGTCCTTAGACATCCCAACACCCTCTAGCGCCACCCCCCGGCCTCCCTAGAGTGCTGACCCATGCGGAGAACCCTACGCCCATCTCTAACGGCCTCCCTCAACCCTGCTGGAGTGCAACAACGCCACCCCAACAGTCTGCTCAGCAGATTCACCACAGTAACGACCCAAGATCCAGATACCGGGTTAACCCGATTCCATTCAGATCCTACGCAGACACCTACGAGCAGGGAAGCTCGGAAGGGTTAATATAGATGGTGTGGTTATGTATTGAAACTAAACACGCAGGAAATAAACTATGGAATTAATAATTAACTGACAGAAATAAAATTTACATCTTACAACAATTAAATATAACTACAGAGTCCAATCCACAAGTACAGTCTAAAAGAAAAGAAACGTACATTGTCTCGGGACATACCCCGGCACTGGCGAGTTGGCTGCTAAAAGACCTCTGACTGAGACGCACCACCTCAAGGAGAAGCGTTGCACCTGAAGAAGCAGGAAGTGAGCCTCTTCTCATTAGCTCAGTGGGGTCCGGCAGATCCCCACCACAACGAAGCGATGACAAAAGTAGCAGCAGTGGGAATAACAATAGTAAAGGAAAGCAGTAAGAACAATAACAACAAGAGCAACAGTAGTGATGAAGTCACTAAAATAACAATAATAACAACAACGGTGGCTAGCATAATATAACAGTGAAACGGCAGAACCGCGGAGTCTCTACGCTACTCCTAACCTTACAAGGGAACCTCTATCTCGAGTCGGAACCACCGATCTAAGGAAAGTTACGGTAGCATTTCCGAAAGAACCTACGAAGCCTCTAATGTAGGAAAAGTCCTCACGGATCGAAGCCACTATGATAATCACACTGTCGAAATGTCACGCCCCAAGATTATGCAGCGAAAACAATCGAGAACGTGAACAGTCGGCTAGTACGTCTCAAGCGAGCAATATAATCAGAGCGCTAACACATTCACACATAAGAAATGAATGCACAATGTTTGGACAAAATCTTTACTTTATTTAAATAATAATCAAAAGCAAATAAGGTTGACTCTTGACTCTTTGACTAACTAGACTCAATAAAATGAAAAATTACATAGCGAGTCTTGACTATCAACTAATGACAATCTAAGGCTTCGGTCCTTTTTAATCACTCTCGGATCTATCACTTGAATAGTCTGAATCCGACCCGCTAGAATTTTCTGAAAAAGATTGAAAAAGTAGGAAATGAGCACACATGCCTAGTAGGTATCTTCATATCAACATGAAGGCAATGTTTAAGTAATTAACATTTTTGCTCTAGAGTGTAAGATAAGTAAGTGAAAATACGATGAAACACGTGAATAAACCAAAGTAACACAAGTAACAAGATATGATCAAGGTGAGATATGAGAGTTCATGTAGACTTAGAATATGATCAAGTAAGAATACAACATGAATGTAATTTGGCCTTTCATGAACAAGAATGTACTTTTGATAACTATAAAGGCTATGCACTAGAAAGTCATGTAACGAGAATGTACTAGCAAGTATGTAATTTCACAAGATTGCCTCATGGATCTTCACCCGTTTATAAAAAAAGTACTCCCGGCGCAATGCGACGTCAGTGTTCATCATACCCCATGGTTTATAGTATGTTTCCGACTATCTGTCGAGGGGACTAGAGTTGAGCCCTTGGACACTGTCTGTGCCCGGTCTTGTATCTTCAAGTTATAAATCAAGCTATTTCCACGAGAAATATCAATAATGTAGGCCAATAATGAACAAGTTCAAACTATAGTTTCATGATAACAAATATCAAGGTACGTAAGAATACACCAATTAAGAACATGAGAGTTCAAGATTGATTTAGAACAAGGTCATGCCATGGAGAAAATTCGGCAGCATAACGGCATATTCTTTAATTTCATAATTCATTAGGTAGCTTTGGAAACAAAGTGTTACGTTCTACATAATCATAGATCATCTAGGATCATAGAAAAATCAACACTTGGGTCAAACCTTGGGTTAATCAATACTTAGATAAAAAAACGGTCATATCGGAGCCATTTCTGGAAATAGCGGTTGTTTACTGGACCGTTTACATGATGTAGCGGTCAGTGCAGGACCGTTTATTGACAGTTGACGCTATGAGTGAATTGGATCCATGCGGTCGTGGAAGGGCCGCTAGGCATCATTTGGCGGTCAAGTAAATGGCTGCTACTAGACTCTGGCGGTCTCCAGAGGGTCGCTAAGGTCCAGAACACAGGAAACTCATTAAAGTGTTCTCTAGACATTTGGGTTTTCAAGGGTACAACTAGCTCGACGTCCTAGTGAGAATCCTAGTCTCACGGAGTCTTATGGAAGCCTTGAAACAAGATCACATAATCCGGTAGAAGGAATATCCAACGGAGAGGATCACAAGTCCAATAAGGTGTGCTTATAAGTGTAAAGTATATCTAATGACTCCGTACCGGAATACGTGCCATATACTTAAGAAAAGACTCTTAGATAAGAAAGGATCACATAAAACAACGATCAAACGTTAATAAAACATGTTCCTCTATCATTTGAAGTATGAATTTAATACAAGAATATAGTATTTTGACATGAAACTAACTTAAGTTAAAAATAATTCTTAAGTGCATGAGGGACACGAAACTTACTAAGATGAACCATTAACGTAACCAAGTTTATGAATGCAGTACTTAAAACAGGAGTAAAACCTAATTAGCTAGGCTTATCATATGATAAATAGGGCTATTCTGCATTATGTTTCGAGTTAACAATAATACAGAAACTCAGAAAACTTAGCGGTCTCCTGAGGACCGTTTACGGGCTTTAGCGGTCTATCGCAGGGCCGCTAAAGAACTTTGGTGGTCTGGTGAAGACCATTTATTTGCCTGTAACAGACAATATAAAAATCGAAGAGCAGGCCTAATCTAAGGTAAATAGGTGCATAGAAAAATATGCCAGTAGGTAAATAAGGCCTAATGCAACTATATTAAAACATGGAGATGCATGGGTTTGAGTGAAGTAAGCCAAAATTATCAATTTATTATTAAGGGTAAGATTCATGCATGCAGTTTTAACCTAGATGCGCAGTCATGATAGAACATGAAATACTACCAGTAGAAAGCATGAAACGGAATGAAACCATATGGCTTTTATTCCTAACATATTGCTTTAGCCTTTTTATGAGATAACTATCTTTGATTCGATCTCTAGACTTCAAATTTCTGACTGGAAGTCGACCCTAGTTTCTACACGTCTTGTGCCAAACCAGTAACTTCTCATCCCTCTATCCTCTTGACCTAAATCCATGAAAATTGGAGGATAGGTAGAAGATAGAAAGGGGAACAATAAGTTCTAAAGAACCAACTTGGACTAACCTCGTTTAGGGCTTCTAATCTCATGATCTTTACTAGACCGATGCACTATTTCCTGTGCAGCCTGCAGCGAACCAGTGACTTTCAGATGCTCTATCTCTCCAACAGCTAGGTCTTCTAGCACGAAAATTGGAGATGAGTTAGATAAAATTAAAGAGAACATAAAGTTCTAAAGAACTAACCTGAGAATATGTCTCCTTACCTTTGAAATACACGATCTAACATTAGGGTTTACATGGGTCGAAGTTAGGATCTATTTATAGGATTTTGAGTTAAGGCTTAGGGATTGATCGAATTGAGAGTCCTACTTAGGTGTAGGATCGATCCCCAAGAGTCTTGGACAAGTTTACATGTCCACATACTTCGATCCATGGGGATTTGGATACCAAAGATCCAACCTTTTCACGATTTCTCCCATTCACGGAATCAGGAGGGCTTAGCGGTCATAGAAGGACCGCTAGGGTGGATCTGGCGGTCGCGCGATAGACCGCCAATCGTCGTTAAATCCAAAAAATTGGGATTTTCCTATTATCTCCTATTATCTCCTCATTTGGTGTATATATCCCATTTTAAATCTGTAAATTACCCAATTTATATTTCTATTAATGGGCTTGAGTCTAAAGGTCTTGGAATTGGGTCTTTGGGTCTATTTGAGTTGGGCTTAGCCCTTTGGTTGATATAGGTCTTTTAAATGGATTTAATAAATCCGCAATTCTTCTTAATTGCTTAATAATTATACTTAAATCTAAAAAATTCCTAGAAAATTCTTGGGCGTTACACGAAACATCCTATCCCAGCTACCGGGAGAACTCTGACCACGCTGTCGGGAAACCCCGGCCTCTCAGGTGAGAAATCACGCTAAAGTCACCAGGTCAGAACACACTACCCCTACTTCGGAGAACCACGACTCACGGTCGCGAACTAAACCCACGGGTGACTGAAGTACTCCACCACTAGCACCGGCTGGGTGTGTCCGCTGATGACTTACACCATGTTGACACTATATAACCTGGCTACCTCTCCAGAGAGTGAGGCAAGGGACTGGGTCGGATGCGTCCCGGATGCCTTACACCGCCCACTACGCTCACGCCTGCCAACATCTCCCAGAGAGTGAGGCGGAGTCACAACGATACAAGGACTAGGTGGGGTCACACCCGTCGGCATGGGTCATCTGCCCCCAACCATGTGTGCACACACAGACCATGCCCTCAAGGTCAAGTCCTCTAACTGGTTTTTCCCTCAGCTGGACTCAGGCTGCTAAGGCGAGAGGCCCTACGGTAACCAGTTTAAAAATCGTCACATCGGGAACAGCTCTCGATCACGCGGTCGGAACGTGTCAGCACTCAGGAAGCAACGCTCTCAGCCCAGCCGATACGTGCACGACACTTAGTAAGCTTAGTCTAGTGGAGTACTATTTAGAAAAAGGTCCAACTGTAGAAGGCACCATTTAATGAAGTTCTGGCCTGAAGATGGCGATTAAAATCAAATTATGAAAAGTGAAAAAATTACCAAAGTTATGAAGAAAATGGCGTTGGACTAAAAGACGTCAATTCAAGAGAAATTAAAATTTTGGAAGGAGTTAAATGTTCAAAATAAGAAAATTGAAATGACGTCCTCCAGATTGACGCTATTTAGAAAATAGCACCTTTTCGGAGAGACTCTAATTAAAAAATAATTTTTAAATTAAAAATATTATCTAAAATGACGTCTTAGTAGAAAGTCACCAATTAAATGAAGTCAATATGGATGGATGCTATTGTAAAAATGATTTTTTAAGAATTTGAAAAATAGCTCGAAATGGTGTAGGGGGCTGCCACGAATTTTTTAAAATGGCGTGTGGAGGCCTGACCCTATTTAAACGGCGCCCTTTCGGAGACTCCAATTTGAAAAGGCTTTAAAAAATTTTAAAAATATAAAAAAGAGGAAAGAAAGAGGATAATCAAGAAACATGAGAAAAATCACTCAAATAGATCAATTTGAGAGCCAATTGAGACATTATAGTGCAATATTAGATCTACTCAATGTGGGTTCAATTTTAGCGTGTCTACGATGTAGTTTGATCACATTAACTATACTTTTTAGCACATCCTATGCAATTAATTTTTATAACTCTTCACCCCCCTTTGGTTTATCAGTCATATCTGGGTAACAAAAATCACTCCTGAAAATGTTTTAGCACGTGTATCACTAATTTAATTCATATTGTGCAAATATATATCATTGTCGTAACCATTCGTTACCACCCATTAACTTAATCATGCTTACCTTAATTAAACATGTGAAAAGATCAAACTACTTTCAGTTAAAAAAGTAAAAATAAATAAAAATACCTTACACACCCCTCCCCTCCCTTCCCCAGGAGAACCCCCCTCCCCTTGTCGCTGTGAAGCCCCCTTCCCCTCCCCTTCCCCTTGCCACCGTAAAGCCCCCTACCCTTCCCCCTCCCCCTGCAATTGTGAACTCCCCTCTCCCTCCCCCTACCACTGGCACACCTCTCCCCTTGACGTTGTAAAGCCCCCTCCCCTATTTCCAACATACCCCCTACCCCTCCCCTTGTAGCTGTGAACCCCTACCCTACCCCTCCCCCTGCCACCATGAATCCCCCTCCCCTTATAGCCGGCACAACCCCTCCCCCTATGCCGCCGTGAACCCCCCCTCTCTCTCTCTAAGTCATCGAGGGCATATTGGTCATTTCACACCTATATAACGAGAGTATAGGAATCTTTTTTGAATATTCGCCCTCCCGTCGGCGGAAGTTAACTATGATGTCATATTTACACAATATAAAATAAATTAGTGATACACCTACTAATATATTTTCGGGAGTGATTTTTTTACTAATTCACTTTTAACAATGATTTATTTATAAAAATCTCATTTATTTTTTTACACATTCTTCGGTCAACATAAATGTGCTCATGACGGGTTTCTTTTAGTTTTTCTAGTTTGCGCTAATTTTACTTGTCCTTCGTTACATTATCATCTTTGAGTAGAGCAAACAATAAAATAAAACGAATGTGATATTCCTTTGAGTAAGAAATTGAAAATTGAATGGTTCATATCAATTTAATAAACGAATAAAGCTCTCTACCAAACGAGTCTATATAATTTTTTAAAAACTTCAGTTTTACCAAACAATCAGTGGACGGTTTACACTACTTTCTAAAATTAAGTAAAAATTGACATGGAATAAAATCCTAAGAGAGAAGTAGCTTCAAAGAAAAAACTGCCCCCAAACATCCCCAATAGAGTTTTTCTTTTAAGGACATGTGGCTTTCGTATTCTAAACATTTTCCAAAGAAAAAAATAAAAAAATAATGTCTTGTTTGATTATATTATTAAAGTAAAAAATTTCAGGTAGTGCCTAAGAGTAGGAATGTAAATCGACGGAGTTCAGTGCACTTGCAGAGTGAATCCATGATTGTATAGCCAAACTGACACAATGCCAACTTTTAACCTTATCCATTAATACTAGTGATATTGGGCAGTGATTGGGTAAATGTAGGATGCTTTTGAAAATGATATAATAAAAAATAAATCTAAAATTACAAAAAAAACTTCTAAAGCAATTTAAACTAAGGAGTCATACAATTTTTTTCTTACTCCTACAAATTTCTACAAGTGTAAAAATAAATAATATTTAAAATAAGATTACAGAAAATCTATTTGTACTCAAATATTACACATAGTTCCAAGTTCTGAAAATATAAAAAAGAGTTGAAAAATAAATGAGGGTTTCGTCAACGAGGACCCTTGAATCTTAATCTAAGGGTATGAAATACAATCTAAGAAAACACCTGTTTCTCTTCCAATTGCAAGCCGCGCCAAATGCACCCAAAATGTTCTGAAGTTGAACGGGAAAGAAAAAGCACCGGATTCCTACCATGTGGGCTCGGTCCATAAGAGCCCACCTACAATCCGGGCCAGTGCAGCCCACCAGAAGTCTCCACATCCGGGTGGGCCTCAGCTGAGTCCCATTACTGGACGTCCATTATCGGTTTAATCATGAGCGCGAGACATACATCGAAAATTTACCGTGTTGCCAGGAGCGCGTGAGCGCTCCGTTTTGCTGATCTCTGCCGTCGCAGCAGCTCTGCGTTCGCCACCGCGCCTGGCGGCCTTGCGAGTTGCGGCGCCGCCATCGCCATCGGCGCCCCCACCTCCACGGCAGTGCCCTCTCCCCCCTCTACGGCAGAGCTCGGTCGAGGGTAGAACCCTCGCGCTGTTCTTCCCGGTATACGCCCCCGTCTCCCTGCTCACTCTTTGTTCTAGGGTTTGTTCCGAAGATTAATTCGCTGTTGTCTGTGTGCGGACTTTTTGTCTTGTTCCATCTCTGGGCTTTTAGGTTGAGATCGCTCCCTCTCTCCCTCTCTTTCTCACGTTGTTGTTTGTTTGGGAATTCATTTTTGTGGTGTTATTACTTGGGGACCTGGATGTGGTGATGTTTCGTAACGGGATGTCTGGGAAAGCTGTTTCTTTTATGGGATTCCCTGTGGTTTATGATTTCTCCTTCCCCACTTTTTAGCAGCATTTTGGGAGCAGTATGAGCTCGTTTTCGATCACCCGAAAGAAAACTCCCTTTCAGAAGCACAAGGAAGAAGAAGAGGCGAAGAAGAAGGTGCGATATCCGTTCTCTCTCTTGCCTTTCAGCTTCTATGACTTGTTTTCTGTCATGCCGTTTCGAGGTCTTCCTTTGGGCAGTGTTTAATTGCTGTGTTTTACAGAGGGATGAGGAGGAGAACGCCCGGTTGTACCAGGAATTCGTGGAGTCTTTCCAAGGGGACAATGCACCTGGATCAAAAGCCTTTGTCAGGGGAGGGACAATCAATCCAAATGATAGGCTGAAAGGCAATTCCGAAGGTCAGTGTCAGAGGAGTGGCATTCTCGTTCTTTATTCTGTCCACTCTCTGCTTGTTTTCCTTACTTTATTGCAATGGATACATGTGTTGGCTTTTTTTATTACATGGACAAATTAATAAAAGAGCGGACCTTTCTATTCGTTCGGCAATGGCAGGTGGAAATTCCAAAGATGGGGTATCTGTTCCAAAGAAGGGCAGTAGGTAAACAAATGCAGTTGTTTTTGAAAGGAGGAATCTTGGTGCTTGCCATGTTCTGTGCATAGAGTAGAGAGCTCGCCACTTTAATGCTTCCATTTACATTGGAGACTAAGCCATTCATCACCTCATAAAGTAGACAAGTTCATACTGCAGTTCATTTGCTTTTTTGCACTTTGAATTATGATTTGTTGATGATAAAAATGCGCCATAAATGGCTCCTTAGTTTTTTCAAATTATTGCTGTTATATGAAATTCTGTTATTTATAACTAGCGTGCCGCCATGATTTTGGCTGTCACTCTTCTTCACTGGAATTACATTTTAGTTCCACCTAGGTATGATTAGGCCATTGCAGTGTGCATTTTTGACCCTAAGACTTAATTTGAAACCCACCTTGGTATACTTGGTCACACAGTGTACATTATTGAGCATTATAGGTATCTTTTTCTTGAGCGTACAATAGTCCAAAGTTCTAAGGTCTTCTTTTGTCATGTATTTTGACATGTAATGTGCATGTTCCTGATCACTTTTGATTTTGTTCTGTTTTGTGCTTGAAACGGTAGATAGATCCTCATTGTAGTTATATTTATCCTATTACTGTCAATGGTTTCTCTCTTTCCTATGATTCTCCATATTTTTGTGGAAGTGCCACCCACCTCTTCATGGAAAAGGAAGATGCAAATAACAAAGTGCTGCCTAAAATGTAATTAAGGCTGTGTTAGTGGAGACTGAGTTCAATTAGTTTGGTTTCTAGATGTTTGTCTGGCCCAAATATTGAAATTTCTTGACATATTCACTTGAAAAGTTTTATTACTACTTAGTAATTTAAGATTTTCGTGACCATGAAACTTAATCACTTTCTCCCCCAAATATATATTGCATTTTTGTTGCCTTTTAATGCTACATATGCATCTGCTGTGTTTGCTTTTCTTTGGTACTATTGTTGAATCTAATAATTTGTGCTAAGTTGCTACAATATGTGCGTGAGTAAATTTCTCCTAGAAGGAAGTCTTCACTTTAGTTATTCAGTTGGTATAGATAAAGCTGATTATTTTAGTGATGAAGGTAGTGATGAACCATATAAAGTGTTTATGCATAAAATCGTACGATGAATGGGTTCACTTTAAGGTGGCTATATATTATGATGAGGACAAATTTATTGTCTCCGTTCGCACATCCGTTCATGTAAAAGGCATGCATACATATCTGATCACATATTGGGCTGTCCACAAGCTATGATGCATACATATGTCCTGACACTATGTACTTTATGTGGTGAGGAGGTGGAGAGCTTGGACTACCTATTCCTAGGCTGAAGTGTGGTCATTAGTGTTGGACAGATTCCCAGGGGCCTCCCTAGTGCAGGATAAGGTGCAGCAGTTGATAGTTCAGTGGCACTGGAGATGGAGTTTGAAGGGTGACACTATAATCTGGTGTCTCATTCTGCATGCGACATTATGGGCCTTATGGGGCAAAAGGAATGGCCGTATCTTTAGGAGAGAAGTTAGAGTGTCGGATAGGGTGGCCTTTTTCATTGTAGGAAACATAAGGGAATGGGCTTCAGTTGCATGTAATGTGGACTCTATTAACTCTTCCTTTTTTGTTCTTTTGGGGGGTTAATGGGCGACACATCATCTTGATGTGGAATTTTTTGTTTAAGGGATCTTTTGGTATATCCTTCTTTATACTTGTACATCCCTCCTTTTTGATTTAATACAAAATAGTGTTACCGACCACTTTCAAAAAAATATGTGATCACATATTGGACTATCCACAAGCTAACGCAGTTTACTTAACGTGTGGCATCAAGCATTTGAATTGGACAATAAGTCAATTATTTAAGTGCATAGTTGTCAAGATGGTCGCCTAGGCGCCGCCTAGGTGTCGCTTAGGTGACCAGGTGCCTTATGGGGTCAAGGCATGAGCCCGCCTTTCTACCCCACAGAAAGGCGAGCAAGGCACCCGCCTAGGTCACCAAGCAGGCCAAGGTGCCCTTCTTGGGTGGCCTTGGACTGCCTGGCCTGGGCATAGCCTATAATACCCCCCCAATTCCCCTGGTCGATCCGTGGTGTGTGGTTGGGTCATAGGTAGATCAAGTTCCACACACTCCAACTCCCCCTCTCTCTCTTTCTCTCTACCCCCTCCCTCCTCCCTCCTCTCTCCTCCTCTCTCACTTTTTAATATTATAGTCTATAATTTTTCATGTATTTTATTCTTAATTTGTATGTTGGAGATATATATTTTTTGGGTTTTTAAAGAGGCGCCAAAGTGTCGCCTAGGCGGACGTCTTATCGCGTAAGCGCTTAGGCTCCCCATGAATGCCTTGGGTCTCCTTGTTGCTTTGACAACTACGTTTAAGTGGTCCATATGTAAATTATTTATGTTTCCTGCAGCCATTGCTTTCCAAGCTAAGCCTTCTGAGTACAAGGGGATTCCCAAATTTGTTATGGGAAGTGGTGATAGAAAAATGAGATGCAACTGCATGGGGTGAATTACAGGGGTACTCAGTGCATGAGATGCACTGGCTTTTGTTTATTAATTTTAATGAGGCTGTTCATAGAATGCAGCTTTTTAAGCTAAAGACTTAGAGTTGTTTCCATTGAAACCTAGGTTGATTGTGAAGCTAAATCAGTACATCTAGGAACATCCAGAAGCTTGGCAGGTCTTCTATGAAGGATGTGAATATGTCAGCCGCTTCTCAAGTGGAGCATATGGAGGTAAAGAGAAAGGTTTTACCTGAGATGAGTTTGGTGCTCAAGAGGCCTCAGGAAGATTCAAAAGGGATGGGTAGTGTTCTTATATGAAGCTGGAGCTATAGATGCAATTGCATTCTTTTCCTCTGCCTGTTCCCCTCCTCCCTTCTTAAACAATTGTTAAGGGTTACAGAGTGGAGATGCGATATGAATATGCAAAGAGTGCAATGTTCTCCTTTAGGAGGGGGTAGGTTACTCATTAGTGATAATTTTAATATACTGCACATAGGACTACCCCTACCCAATAAAACATAGAAACTGAACCACATAACTGGTCCGTGCTTTTCCCTTTCTCTTTCTCTTTCTCACATCATCCTTCTCTTCCACCATTTTATTTTTATCAGTCTAGTCTCGTTCTTCCCATTTTCTCATTCTTCTTCTTCCTCATCCTTCTCATCCTCTTTCTTATTCATAAATAGATAAAAAGCTAAAAAATATCAAAAATTAATCAGAAAATCCTACCACTTGCAAATTTTATTACCACTATGATTTGTCTTATGCATTATAGCATAAAATATAGGGTTTTTTGCATATATACCCCTCTAAATATAGGTTATGTCAAATATACCCCTCATTTGAGCATATTATCAAGAATATCCTCCATTTCGTCTTAAATGTTGCGGTTATACCCCTGCAGTTTACTGTCGTCAATGGGAGGCGAATATTCCATAGAATATGTCATCTACCGCCGTTAGGTGTAGTGAAATACCTAAAATATCTTTGCTCAGAGTGTGTGTGTGTGTGTGAGTGTGAGAGAGAGAGAGAGAGAGAGAGAGAGAGAGAGAGACCTCCCTCCCCCACCCACTCCCCCTCCCACCTCTGGCGATGTCCCCCCTCCAACCTCCTGCTCCGGCGAGGCTCCCCTCCCACCGCCGGCCAGCCCCTCTCTCTCTGCAGAGAGCCCCCACCCTCCCTCCCACCACCGGCCAGCCCCCCCTTTCCCTTCTGCTCCTGCCCCCACCCCCCTCCCACCTCCAGCCAGCCCCCCTCGCCCCCTCCGGCCAACCTCCCACCTACGGTGAACCCCCCATTCTCCCTGTTGCTCTGGCGAGGCCCCCCCTCTCACCTCCGGCCAGCCCCCCCCCCTCACCACCGGCGGCCCCCTCCCCCTCTACCCCACCTCGCAGCCGGCGACACTGCTCTTCCCCGCCCTCCTTGCTGCTCCGCCCCCTACCCCCTCACCGCTGGTGCCCCCCTCCCCCTCTTCCCCCCACCTCACACCCGGCGGCGCTGCTCTCCCCCCGTTAGGGTTTCCATTGGGGGGGGAGAGAGAGCGGGGGAGGGAACCCGAGGGTAGGTTAGTAATTTCACACCTTAACCCACGTTTAACTCAAGTTGATCCAACGGGGGTTACGGTAGGGGTATAACCTCAACATTTAAGACTAGATGAGGGGTATATTTGGCATAACCGATATTTAGAGAGGTATGTATGCAAAAGACTCTGAAATATTATGTCAACAAAGTGTAAGGATTATGTTTTCTGATTTGGCGTTGGGACTTGACTCATTTTTTTGGGAAAACTGTCATATCATACTGTCTTTTATCAACTTGTAGCAGTCCTTGCTGACTCATTCACTTGGCCAACCCTTTGCACGTGTGATTTTGTTTCTTTTAGATGTTTTTAACTTGTTTAAAAGTCTAGTAACACAAACTATGATCAATTCAAAGAATGAAATACAGATATTTAAGTGGGGGTGAGGACTCTCAAGATTTATGTTAGAAGACAATAGTATAACTAAACTAATCCTCCCAACAGCTGAAGCAACATGGATTGAATTGATTCAGATTGAGTTCTATGGCTCAAAGACATGTACACCTGTTGTGCTAATTTTGTATGTGTGTGATTAATATTTATACTTTTCAGCAGGTTAATTTGGTCCATGAAATGCCCCGAGTGACCTGCATGAGTTGAACATGAATCATGAAGTCCAAAACCCTGTTGATTCATATGATTCAACACAAATCGTGAAAAACATGGTATGGAGTGGAGTGACAACTCATGCTCCATCATCATGAGAGGATGGAAAATGCCAAACTGGATAGGACCCTCTAATCAACCAGAGTCAGTAATGTTACAGCTCAGATTGTGTCGGTGGAATTGGCATTGTGGGGAAGAAACTCTGACTATCCATTGGCCTAATATAAATTTTGAATAGAAAGAGAAAATCTTTCATAAAAATAGTAAAAATATGGAAAATGAAAATACGAAAATGTTTTAAACGGAGAAGATAAAAAACTCAATTCCTTGTTCAATAAAGCATTTTCCTTATTTCTCCCTTTCCTTGTCACTTTTTCTCTACCCTCTCTTCTTCTTTCCTCCATTCTCCTCCTCTACCTCCCCCGCTTCTTCATATTTTTGTACTTTTTATTTGTTCCTCTTCACTTTCTCTTCTCCATCCTATATTCCTACTCCCTTTTCCTTCTCTGTCTGCTGTCTTGAGCAGGCCTAATCATGCTTGACTGGCTTGGATCTAGCGGACTTGAGTTAGATTGGCTTGATTTAGATTTTAGAGGTAATTCAGTATTTTTTTTTAATTTTCAGGGAAACAAGGGGATCATCCTTTCCAACACAAATCTTTCTACATTCAGAAATTCCTGATCCAAGAACTGCTGAATGAATGAAGAAAAAAACTTGGCCGCCATTGTGCCTTTCTTGAAGGGTGGAAGCCCTGGGTGCGATGCCCTAATTCCCCCTTCTTATCCCACCCTTTCCCATCACCTTCTTCCCCAACATGGCCAACCTTCCCGAACTGCACAGTGACCGCCCGATCACCATCTCACTTTTTCCTTCACCGCAAGACCCCTTTCCTCCTCACACCTAGAACGCTAGCACCCCGGCACCCCTCTTCCTTCTTCCACCCCCTCGTCCTCAACCGCAGTAGCAAGGGGAATCCCTGCCGTCGATTGTCCCTCTCTTCATGCGTGGGATCGCCGTTGCCCGCTCCCCTGGTACCGCCACCTTCGTGAACCAGCAGTGGCCGCCCTGCACTGCTGTCCACTGCCGTCCACCACCATCATCTGCGACCACAGCCTCCTTCCTCTTCCCCTGCTGCGCAGTCCTGCTGATGATCTGGTCCTCCTCTGGCCGCCTTCTGCAAATCGCCAACTCCTCCTCCACTTCCCTTCTTCCCGGCCACCGCCAGCTTCGCAAGCAGCCTCGCCTCTCAGTCCAGCCGTGCCTCCACCATACTGGCTCTACCTTGCCACCCCATCACCTCTCCCTTCTCTCTCTTTTCAGTTCTCCCTCTCCCTCGGCTCACAGGAACCCCAGCACGCGGTCCCTGTACTGCTTGGGAGTTCTGATCCCGTCACTCCAGGCAGCCCACAGCTCCCCAGCAGCGTCCAAGATCCCAGTTCGTCCTACTCCAACAGCCCCGTCTGCACTCAAGGGAGGCCCAGCCTGCCAGAGAGCCAGCACATCTCGTTCTGTCCCGCATCACTGTTCCCTAGACTAAGGATTGGCATATGTTTAGTTTCAATGACAAATCAAGAAAGCAACCTATTACAATGACTTACCACTCCTCTTACCTGGCTTTTGTGGGGATGTCTAATTGAACCGCATCATCTACACAGTCGGCTGCATGTTGATGTAAATATCGCCCCGATCATGTCCATCAGCTGGGTAGGAGAAGTGGGAAAGCTTTCCCATCACATTGCCATTCCAAAAATACACTTGTTTTGAATTTTGCTTACCCCTGCATCACTCCCCCCCCCACCCCCACCAAACAAAAAGAAAGAAAGAAAGAAAGGACAAATTGCTTTAAATGTTGCCTCTGCCACTGCGGGGACCATCTTTTGGCAGCTGATTCTGGCTTCCATTTCTCATCCTTGTCCTCATTGTCCTCTTCTTGCTCCCCATCTTCTCCTCTTCTTCTTGGAAGGCTTCTTCTCCATCCAAATTGGTGCTGGAATCAGAAGCAGCCAGAATGAGTCTGGCTGTATAACCTGATGGCTTAGAAACCTGGCTTTTGATTCCTTCATTATTGTTCATGGATGCTCTTTGGAACAAAATGTTTATAGATGGACTCATATTGGGAAATAGGTCGTGATGTAAAGCCCTTGAACAGTTTCTCGTTTTTTTTTTTATTTTTGCGCACCACTTCCCTTGCTTAGAAACCTGGCTTTTGATTTCTTCATTATTGTTCATGGATGGTATTTGGAACAAAATGTTTATAGATGGAGTCATATTAGGGAAATAGGTTATGATGTAAAACCTCTTGAACAGTTTCTTGATCTCTTTCTGCACACCACTTCCCCTGCTTTCACTTGTTTGTTTCAGAGGTATTGTGTATGTTACCCAGTCCACAGGTTGGGGTAGAGATGTCTGTCTGTCAGGACTCAGAATATGAATTGTGGCTTCTAGCCATCTTCCAGGGAAGTCAGTGGGGGTGGCAACGAGCCAAGCTAAGCCTAGCTTTGATTTGCTCAAGTTCTGCTTGCTCAGGAATGCTTGAGCCTGAGCCTAACTCAAGCTCAGTTAGTGGGATCGACTTCAGCTTGCTAAATTTTTTGTACCTTGAGCTCGACTCAACCGCAGCTTGGCCCAAATTAACTCAAGGCCAACAAGGGAGTTTTATTTGAGAAAAAGTAAGAGGGCGATCTGCTTCATAGGACTCAATGTGAGAGAAATTTTTCTTACCCCCGACATGGGGCTAAAAGTCCCCTGAGAAATCCAAGGGAGTGCACATCGGTCCCCCACGTGCGCGCTAGGCTTTCGCTGGGGACTTTTAGTCCCATATCAGGGGTTACTTTTATCTTTTGGTACCTATATCTTCTGTTTTTGAAACCTGGCAAATAAAACAACACACAGTGCTGTGTGGCCTGCATGGGGGGAATTGGATGAATTTGAAATTTGAATCATGGCTTATTTAGGTAATCTGTAAATCTTTAAAATTGAAAATAGAGTTATCATGCTCTTCATTCATGAAATGCAAGATCCATGTCTAACGTTTTATTTTTTGAAAGTGGGCAATATCACTGATGTATTAAATAAAAAAAGGGGATGTACAAGTATAGTCAATCTAAACCCCCCCAAAAAAACCCTATATAAGAGAAGGCCACACTAAGGCAAGTGTGGAGCACTCTAGCCCCACAACAAGACAAAAAGAGAATTAAGGGAATTTACATTACAAAGGATGACAACCCATTCCCTCACTCTTATCACAAAGAAAAGGGACAAGTATGTCCTCAGCTCGAGCCTCCCTCTTGAAAATCTGATTATTCTGCTCACCCCATAGCGTCCAAAGTGTGGCATGGAGGACAAGTCACCACACTGTTTTGTCACCCTGTAGGGGCCAAGTCCTGTCCCAATGCTCAATCGAATGGTGCACCTCATTGTGCCGGCCGATGACATTACGAGTTCTCCTAGCAATCTCCCTCCATACCTCCTAGGAGTAAGGATGGCAGTACTAGTTTCGGTATCGGTTTCGGCCATGACTGAAATCGAAACGTATCGGTTTCGGTTTTGGCCGAAACCGGTTCAAAACATTCAAAAAATGCAAAAATTACACTGAGCAGGTCTTGTTTCGGTCGGTTTCGGTCCGGTTTCGGTTGGTTTCGGTCCGGTTTCGGTCGGTTTCGGTCCGAAATCATTAACTTTTTTTTTAGTTTCGGACCTGCTACAGTGAGCAAGTCCGAAACGGTTTCGGTATGGGCCGAAAACGATACGTTTCGGCCGAAACGTATCGGTTTTGGCCGATACTGTCATCTATGCCTAGGAGTAGGTACAACCTACAAACAGGTGGTCAAGGGTCTCGTTGTCCTCGCCACAAAGGTAACAAGTTGGTTGCATACTCAGAAGGAATCCAAGCAGTCTGTCCCGAGTATGTAACCTCTAATGGGAGATCCTCTAAGTTAGGAGCTTCACCTTCAACGGGCTCTTCGCTCTCCAAACCTGAGCAAATAGGCAATGGCGAGCACCTCCATCTACAATCACGGCATAGGTAGAACTAATCGAAAATAAACCTTCCCTTTCTCACCTCCATGTCCACTCATTCTCTCTATTTGGTCGAGACTGAAAGTGTAGGAGGAAGGAAAGAAGATTATGAAGCTGCACAATCTCCTCCTACTTGAGAGTCCTCCTGAAGGTCGGAGTCCAGGTGCTTCATGAGAGGAGGGAGTCGAAAGCCTAAGAGACCACCCCCACGGGATCCACTGAAACCGCAAAGAGACTAGGGTACAAAGCCTCCAAAGTGAAGTCTCCACACCATCTATCCTTCCAAAAAAGGTTCATGTCGCCTTTTCCCAGTCGGACTCAGACGTCGGAGATGATAACATCCCTGCATGTCAAGATATCCCACCAAAGAGTTGAAGTCTTGTGCTGTGGAGTAGGTGCCAAATCCCAGACTCTCCACCTGCCAAAGTACCTCTGCTTGATCACCTGCACCTGCCCTTGCTTTCCATGCCTTAACCTCCACAGCCACTTACATAAGAGAGCTAAGTTGAAGTCCCTGACATTCTTGATCCCCAGGCCTCCCTCTTCTTTGCTAGTGGCCACCCTCCCCCATTCTATATCATGTTAACCCTTGCATCTCCCTCCACTGCCATGCCAAAAGAACATGGAAAGAAAATAGATAGGGAGGCTATCCAACACTGATTTACATAGGACTAATTTCATAAGATAATACTCTAGCCTTCCACACAGTCAGTCTGGACTCATCTCTGAATAATAGGAGGCCAATCAGCACAATGAAGAGAGCTCGGGGTAAGAGGGAGACCCATATAGGGAATAGGGAAGTCTCCAATCTTACACCCCAACAAGCAGGCCGCCCTTTGAAGAGGCCCATCTTTCATGTTAATCCTCACAAGTACGCTCTTATAGAAATTAACTTTAAGGCCAGTGACCTTCTCTAGAAATCCCAACAAGAGCCTAAACATAAAAATTGCTGCTCATCCTTAGCCAAGAACAAGATGGTATTATCTGCATATTGTAAGGGAGGGACCCCCTCTGACCACCTGAAAGCCTCTAATCAAACCAACAGCTTCAGCTCTCTACCATATCCTGCTCCAAACACTGGCCACAAGTACAAAAAGTAGAGGGGTAGGATCCTCCTGACAAAGCCCCTTACCACTATGGAACCAAAAGAATAGCTTCTCATTGACAAGGACCGCAAAGGAAGCCAAAGAGATGCAAGCCCTAACTCAACTGAAGGATCTCATAGAAGCCCATCCTCTCCAACACATCAAAGAAGCACTGTCAATTCACCCTGTCATGAGCCTTCTCAAAATCCAGTTTCGAGACCACCCTTTTTTCCTCTAGGTTCTCATAGCAAATAAACACTCATGGGCTACCAAGAAGTTGTCCTAGATGTGTCTCCTTCTAATGAAGGCTTTTTGGAAGCAATGGACTAGTCTATCCATAACACTAACCAAATTTTCCTGTTAGCAACTTGGTGATGATTTTGTAGGTACCATTCAACAAGCTCATGGGCCTGAAGTCTCGAAATTCTTGAGCACCTAACTTCTTAGGAATAAGAACCAAGAGGGTTTTATTGATAACCCCCAAGTGAGCCCTTCCCTCCTGAAACTCCCTCACAATTGTCACAAGGTCACCTTTGATGACCTCTCAACACTTTTGACAAAAGGCCATGGGGAAACCATCTGGCCCTGAAGCTCTATCTTCTGCAAAAGAGAAGGCTGCATCGTGGACCTCCACCTTTGAAAAGGGCTAGGATATAGCATCTCTCTCCTCAGGGGAGAGGCGAGGGAGAAGATCCTCTGCAATCCTCGGCCTACAGAGCCCATCCTCTGTAAACAGTCTGGAGTAGAACTCTCTCGCCTGTCCCCTAATCTCCTCATCAGAAGAGGAGAGATCACCCATCTTGATGCAAGTGATGGTGTTGACCCTCCTCCTTGAAACAAGATGTTGAAAGTAGCTAGTGTTCTTGTCCCTTTCTTTAATCCACCTACCCTTCGATCTCTGCCTCCAGTAGATCTTCTCTCTAGTGAGAATCTCGTCGAACTGCTCCATCAAGGAATCTCTGAATCTCTTGTCCTCATCATTCATAAGACCTGTCTCCTCTAAAGAATCAAGGACCTCAAGCTGCTGAAGAATTCTGTCCTTCGTTGCCCTCCATGGAAGGGTTCTATCACCTCCCCAAGCCTGGAGAACTTGAGTAGTGTGCCTTAGTCTTCTTACCAAAGTGGCCATAGCAGAAGAACCTAAATCCTATTCATTCCAAGCACCTGTGACAGTCTCTATGTAATCAGCCTCTTTAAGCCAAAACTTCTCAAGGCTGAAACTATAATACCTATCATGTACACGACTGATCTTCAGAAGGATGGGCTTGTGGTCTGAGATGGATCTCACCAGAGGTAGCACCTGCACATGAGGAAAGTGGTCCTCACAGTTAACTGAAACCAGAAACCTGTCTGGCCTAGAGCAAGAAGCATTAGCTCGACAGTTGGACCAAGTGAAATGATCACGTGCCATGCCAATGTCCACCAAAGCTGCCCCTTGGATGAATCAGAGAAATCCACCGTGTCCTCTGCATAAGTATCATTCCCCGTCCTCTCATACGGGACCGCCACCACGTTGAAGTCCCCTCCAACACATCAAGGTCGTTTAGAGGAAAGGTGATGACGAATCAAGTCATCCTACAACAGCTACTTCTCTTCATGGGTTGAGGGCCATACACCCCACTGAAGTCTCAGGAGAAGCCATCTTTGATGTTTTTGAAATGCAAAGAGATGGCCCATCTGAACATCTACCTGTCCTGCATCACCTCCACCTCATATGGATTTTAGAGGACTCATAATACCTCTGGATCCCCCCACTGACGAGGAAGCAACCCCTAAGGAAAGGAAGGTACCACCAATCTCCCTTAATAGGACAGCACCATCCCCCTCACACTTAGTCTTCTGAATGTAAAGAATGTCAATTTTGCACCTCCTAATTAGCTCCGTCACCACCCTCCCCTTCTCCACTCCACCAAGACCCCTCACATTCTATGAGACAATCCTCATTAAGAACTTGGAATGTCCCTCTCCTCCCCACCCTCCTCTACATCGTTTCCCTCTCTCGTCTAAGACCTCCCCCCCCCGATTCGCACACCATCTCTTATTAATTTTAGTAAAGGTCACCTTCAAGTCCTTCTCTATAGCCGCGAAGGAGATCCTCACTTTGTCCGCCACCTCCCTCACTTGTTCAGTTGGCAATTGTTCCACTACCTTTAGCATCTCCCTCACTGCCTCCGTCCCCAACCTACTTCTGCCTCTGAGCACCCCCCTCAGGTTGCAGGTCACCCCCTCCTCCCCCGACTTCCTCCTCCAACAGCAGCTTCAACCCATCAAAGTAATCATCCCGGGCTGAGTCAGCACCGTCACAGGCTTCCCTTGGCTTCCAGCTAGAAGCCCCTGGGGTCAACACCAGCATGAGGAGCGCTGGCCTTCCTCAGACAATTCAGTGGCCTAAGTGGCCCCCCTCCGAAAACGGTCGTGACAGAAGCAGCAGCACCCCGACAGTCGATACTAGGAAGGCTCGATAGATGGTAGCCAAGTCCTCCGGGGTAGGGGATCCGACTGATAGAGGGTAGCCAAGTCCTCTATCTCCCCCTTGGTAGGCTCGACCTCATACAACAACAGCGTCGAGATCACTTGTTTCCCCTTCCTCGAGCCATCTCTAGCCAGACCCAGTAAGGAGTTGTCCTCTTGCCATTTGCCACGACAGAGCAAGGGCAGAAAAGCGTGTCCGCTGTGAGGAGCCGCCGGTTGCTGGCGGGGAGGAGGCAGTCACCGGCGAGCTACTCTGCACTATCGGAGCCAGCAGAGACTACAGCAAAGAGGCAGGGTTCGGGCGGGAGGGAAGACCCTTATCCAGTCCCTTCGAACCGATACATAGGGGTGAAATGGGCGTGGGTAAATCACCGGTCCCCTAGTCGGACCCGGACTCCCGACCCGGCCCTCTGACCCCGCATGAGCCGCTCGGCTTACCACCACTCGACCAAAGAAACGAGCCATCCACGACCCAATCTCCCCTCCAAACCGGCTCCCCATCTAGGCAGTTTGAATTTGAAACCCCCGTCCACGACTTGGATGGCTGTAGTACCTCTTCCACCTCTGGTTGGGCTCCCTGTTATCCTAGCAGAGATGGGGGCGGCCCCTGCAACTTATCCTTCACCCAAAACCGTAGAACGACGACGACACCGGCTAAGTCCACCGTGGCTATTGATGGAATAGCCGTCGGAGCAGCCACTCAGAGAGTGGCGACGACAGCCATCCTCGAGTCCACCGGGTAAAATCCCAGGGAGCTAGGCTCTACCTGCCCACAACTCCTAACGAGGAAACCCACACCACTTTCATCACAGAGGAAGATGGAGATCCCCTCAATGACCACTCTGAAATGTCTCGCCTGCGTTCTGCGACCACTGATGGAGGCGGAGTATGGCACTGCCCGCCGCGAGGAGCCCGCCCTTAGCCATCTGCGCCACAGCAGCTTCCTCCTACCCCAACGCCAGGAAAGATCTTACTGTCACCCGAGAGACCTCCCAATCACCCCCTGCAACCTCCACCAGCCTGCGCCGGACCTCCACAGCTTCCACCGATCCTTCCAAAGGAGAGATGTAGAGGCATCTTCTCAGCCGACCCAAATGCCCCTGCAGTAGTTCTGCCGGGAACTTCCCAACATCTAACCAACGTTTGGTCGGAAGACCTTTCAGAGACGGGGAGTCTCGAACGGCATCGGCAAAAGGGCGACCCGTCCCTGGGACACCCCACGCCACGCCTGAACCCGGCGCCTGACCACTATAGAAATGCCGGACGTGGCCCCTCCGGTCACAACCAAATCACGTTGGCACCCTCGCTGCATCCTGCCTCCTGTCGTATGAGAGCCACTGCCGGAGGGAAGATCCGGTGAGAGCCCCCCCCTCCCAGACGCACCACGATACCCAAAAACCCAGAGTTTCTCACTCTAGGAGAAGCTAGAGAGAGAACCCCAAAAGGATCCATGGCTAATGTCTAATGTTATATCATTATTATAATTTTCTATCTTTAAAATATTTTGAACTAATTTCTGTATGTTGTACTATTATTTAAATAATTAATACCTGATCAGTCTAATCCACCACAGATCATGGTTTGGGTTTACCATGATCTGGTATGAGTCGCCTGAGTTGGCGAACCATGTCTTGGAGTATGCTTTGTTAAGGTTGCGGTGTCTATTCACATCCCGTTCTTCCAGCTGATCCCCAGAGACTCGGAGACAGATGGTAGTCTTTCTTCATGGCTCCAAGAGTTGCCATTTGATTGAAAGGCACCCTCCACTGGATGGAATCAATACCTCACTAGACAGTAACATGTGGTGCAGTCCGTAAGGATGACAAGGGAGGAGGGTGAAAGCAATGATCAAGGTGAAAGGGAAGTAGGCCAAGGAGTGAGGCTCTTGATAAGTTTGACCACCTGAGTGATGGAGATGTCGAGGAAGGACGGGATTGCCAACTATGGATCTGAAATTTGATGAGGTAGGCAAACCTCCCTTGGAGAGATCTTTTGATATATGGGATTTCTCAGCAGAGGCATCCCTCATGTCATGTTAAATTTTTTTTTTAATGAGAAATCCTGATTCTTACATGTCTATGTCAACTCTAATCATGGTATTCAATATCGCCCGGTACGTGCCGGTACCGGCCTTGGCTGGTACGGTTCAATTTCTTCATATACCGGGCGGTACATGCCGGTACCGGCCGATATGTACTGGTATCGGCCCTGTCCGGTACCAAAACTGGTACCGGGTTTGAAGACCATGATTCTAATGTACTTTGGGAAAATCATATGTGGACTATATACTTCATTGCTTTTCTTCTGAAGTGAAATGGGGTCATGGTGATTTAGATGAGGGCAGAAATCTAGGCAAACATTACCTCCCAATATTCCTCCAAACATAAAAAAGCCTGAATTATTTCATTTGTCATATCCCAAAAAAAGGGAATTGGGTCCTCAAGGAAAAAGACCAAACTTTTTATTTCTGGAAATAAAATTTCAGCAAAATCAATATTGCACTTTTTTTACACAGTGTAAGATCAGAAAAAGAAAGATGGCATTCATGACATTCACAATGAGGATTGACAAACCAGATCAGGTCTCAGGATCAGTTAGGCCCAAACCAATACAGTTTGGGATTCGATCGGCTCGTGTTCAGGCTGGGATTGGCTGATCTGAGCTCAGTTTCAGCTGATTTAAGCCAACCATTTTTTTTCTTTCTTCTTTTCAATTAAATTAGGGATTCAATTTCCTCATTGAAAAATTGAAATTGGTTTGGCATTGGCTGATCTTCTTCCAAATCAGCCAATGTGGATCAGGATCAGTCAATTCTGCACGCGCGCGTGCACACACACACACAGTTGGAACATACCATCAATTTCATATATAATTTTTGGACGTGGTATGTCCCTTGGGGGTGAGAGAGTTAGATAAGCACTTCATGGCTAAGTTATCAAAGGCGACTAGGGCTATTGCCTAGGCATTTAGGTGAGGCGAGGCACCAATGCTTTGCCTCGCTTCACCCAACCATTGGCCACCTTGTTGTTTGCTTCTTTTTGCATTTCTTTCTGCTATAAAATGAAATATTAATCTTTATTTCAGATTTACTTTTTGGCTATGAATTCAAAGAACCTTTTGGTGAAGGTGGCCAGGAAAGATGCTGGGATTTGTATTAGGGTATTCAAACCCGGTATCGGTTTCAGTACCAGGCAGGGACGGTACCGGTCCTCTGGAATTGCTTGACGTGATCTCCCAGCACAAATCGCCTTTGACTTGCGCGCCCAGCTCGCCTCCACACACCCCGGCCCAGTTCTGCGTCTGGCCCGCCTCGCCGTGCCCTTTGAGCCCGATAGGGATCCGCAGCTGTGCCCCGATAAAATCCCCCTTTCTCTTCTTTCTCCCTGATCATTTGAGCCCTAGGTCTTTCCTGTAACCCTGTTTTCCCCCTCTTGTGCGAATGGTGATTGGCGAGCCCATCCTACAGCGGACTGCGGTGACCGGCACGGTGGATGGAAGCGAGTGACTGACGGAGGCGAGCAGTGTGGCGGCGAGCGAGTACCTCTCTCCCTGTCTATCTCACTCTCTCTCTCTCTCTCTCTCTCTCTATTGGTCTCACAGTCCCATCAGCCACCCCTGTTCTCTCTCTCTCTCCTGCCCCCTTCTCTCTCTCTCAAAATCTCAACAGTGAGATGAGAGTCTGAAGGAGGTGCGACTGTTGCGGCCTTTGGTTTCCCTCTTTTTTTTCCTGTACCGGCCGGTACCGGCCTCAAATGACCCGAACCATACTGGCCAAGGCCGGTACCAGTACGTACCAAGTACTGCATACCATGATTTGTATATCCAATTTTGCTTGAGTGTATATGGAAAGTTGCCTAGCTTATTAAGAGTTTGTTAGCAATAGCAGGTGCCTAAAAAATGGCCATAGTTGATTGCTTAACATAATAAAATGTTGCATATCTAATGGTGGAGGTGCCTAGAAAATCATATATTAATCCCATTATTACCTTGTTGTTGACGTGTTTAATGAAATATATACATATCTGACCTATTTTGTAAGTGTTTTTTAAAAATTGTCACTTCAAATGCTCTAGGTGTTTGAGACAGAGGTGACTTCTTGGTCACCTTAGGCACCTCTCACCTCTGACTACATAGCTTCATGGGCAACTGCTAGGTTGCAATATCAATTTCTGCTAGTGGAAATAAATGCAGAACGGGTACCAACTTGGGGTTCATATGGGTTCCAACCTCGTGGATTTCGCTGGGCTGAAGGGCCCCGCCCGTGCAAGAGATGTTTGGCCTGCCCGCGGCTCGGGCTACCTGTGATTTTGGCTTGATCCTGGGTGGGTGGGTTTACTCTTGGTATTAAAAAAAAAGATGCGGTATTTTTCACAAAAAGGATAGAAGTGAATTCATTTTTTGAATATAGAATTCCTAGATATACATACAAGAAAACTCAAAGATCAAGGGGGGACAAATGAAAATATGAGCCAACACAATGTCTAAACATGATAGCCTAGGCTATGAGAGGTATGCAGATTTTGATAAAAACCAAAGGCAAGATGTTTTTTTTATCAAAAGAAGTTGGGTTTTATACCCCCAAATTTATTTAAAAAATAAAGGAAAAATGGCCTACATACCCCTAAAATCTTTGTAAATAACCCCTATACCCCTACCTTTATCTAATTTACCTATACACACTTGCAATCTTTAAGAACTCGTGTACATGCCTAAACCCTATATTGTACCATAAACCTCACCTTTAGGGAAATAAGATCTCTGATTAGTGGATTTCAGGGGAATACCAGTAAATTAGATAAAGGTAAGGATATAGAGGTTATTTCTAAAGATGTTATGGATGTAGTGGTAATTATCCCAAAAATAAATAGCGGGGATACAAACCGAAGAGTGGAGGAGAGGTTCCTCACATTCAGTCCTAAAAGAAAAAAAGAAATGGGAAACTACATCACAATGAATTGAATGGCGAGGTTCTTTTGATTGCTTGTGGAGCTTTACATCATGATGATGATGACTTTTGAAGTTGGCATTTCTTGTTTTCCACTCCAGCTGAATATTTAGCTAGTGACACTACATGCCTTTGTGACTTGCATTGTTGTCACTACCTGACCCAACCCTTGTGAGTGTCCACTTTGGACCAAGTCTGCATAGTTTTGTCCCCAAAAGATGCCTCACTGGTTATGGATCTATGCCTTATGTATATCGCCCAATAACTTTTCTTTGCTTTCCGATATGGGATTAATCCGGTTCATCTCTATCCCAACCCCCATTCACAATCATAGCTCCACATTGTGGTGGCTCCACATAAGCACATTTTCATCCCTGCCCTTGGGTGAGGGGGAACCTCCTGCATGGCTCACAGCTACGTCACAACAAGTCTTCCAACTTCTGCACGGTTCATCCTTGAATTGGCCCATATCATCCTATGTAGGTCCTCTTCTGATACCATATGGTTATGAATCCTATGCAGGTCCTCTTCTGATACCATATGGTTATGACCTGATCTAGCCTTTGTAAGGTATTGTCCACTTTGGACCAAATCTGCACGGTTTTGCCCCAAAAGACGCCTAACAAGTTGTGGATTAGGGTCTTACATATACAACCCAAGAACTTTTTTCCTCAATATGGAAGTAATCCGGTTCATCACTGCCCTTGGCCCTATACACAGTGCAACTCCACGTTAGCATGCTCTCACCCCTATGTCCAGAAAGCCCTCTCCTACTCAATTTGCGACTATATAGCTACATTTGTCATGCATAAATAATACTCTTCCTGGTAGAGAATATCATCGTTTTATTTGATCTTCCATTTTGACATAAATTAGGGCTTTCCCTCATCTCTCGGTTTCATAAGAACTTCCACACTTTGGCAAACCTGTGGAAGAGTGTACTAGAGGCTTTTAGCTTGTGGGATACCTTGATGAAAAGATTATGCTGAGCTCTCACTTAAATGCATCACAGATGGCATAAGCTGGTCTAAACCAATAAAACCTCTTTATGTTTCTTTTAGGCCCTGTTTGATTTGGAATAGGATAGGTGAGAATAGTAAACAGATAAGCGAGAAAGTGGGGCCCGTCAATGCCCCTCCTCACAAAGCTTTTGCGCTAACCGGGGTGGGGCAGCGTATTCACGCCCAGGGGAGCGAATATGCTACCCCACTCCAATTTCAAAGCGGCCCTTATGGTTTAGTTTTTGGTAACTCCTGTCCCCGAATTGACAAAACTGGACAGCTCTTGGATCTGGTTTCCCTGGTGAGAGCATCAAGTTCCGAGAACATTGATTAGAGCATCCTTGCTTTCATGAATCTTTCATTGTTTGCTAGATGTTCCATCATTGGGCATACTTGTTTCTTCCCTTTCCTTTTTCTTTGGCCTTCTTCCACCAAATTCCTTTAATTCTTCTCAATATTGTAACACAATTTCGAGGTCTTTGCAGTTCTCTCCTGTGAGCTTGTGGACATTGTTTTTTTTTGTTCTTTTTTTCTCTATTTAAAGGCAACATGATTCGCCATATGGCCCACATGGTCCAACTTGTGCCAGCTTGCATGAGGGCTCTTCTTCAGTGGTTCTGATGCCCATTATGTAGAAGGATTAGTTGAGTTGCAAAAAAGACTTCAAATGGCTGAGTTTTGAATATGGACTATTACAAGGCAGAATTGAGTCGGCCTATGTTGCAAAGTTGATATGATCTGATGTGCTTTTTCAGTTTTCTGAGTCTATGCCCAATAGGAGTCAGTCAACCTTTAAAGATGAATGTCATTGTTTCCCAGTCTCCTGCTTTACAGTATGCACGGTTTATGTTCATTCAAAAATACATGTGCATGTTTTATGCATCACTGTCAGTCTTCCAAAGTTCTGGGGTCAACTGTTTGGAATTGTGTATCCTCTTGAAAGGATATCATATGGTCAATCCAGGGCATCTGTTAGGGCTAAGTATGAGGGAACCAAGAAGTATGCCTGTGCATTATGGACTTCTGAGGCCTTCTTGTATTACTATCTTGAGAATGTAGTTTTAAACGATGCTGGGATATCGTTTCTTGTTTGGTATTGTAGTTGGTAAAGCTTATTTAAGGATAAGTTCTTCATTTGCTTTTTTGAGTGGATCTTGACCAAATTATGATTATGATCTAAAGAACCCCAATGTAAACTTGGAAATTGGCTGTTTTTTTTTTCTTTTTCAGATATGTGCCATCATTCATACCACCTCCTTTGGCAAGTAAAGGAAGAGAACCCGAGAAGAAGGTTAGTATGTGTTTGGTGTTTACTGTTTAGACACATTGCTGTTCCCACATCTTCAATCTCGGTATTTGTTTATGTCAGTTTAAATGAGCACTATTAAATGCTTAGTTGAGAATATTTGTAGTTCTCTGAATTCTGAGTTAGGCATCCTTTTGTGTACATCTTATTGGTATCATCCATCATTAGTTACTAGAAGATGGCAAAGCCACAATTAATTAAAGACAAGAAATAGTACAACTGCTAGAGGGGCAGACTAAAACCTTTCCTTGAAGACCCAGCAATTTATCAAGATGATAGAAAAACCCCAGGGTACATCAGAAAAGGCAAAACCAAAAATAAGCAAGGCAGGACCCCCTTCACTCCCTTCATCAACAGTAAGAGAGAATGTCTCCAGTCCAAATTGTGAAGCAGCTGCAGTTGATCATGAGGAACCTGTATAATGCTCACCCACTCCCTTGAAAAGGTCTCTTCTCTGTTGAGGATATGGTAACTGCTATGCCCCTTCTCTTTAAAGAACCTACTGTTTCTTTCCTAACAGATAGACCAACAAAAAGCATGCAACATGATGGTCCACATATCCTTATCTGTCTGGCTTGGACGTCTCTGTTCCTCAGAAGTTCTAAAACAGATGAAGGTTCCCACCGAGAAATGCCTATGGCTTTGGACGGGATGATTAAGAACCCTGATTATCCCACGCCCTACAAATAAATGGTTGTTGGATTCTTAAAAGGCTGTACAAAAGAGGCATTTCGCTTTGATGTTGGGAACCACCTTCCTTAAACCATCTGATTGAAAGCCTTCCCTACATTATCTGCACAAGTTTCCACAAAAAGATTTTGACTTTACTTGGAACCTTTGCCTTCCACGTTAGATTCTTCCAGCTGACCTCACAGCCTCCATCTTGAAGTAGCTTGATACAAGATTGGACCGAAAAGATTCCCTTTTTATGATTTTATCCTACCTCCAAATCCTGGTAACTTCTTTGTTAGTATGAACAGATAAATTGTCGAGAAAGGTTGGTAGGCAAGAAAATTTTTCAATCTCTGCTTCAATTAATTTCCTTCTAAATTCCAGCTTCCAAGATTAACTCTTGACACCTTTGATAAATAAATGCATTACTTTCTCTTTGTGATAAGTCAGCTGGTACAACTGATAAGCTGGTAGGAAAAAGGCTCATGGGAAGCCCACTGGCCTTCCCAAAATCAGATGCAGTGTCCATTCCCCTGGGAAAATTGAATGGAGGTACACATGAACCTGAATTCCTGATGTCTTTCTTTCCCCTTGAGAAATCCTGTAGGGTACACTAGGCTTCAAATCCCATTTGCTGCAATTAGAACCATCCGTCATTAGTTAATTAATGTCCTGAACATTGGCTCATCATCTTTGATCCTTATGATATTTCCTCTTATAGCTTCATGGTTGGTTACATTTCAGCTGCTCCCAGATTTCCAGGACACCTACCCATATCTGCTTGTGCAAGAGCACATGCTGTCAGAGAAATGCTTTTGGATCTTGTATCTTCTGTTTTCTTGTTAGTTGGAAAGGCACTATCTTTATCATGATGAACCTATTGTGAATCAAAATATAACTCTTTATAGTTAAATCCAATGGTTAGTCGTTTGTTATAAGTATGTCCTGCTCAGTGACCTGTGTTCGAAAACCACCAATAGCACCCAGTGGTGTGCATCAGGGTCCTTAGAGGACATGGTTTGGCATGTATCTATGCTTCACTCTTGTTATTCTTGTTAGGTTTACTTGTGTTCATCGTCATCAGAAATGGAGAAAACAGCAAATATGCTTTTTCTTTTGCTTGTATGGTGACTTGTTCAATGTCTTTATTTTCTTTAAAAAAAGGATGGCTTACCAGATGTGAGTTTACTTCATGTCATAAACCTTTCCCCTTGCTCGTGAGTGTTATGACATGATAATATCATGTTTGTAGGCATTTCAGAATTTTGACAGAGCTGTTTTCGATACAAAGGATAGTTATAAGAAATGATGACTTACTATCTTTCTGAATTATTGCTATTATTTGTAGAAGGAGGATGAGAGACCTAGGGAGAAAGAGAAAGGAAAACCTCGAAACATTGACAACTTTATGGAAGAATTGAAAATGGAGCAGGAGAGGAGGGAGAAGCGCCATCAAGACCGTGAACAGAGACGTGAAGGGCGACATGACAGTTCTGCTGTAAGTAAATGCTATCAGCTGGATTCAGTAAACCTTAAACCCTTCACTTGGAAATTAGACTGTTATTAGCAAGCTGTTATAAACTCACTTTTCTATTTATATTCTTATTTACTTGTCATGAATGTCTCAATCTCAATCCCATGCACATGTTCTGTAGCGATCTTGATATACCATTCTGTTGCATTCCTTGAATAGTTATCGGCAATTGCGTCTTCATGCTACTTTGTGAAGAAACTTTATATGTTAAGAAGCGTACTATTTGGGGCTATTTGGGGTGTTATTTTTTGTCCAATGTCTTTTTTTATATATTTTTCCCCATTTAGGGATGTCTCCATTTTTACTTTGTCTCAGATTATTGGTCATTTTGGTATATCTTGTAGTATACCAATGTATTGAAACTTGACAATTTATTGTTTTTTCAGCCAATCAGCCGTTTTGATGAGTTACCTGATGATTTTGATCCAAGCGGAAAGTTTCCTGGTTCTTTTGATGATGGAGATCCCCAGACTACAAATCTTTATGTTGGAAACCTTTCACCACAGGTGATATCACTTTGGAAGATGCTCACTTTGTGAAATCTCTTTTATTTTTCAGTTGTCTTAGTTGTTCTTGATAAAAATTTATCATCTGATGGATTTTTGTCATTCTGTATAATCTTAGGTGGATGAAAATTTTCTTTTGAGGACTTTTGGTAGATTTGGTCCTATTGCCAGTGTGAAGATAATGTGGCCTCGAACTGAAGAGGAGCGGAGGCGGCAAAGAAACTGTGGTTTTGTTGCTTTCATGAATAGAGCAGATGGACAGGCTGCAAAGGATGAAATGCAAGGTACAACTTTTAAACTCATGAGTTGGAGGTGTAAGGGTGCAATGTGGAAGAGTCTCATTGGCACCTGTAAAATCTATACATTACATCCATATTTGAGTTGTTTTCCTCAATGATCTTTTCAATGTTGGCCAAGCATAGCGACATACTGTTAAATTAGACTCTGGTTTATTTATTTTTGTGAGGACACCAAGTTTGTTTACACATTAGTGGATAGTTTCTGTACTCCTAAGGAATGAGATGTGATCTGGTTGCGGGATCCTGGCATCAACAATATTATGATCGTTGCTTGTCTTATACTTGCAATTTTGTGATTTTTTCTAATGATTAATAGGCTGTTTGGGAGCATTTTTTTCTTAGAAACTATTTCTTTCCCAAAAATTATGGTACGTTGATTTTTAACGCAACTTTTGAATTCGATAAAAAGAAGTCCCAACCGTTTGACAAAAATAACACAAAATTTTAATTTTAGATGTACATGTTTGGAAGATAAGAAAGTAACCGAGAGGGGTGGAGGAAAAAACGTGATCAGAAACTATCGGGCCTTCGGCATCGTCACCAACCCGCATAGACGAGGCGTCGGCCGCATCCGGTAGGGACCCCGCCACCTGGTCGTATGCAGCGGCGGCAACCGAGGAGGAGCGATCGGAGGGCTCCAGGGGCGTGATCGCTGTCGAGGAGGGGACGGAAGGGACCGTGGTGGCCGCCGCGGGCTCGCTGCAGACAACGTGGGACAGGGGGGTGGTGGCGGGCCTCCCGGCGGGCCTCCCGGCGGAGCTGCGGGGAGGGAGAGGCCGGCGGGCGGAGCAGGGGGAGGCCGGGCCGTCCTTTGACAGGCTTTTCGAGGCCTTCCCAGCCACCTCGCCGCGGCAGCCAGCAACTGCCGGGCCAACCCCCGCCCCTCCACTCCGCCACCAAACACTACACTCCTATCGCCGGCGCCGGAGGAGGAAGGAGGCACTGACGGAGGAGCAGGAGGAGGCACGGCCGGGCCACACCGAGCACCCGTTGACGTCCGCGAGGGCCATGTCTGGCCGGAGGACGCACAGGTCTTGTGGCCTGAGGTCGCTCCACCTCCGCTGGGGTTGCCCCCCCCCGACGGCGGCAGCGTGGGGCTTCGGCCCGGCGACGGGCGCGGGGGAGGGGTGGGGAGGGGAGGGGAGGGGACGCCGGTCGCGGCGGATGGGAGGGGGAGCCTCGGGGAAGGGGGGACGTGTGGGAGGGGAGGGGGGTCGCGAGTGAGAGGGAGGGGAAGTCCCGAGGCGAAGTGGGTGTTTTTTAAAAAAATTGGTCTGGACTTGTTTTTTTTTAGAAAGATTTACACGGGACGAGATTCTCTCCCTAAAATTTAGGAGAGGAACACCAAACGGGGTTAGAGAATCTCTTACTCTCTTTTTTAAATTTGAGAGAAAAAAGAGGAAAAAAATAGCAACCAAACACCCTATAATTTGTTATTTGGTTGCTGTAATCATAGTTTGGTTTTTCTCTAGGTTAAACTCCATTCTACCAATCGAGCGGGCAACTGTGTAGCAACTTACAATATGAACTTGTTCCTTTTGTTGGATTTTTCTACTGATTGCTTATTGCATTTCAGATGAAATGAATGGATCACTTGGTTGGAAGTTTCTCTACTTTCCATGTAGGATTACCCTTTGCAGAACTTGTTTAGCTTGGTTGATGCTACTGCAATTTATTTTTTGTCAGAGAGAGAAGCTTTGGGGTTCCTGCATGGCCGGCTGGGTGGGTGGCTTGCCAGGGTTCATCTCTGAGGTGAACCAAACCCCCTTGGGTTGCTGTGGGCTGAGGCAGGGGACTCGTCTGTTCTTCCCCCGGAGTGTGCAGACCAGGGCGAAGGTGGGAGGCGACAAAGTAGGGAGAAGCAGGCAGGCGGCGTCTCTTCATTGAGAGGTGGTCTGCTACCGGTGCAAGGGGAGAGGGCACGTCTAGCGCAACCGTAGGGCAGGGGGAGCAGATCGTGTCGGTGGGGGGAGGCCGGAGGTTCAGAGGAGAACCTACGCAGAGGTGGTCTGGGGCAGGGCTTTGGGATGGGTGACTTCGGGAGGGGAGAGGAAGTCAGTGGACCTGGGGCCTTTACCCCTGGGGCTGATCAATGTCCGGAATGAGTGGCTGTTTTGATGTCTTTGGGTAGCGGCGATGGAAGGGGAAGTCAACGTGGAGAAGATAGGGGCAATGCTCCGAGAGTGGGGAGATGACTGGGAGGTCTGTCAGGTGTCCAGCTTAGGATTCATGGCGGTCGGGCGACAGGAGGAGGCTGTGGCGGCGGCGGTAGAGGCGGGGTATGTGGCAGAAAATGGAACCATGGAGAGGGGACCTTCCCCAACTCAAGGGTGGCTCATCTTTGACTAAGAGTTTAAGGAGTCGCCTTTATTCTTTGGGATGAGGCGGGTCTTTCTCTCTTGCTCTGGAATATTGGAGATATAGAGCCAGGGAGCTGGTCCTTTGTGCCGGTGGCGTTGCTTACGGTTGTTCAAGTCGCTGTTCGAGTCTACAATCCTGGAGAGGTGCCTCTGGTGATTATGTCAGTGATCGGTGAGGAGACCTTTGCCTTTAGGGTGGAGGTTTGGTTGGTTGAACAGGGCAGATGGCGGCCGGAGTTAGGGCACCTCTACTCTGGGCGAAAGGAGGGAGAAGAAGGGGGGTGGGATACGTGGCTTGTCCTCCTCCCCCAATTCAAAATTTGAATTGGGCGGTAAGGGGTTCGGGTTGGGTGGACTCCTTTGCGGGTTCGGGTGCTGGGCTGAACTCAACAACTCGCCCTCTGGATCATGGGAGAAACCCGTTGTCGAGCGGGGCGGGTCCAGGGATGGAGGGCGGGAGTGGGCTAGGTCTTGCCTTACATCCAGGTGGCCTGCCTTGTGACTTACCCAAATTCGGGCGTCATGGGGTTATCGTGCTTGACGCTACCGGTAGCGCCCTTCTCTCCCAGTCGATTGCTACACAGTCCTCTCAACGATAGCAAGTGGCCAAGTGGGCTTCCGGCGGGTAGTTATCTACGGAAAGCTCTTCTCTACTCCGGCACCTTGTCGTCGACGGCCTCGTTCTGACAGCGGTGTCCGTCGGGTAGTCGTCATCGGGCGCACTCTCGCAGGCCGATGGACAGTTCGGTGGGCGGTCTTCTTTGGAGCCCTCCAAGGGGGCCAGGCGCTCTGCCTTCGACAGTTAGGGTGCTGCGACTGGGGTTGTTCCCCGGCTTCCTACTCCTTCAGTTAAGGCCATCCAGGGAACTTACTTTGGAGAAGCTCCCGACTGGGGGCTGGCGACAGTAGCAGTCATGGATGGCAATTTTGGCTGAAATCGAAATGTTTCGGCCGAAACGTATCGGTTTCAGACCGGAACGATCCGAAACCTACTGACCGAAACCGGACGAAACCGAAACTCCTTCAATTGACAAAAAATAATATTTTATTTGGTTTCGGGCCGAAACCAAGATCGAAACGGTTTTATAGTCAAAATCGACACCGAAACCGAATCTGCCTTCTTTGGTAGCAGTAGCGGAGTGCCGTTCCCTCCTCTGCCCTCTAGGTGGGGTCGATTTGTGGCTGCTCAAGGGGAGAGAGGAGGATTCTTGGAGGAGAGTGTTGCGGGACTGATGTTCAAGGCCCTGGGGGAGAAGCCAGTTCTCAGCATTACCTTGGTGTAGGAGGAGGTAGAGGCGTCTCTGTGTCCTTTGGCGATTCGTGTTGACCCACCTGCAACATTGCCCTTGCTTCCTACGATTTCTAGAGGGGAGCCTTTAGCTGCTGACAATATCCAGGAGGTTGGTGAGGAGATAATCTCAGAAGGGGAGGAACTCATCCTGGAGACACCAGGAAGGGGGGCAGGGCAACCTGGGGAGGGAGGAGATGAAGGAGATGGTGGGGCCGTGTAGAAGATAATGGAGGCTCATGTGAGGAAGTTAGCGGAGACGGTGGGCATATCCTTCGAAGGGTTGGATAAAGATGTGAAGGGAGTGTTCAAAAGATGTAAGAAGAGGTGGTTTGCGGGGTTGGCGAGGGAGGCCAAGGGAGGGAAGTCTCCGATGAGGGAGACAAGGGGGAGTGATGAGGGTGGGGAGGAGAGGAGTGAGCTGCAGGAGGTTGGGGGTTGGTGTTTCCTTTGTCACCATGAGGATCGTCTTGTGGAATATAAGGGGGATATGTGGGGGGGAGAAGAGGAGGGTTGTGAAGGAGTTAGTTAGAAGATGTAAAATTGATATCTTGTGCTTGCAAAAAATCAAATGTGAAGGTGAAGGGGAGTCTATTATGAGGAGATCGGGGGAGCTAGACTAGCCAAGGAGGTAGCCTCCCGGCAGAGGGTAGATCAGGGGGCATCATGATCCTTTGGAACCAGTTTGAGGTGGAGGAGGTGGAGCAAGATAGGCCGCTCAGTCAAGGGGCTATTTCTTTACATTTTTGAAATATAAAGGATGGTTTCTCTTAGGACTTCTTAGGTGTGTATGACCCAGAAAGCAGAGAAGGGAAGAGGATGCTTTGGGAAGAATTGTCCGTGTATTATCACAACTCAGGTAGGCTCTGGTGTGTGGGTGGGGACTTTAATGTCATCACAGCACCATAGGAGAGGCTAGGGATGCACTATCCTGTAGGGGAGATGGAGGACTTCACCGACTTTATTGAGGATGCTGCTCTTATTGATGTTGGGATGACCAATGTTCAGTTCATTTGGTCCAATTTGAAGGCAAACCCACTTGCTCTAGGTTGGATATGTTTTTGGTTTTAGTTGATTTGGATGATCAATACTTTTATGTGCAGGTGTCTTCTCTGGCCGAATCGATGTTGGATCATAAACCACTCCTATTAAAGACTAGCCAACCTCATTTGTGGAGACAAAGCTTCAACTTAGAGAGATTCTGGTTTAGGGAGGCCGACTTTCTGGACACTGTCAAGAGGGCTTGAAATGTCAGAGGAATGAGACATCAGCTATGGCTAAGCTAGTGGGTAAAATGAGACATGTGGCACAGACTCTTATGGTTTGAGGTGCAGACAAGTCATTGTCTGGCAAAGTGGCTAAGGATAGGATCTTGTGGCAGATCGAAGGGTTGGTCTGCTTAGATGAGGTAGAACTTATGGATGATGCAGACAAAAATCTTAGGGACAACCTAAGGATAAAGTTTGAGGAGATCCTTACTAGAGAAGAGATTTATTGGAAGCAGAGGTCGAGGGAGAGATGGATCAATGAAGGAGATAGGAACATTGCATACTTTCAGCGTATTGTCTCTCGGAGAAGAAGTGTTAACTCCATCACATGTATCGGAGTGGGAGACCATATCCTCTCTAGGGATGAGGACATCAGGGGGCATGCGAGGACATTCTACTCCAGACTTCTCACTGAGGATGACTTCATCAGGCTGAGGATTGTCTCGGATCTCCTTCCCCGTCTTCCTCTGGAGGATAAGGACACTCTTTCTTTGCCTTTCTTAGAAGAGGTCTATTAGGTAGTCTTTTTTCTTGCAAGTGACAGGGCGTCGGGGTCAGATGGTTTCCCACTTGGTTTCTTTCAAAAGTGTTTGGAAATCATTAGAATTGATTTGTTGAATGTTATAAAGGAATTTTAGAAGGGGAGGGCTCACTTGAGAGGCATCAATAGAATCTTTCTGGTTCTCATTCCGAAGAAACATGATGCATAATGCTTTCAGGACTTCAGGCCCATTAGCCTTCTTAATGGCACATACAAGATCATCACCAAGCTGCTTGCAAAAAGGATGAATAGTGTGATGGACAGTGTAGTCAATACCTTTCAGGGGGCTTTCACCAGGGGAAGGCACATTCTGGATAATTTCTTAGTGGCACATGAGTGTCTCTTTGCTACGAAGTCACAAAGAAAGGAGTGGTCTTCAAGGTAGATTTTGAAAAAGTATATGACAGGGTCAATTGACAGTGTCTGCTTTGACATGCTGGATAGAGTGAATTTTGGTGATAGATGAATTGCTTGGATCCGTACTTATCTCATCTGCTTCATTTGTCATTCTAGTTAATGGGAAGCGCACCACATTTTTCCACAGTGGTAGAGGGCTCCAACAGAGAGACCCCATGTCTCCTCTCATTTTTGTTCTGGTAGCACATATTCTGAGTAGAATGTGGTTGAGAGTGGAGAATCCAGGGCTGATATGAGGCTTCTAGATCGAGCCAGGTGGCATTTCTATCACCCATTTGCAGTACGTGGATGACACCATTTTATTCCTAGCGGATGATGAGCCCCAGTTTTATATGGTCAGATTGATGTTAGAGGTGTTTGAGGAGGTTAGTGGTCTCAAGGTGAACTTTAATAATAGTATCTTGGTGAGTGTGAACTTGGAGGTCAAGGCACCTCAGAGGGCGACTTTCATTGTGGGTTGCCAAATAGGAGCATTCCATCTCTCCTATTTGGGTCTCCCACTCTCTTCAGGGTCCCTTCTGTGCAGTGATTGGTAGCCTTTAGCGCAAAGATTTGAGTCTAGACTAGCAGGGTGAAAGGCGAGGCTCCTCTAATATGGGTGGTGGTTGGTCCTTTGCAGATAGGTGCTAGATAGCTTGCCCATTTACCTTGTCTATTTTTCGGATCCCAAAGACGGTAGCCAAGAAGCTAGTTTATTCATGTGAGATTCTTCTAGCATGGTAGTAGAGAGAGATGTAGAGGTTGACATGATATTACCTGGGGCAGAATCTCTAAAAGCAAGGACATGGGTGGTGTTGACATCAAAAACATTAGAGATGTCAACTTGGCTCTCTTGTGCAAACGGATGTGGAAGATGGGGGCAGGTGACTGGTTTGTGGACTAGTTATTAGGCAGAGGTATTATGGCAGAGTAAGAGATTGGGATATGACTCTAGCAACTCAGCATAATATATCACCCATCTGGAGAGGTATTGTCATGCAAGGGCATCATGATCTCTAGTGTTCGGGTCTGGTTGGGCAAGGGGGTTAAGTGTCGTTTTTGGACTGATAGATGGCTTGTTGATTTCACCCTAGAGGAGTCTTTTCCGAGTCTCTTTGTGGTTGCTGCAGCATCCTTGGTTGTTGTTTACCAGACTTATGATACTTAACTCTCAGGAGGGACGTGGACACTGGTGTTTAGAAGGAACTTTAGGCCAGAGGAGATGGACCAGCTATAGGGATTGCTTTCTTTGCTTCTGGATTTTGCTCTAGAGGCTGATAGAGAGGACCAGTGATGGTGGAGACGAGACAAGGAAGGCTGCTTCTCAATTAGGTTTGTCCACACCTTCATATCCGATGGGGGCCTGCGTCGTTGCCTTGCTTCACAGATTTGGGCCCTTAGAAGCCCTTTGAAAGTGAAGTTTCTCATTTGGAGGTTCTTGCATGGGAAGTTGCCAACTTGCGACATACTTGCCTCCTTTCTACAGGATATACCCATGGTGTGCCGCTTGTGTACAGAGGTTGATGAGATGCTCGACCACCTCTTTGTAGGTTGCACCTTCTCGCAAGAGGTGTGGACGAAGGTCATGTTTCACACGTGAAAATTTTAGTTTTAAAGATATCCATTCGTTGGATAAATATGGACATATTCTGACATATTATTAATTCTACGCGGTTGATTTGTCAGATGATTAGAGTTCGTGTCTTGGACTTTTCCCCATCGATCCTAGTCGGTGTTAATTTACATCGGTATAAGTTCGAACACATTTGATTAACTGCCAAAGATTCTCTCAACCTCTGCGATATTCATCGTGATATTGAGAGTTTTGATCCGAAAAGCACTCCCACGCCTTGAGGTGGGGGTATATTTGCATTTTCCCCCAAAGTGAGGGTTTATTTGCAATTTTTCTATAGGTAAGGGTTTATTTGCAATTTTTTTTAGATGGGTGAAATCACAATTTCAGAGTAATCCAAGCTTTTCTATGTAGTTCCCATGTTTTACAAAATCTTCTTTGTAATTGTTTTGGGCATTTATGCAATATCACAAAGATCCTGGGTTGAACTACAATTTTTAGTTCTTTTGAACAAAATAGTGATATTTCTCTAATTCTGAAGAACATTCTTACAAACTTGAACATTTTTCTTGAATTTCAAAATTTTTAGGATTTTTTTCTTGAATTACACGAACTTTGGTGCAATTTTACAAAATTTTAAGGTAAAATTGTACTTTTTAAATTTTGTAGGGTTTTTCTCGTAATGTGACATCATAATCCCAAAATTTTACATATCTATGGGCTTTACATGATTCTTCATGTCACTCATAACAAATTCCATGCAATACAAAAGATTTCCCTCATGTCCGGGGTATTTTTATAACATATCCTAGCTCAAGTTTTTTTTTTTTTTTTTACAATTGGGTCTTTAGCAAATCCTTCAAATCTTGAACAAGGACAGGTCTTTAAGCTCCAATGGAAGTCTCCAAGCATCCAAACTCTGCTCCAAGGCTCCTTGTGCGAAGTGAAGTGAAGTTCCCTCCCCTTTCAAGTGTTGGCCCTCACCCCCTTTTATAGGTGTTGAGTGAGGTCAGGTGGAGGGACCTCATTTTAGTTGTTTTTTGGCACATTGATTCCTTGGAGTGCCTCTAGTGGAAGTTGAGAAGGTAAGGCACATTTCTCTTCTTTCTTTTATTTTTTTTTCTTGTATGTCATTTCACACACATGGGAGAGGAAGGGTCGGAGGGACCCCCTCTGGCTGTATGCTAATGGACTGGTGGTCCCTCCGGTGCAATATGCAACCGGAGGGGGGGTCCCTCCGGTCTGTACGACCGGAGGGAGGTTCCCTATGGTCTGTTGCGCAACCGGAGGGGGGTTCCCTCCGATTCTGTGTGACCGGAGGGCCCCTCCTCTGGTGTTACGCAATCGGAGGGAGGTTCCTCCGGTCCCCCCTCATGACTTGAGAGAGAGAAAGAGGGTGGAGGTAGCTGGGCCCTTGCGGCTAGCCTTGGGAGGGCTATAAATGGGACCCAGGGATTTTGTATTTTTTTCTGGCCGGGTGTTCGACGCGGCTGCACGTGGAGTCTTCTTGTTTGTTTTCTTTACTGCTCCTTGACGCCGTTTCACTGTCTCAAGGCCCTGTGGTGTAGGGACCACGACCCAATTTGCTGGGAACATACCGAGGGTGTGGGGAACCTTCATCTTTTGTTCATTCATTGTGTGGGTACATGGTTTCATGCCACCCACAAGCTATTTGATAAAATTCCCGTGCATGAAAACACATAAGACTTTCGTAAATAGCCCCGACGGAACCCCGAGGGTGTTTATATAACGACAACGATTTTGTATCATTTCATCATGACATAGTACATTTTATTTTTTGAAAAATTTTGAAAATATCAAAAGATGTTATAAATTTTGTGGGGTTCAACACATGCCTCCCATGGGATACCCGTCGGAGCCAAAGGTGACGGCGGGCGGCCCGTGCACCCTGTTAATTTTGTTGGCTTTCGCGACTTGATGCCTTTATGACTTGCAGCCTTCCTGGCTTTCCTTGCTTTCTTGCATATGTGTTGGTATTTAATTACCTTCCTTCCTTTTTTTTTGTTTTGCAGTTGATCAACATGTCTCGTACCAGACTGAGTCGTCCCCGGGGATCTAGAGGACGGGATAGGGAGATAGCCCCTATCATCTCAATGAAGTTGATGCCTCCGTTGGGTCCTCCAAGAGTCACCGTGGATAATTTATTTTCTCTAGAGCGAAGATTGATTGTGATTGTTGTCGGGCCTCTTCTCGAGGATGAGTCAGGAGGTGGAGTAGTTGACTTGACTTTGATTGTCAAACATGGGGGATTCTATAAATATCAGCGGCCAAAGGACTATCTGAAGCACTGCCCTTTGGATAAGTACTTGTTCCCGTTCATCCAGAACTTTATTTCTGAGGATATGGATGAGAATGATGCTTGCTTGCCAGAGGAACGATGTCAGCTTGAGAGGGCGATTTTGGTGGAGCGGGATAGCATGCTCGGCACTTGTGCTACTTCTTATCCCAACTTTCCTATGGATTTCAAACGCCAGCCTCATTTTCCCGCAACAACCCAGTTGGGGTTTTTTAGCACCGACATCGGTTGCCATGCCAGGGCACGGACATTTACATCGGCAATATGGGAATTATCCAGCAAACACAAAGTAGCTCCAAATTCTATTTCTGGTTGGTTTTTGGCTCCTTCAGGTACACATTTTGCCATTGAAGGATATGATAAATTGTGCCTGATTGACAAGACTATGAGCGGTTCCGTGCCAAGTTGGTCTGGCAGATGGTCAGTTATTTTTTCTCACAGATTTCACTTGGGAGCCACGGAGTGGCTAATGAGGATATTACACCATTACAACAAGCTTCTGGATCATATTGGTATTTGCCATGCAGTCACAGCAGTTCTATACCATTACCCTTGTTATACTGGCTTACTTTAGGCTTTGGTGGAAAGGTTCAACCGCCGGTTTAACACTTTTGCTACTGTCGAGAGAGAGAGACAATCATTGACTTGTGGAGTTTTCATAGAATTTTAGGTCTTCCCATTTTTGGGCATCCCTACGAAGAGGTGACCCTTGATGATTTGCACTAGAATTATTCCACAGGCTCTGGAGAGAGTTAGTCTCAATGCCTAAATATGGTATTCCTACAATGGACCATTTTGCGTTCACGAGAGCTTTGTTGAGGACGATAGGCCCTTGAATCGATATCACCAGATTATTTTGCACTTACTGAAGAACATGTGTTATTTATCTGCGCCATAAAATGAGGGGTGGAATTCCTGTAAATTGCCTGATCAAACTTATCTAGCAGCCTACCTCGTTTACTGGCTCGCCACCTTTGTTGTGTCCTGTGGAGAGGAAGGTCTTGTGTGTCCCGAGCTCATATACCCAGCATGCCTTCTTGCAGACGGACACAGATTGGCCACTGCACCTGTTGCTTTGGCAAATATATGTCATGACTTGGGAAATTTGACAACTCATAATTCCCACAGGGACGAGAGTGTGTCGATGGCTACTCTTACTATTTGAGTGCTTGGGTGGCTTATTACTGCCATAGTTGTGGCTACTCTTACTATTTGAGTGCTTGGGTGGCTTATTACTGCCATAGTTGTGTCAGAGCATCAATTTTGAGAATCATGCAGCCCCATTGATCTTTTCATTTCGAAACCGTCCAAGTCAGAGCTCGCTGGAACATTTATTAGGTGCACGGAGGTTGCTGTCTTATGTTCCCATACAGGGGGAGGAGCGTATGAATTTTGCTCACAGCTCATATGATTTTTGACCATTTACTATTGAGGACCTAAGTGGTTTGTCTTACGGTCTTCTCACCATCCGGCTTCTAGTCATTCCTTTTATGAGGATTGGCTTTGCTGTATCAAACCGAGCGTCCTGGTCTTCAGGAAGGGAAACACTACCCTTTTGGAGTCTTATTGTCCTCATTGCTTCTCGTGGAATTTCAGTTATGATTAATCCGTCTTGGTCTTCAAGGGGAGGAGGGTCTGAATTTTGCTCACAGCTCATATGATTTTTGACCATTTACTATTGAGGGCCCGAGTGGTTTGTCTTACGGTCTTCTCACCATTCGGCTTCTAGTGATTCCTTTTATGAGGATTGGCTTTGATGTATCAGACCGAGCGTCCTGGTCTTCAGGAAGGGAAACACTACCTTTTTGGAGCCTTATTGTCCTCACCGCTTCTCGCGGAATTTCAGTTGTGATCAATCCGTCCCTCTAGATGTTGATTTTACCTTGGAAGGGAGATTATGCAGGAATTATGACACCCACTTGGTTGTAGGTAGCTGGTGGGACTATTTCTTTAGAGGTGAGTCAGATCCGAGATGTACTCTTCCAAAGAGGATGAAGATTGGTCATGTTGATATGTACTATGCCCGTTGGTGGTTCAAACACAGTGATGTTTTTAGGCAACCCCCGCAGAAATTGAAAGAAGCTGAGGAAGCTCATTTGGGGAGAACAGACCTACCCTTGCTTGCCATTAAGAGTTCTTTCCTTTATGCTCAATTTCCACGAATTGCGAAGGCTGTTCGAGACTTTCGCATACAATGGGAAGCTGAGAATGGAGCCATCACCATAGATTGGCGCCCCTCATTGGGGGCAATCAGGCCTCTAAGGCGCCCAGTTGACACTTCCTCGGAGAAAGGTAAAACCTCGGCAGTCCAGAGAGTGTATGCATGGCGGGAGCACTTCCTGTCGAATTGTGGCTATCCCCAAAATGCTCTCAAGACCACTGAACTTCTTCATGAAGGGTTTAACAATGATCTTTAGCCACAGTGGGAGAGGCACTTGATAAACTATATTGTTCGCATTGGCCCATTTGAATACATTTTACTCGTTGAGAATCGTACAACTCTGCAAGACATTTGGGATGCCGTTGCAAAAGCGGGCAAGGTCATCGGCCTTCAACCAGATCAAGTGTTGTTGTAGCTCACTTCTCTACTCCAGATGATATGTAGTCATAAATTTTCTCTCTCCTTTTTTCTTCAAATTGTGGTTTGTTTTCTTTTTACTTGCCGAATTTATTTCACCCTGGATGCTCATCAATTCTTTTTTCCCTTTCTTTATTCACAGTGACCTTTGTCACTGTACATAGTGCCTCCAGCAAGGGAAAGAAAGCTTTTGCTTCTTCGAAAAAGGCAGAGGTCGACTGAGGATGAGGTTCATGATGCCAGGACCTCCCGTCCCTGCATCAGGGAAACAACTTCGCATGGGAAGTGGCACGATAATTTCTGTGCATCTTTGTTTGACTGCTAGAGCAATTTGCCGAATTACGTTGCTGCTTTTTTTGTTTTTCATGCTCTTTAGCTATTAATGCCAAAAAAGTGGGGAATATTCCTACCGTGGACGAGACCACATCCCTGGAACTCGAGACAACTGAAGAAGAGGGCGAATTGCTTGATTCGGATATGATGAATGATGATTACAACCCGGTATCGGGTGTCTCACCGCCCTTCTCATGTGGGGAGCCTAGTAGCAGCGTCTTGGCTGGTATGCTTATTTTTGATGCACATACTTATTTCCTCTTTCTCCAGAAGGGACTTTTGAAATCGAAGGTGTGATGACACCTCCTGAGCAGGGGATGGATCCAGATGTTCATCCAGATTCTTTGGGTGAGCACTTACATAACTTCATATATAGGGTGTTCCTTTTTTTTTTTTTTGATCGAAAGGTTACTCTGACATATCTTGTCTTCAGGTTCCCTTCATGCGAATTTAGTCATCTCCGTAGGAGAATTACTGCGCTTTTGAATTTTGGGCTGAATGGAGATCTCACAGAGTTTTCGGCCACTCTTCCCATTGAAGGAGAGGTGGTGGCTAGTTACTCTGAAGCTTTATTGGCTGAAATTTGTGTTGAAAAGGATCCACACTCGAGTCCCCAGGTGGATGAGACTGGATGTTTGCCTGCCTCCCATAGTTTGGTGGTGACCCAAATTTCTCACACTACTCGTGAGTATATTTGGTCCTCAACCTTTTTGGTTCTCCGCACTGCTTTGTTGTTTATCTGATCTCGTTGTTGACTTCCTGTCTTATGTAGCAGTAGATTCTTCCACCACAGGGTCCCTTGGTGCCTAAGAAGAAGCTGGTGGAGGTTCTTCAATGACAGAGCCAAATGTCGGGCCTTTAGAGACTTGTGCCGATGTTTCTGACTCAATTCGTGCCCCAACTGAGAGGGACGTCAATTCCCGTCCGTTGGTGGAGAATCGACTTTCAACCTCCGACATGAGATTTGAAGGTAGCATTCCCTTTCTTTCTTGACCTTTAGCAGATTTCTTTAAATTTCTTGATGACACTTTATTCTCTTTAGGTCGTCCCGTCATGGGGGCTATTGAGCCATCTCAACAAGCGGAGGGAGAGATTTGCCAGCCCTCGTATGAGGTCATTGAACTCTCTGCAATGTAGATATGTGGTCCAACGGATTCATCATTGGATGGGTTGCACCACAAAATCCCTTAGTCGTCGATGGGCGACACAATAGAAAATGCAGGGGCTCCTTCTGTTATGCAGTCCACATTTCCAGCCCCTTATGGGAATGAGGATGCTGGCTCGCTAGGTACTTCATTTTTCATTGTCCTTTTTCGTGCATTGAGTTCCTTGAATCTGGGCTGACTCTTGCTATTTTACTCTTCAGAGAGCACTGAAGAGGCTTTACTGCACATGGCCACTTCTAATGTGGAGGGGACCAAAACTTCACCCTCTAGAATGTAGGTTACTATCGCTAGTCCTTTAGGCAATAAGGGCTTTGTACCATCAAGTAATTCATCTCTTTTGGATTATTGTCTCTCAGCCTATTTATGTGCATCTGACAGACATTGCACTTTGCGTTTTCTCAGGCGCAACAGAGCTGATTGCAGATCAGCTAGCATCCTCCTTACCCACCAATTCAAAGGCCACAGAGGAGAGCATACCCCAATCCAAACCCGGGGGAGGAACTTTTGAGGAGGTGGTCGCCTCCCTGGGTATGAAAATGATACACTTTTGTTTTTAGAGTCGCATACTATTTCTTATTTTCTTCTCTACTTTGAGAGCAATTATAATGATCCCATTTCTTTTTTGTGTAGTTTTACAGGACAACATCCCTCCAGGAACGGGGGATCGAGAGCATATACTAGCCTCGTTCAATGATTTCCAGGGCATGGAATTGAATGCATGGTTGGCTGTATCGACCAAAACCGATACGTTTAACCGATACGATACCGGACCTGCTCACTGCAGCAGGTCCGAAATTTTTTTAAAAAAATGGTTTCGGGCGAAATCGGTATCGATTTCGCCCGAAACTTACATGTTTCAGTCCGAAACCGTCCGGTTTCGGCCGAAACCCACGTGAGGAGAGTTCACTTCGAGTTCTCCCTCAGATCTGAGGGAGAAAGGCTTCTGTTGCTGCTGCTGTTGTGCTGTGCTGCTGCTGCTGTTGCTGTGCTGGGTGCTCCTACTGTGTAGAGGTTATTTTCTTGAGGTAAATTTGGGGTTTTGTTTGTTTTGTTTTGTGTTTTTTGGTTGTGTCGAAAGTTTTTTTTGTTGTAGGTTAGTTTTTCAGTTGTAGGTTAAGAATGAGCTATGAGATATGTTAAGACTTCAAATTAAACCCTAATTAGTTTATTTAAATTGGGGCTTTGTCTAATTCGGTTTACTTAGGCTCAATTGAAGCTCAATTAAGCTTCATTGAAGAATTTGGGGTGGGAGCATGTTGGTAATTAATTTTTATGAAGGGTGATTAAGGGTTAATTGATAATTAAGCCCTAATTAGTTCCTTAAAATTAGGGCTTTTCTCTAATTCGGTTTACTTAGGCTCAATTGAAGTTCAATTAAGCTTCATTGAAGAATTTGGGGTGGGAGCATGTTGGTAATTAATTTTTATGAAGGGTGATTAAGGGTTAATTGATAATTAAACCCTAATTAGTTTATTACAATTGGGGCTTTTGTCTAATTCGGTTTTTTTAGGCTCAATTGAAGGTCAATTAAGCATCATTGAAGAATTTGGGGTGAGAGCATGCGGGTAATTAATTTTTATGAAGGGTGAGTAAGGGTTAATTGATAATTAAGTTCTGATTAGTTCATTAAAATTGGGACTTTGATGACAATCCATTGCAGTCTTAGGTGGAGACACGAGAGCAGGTTGATGAGCCCGTTTTTGATGATGATGATAGAAGATGGGCAGAGGGCATACTAGATGAAGATGAGCCAAGAGATCTAGAATTCAAAAGAGCAACAAAGAGGGCCAGAGAGACTCATGCGCACCAGAGAAGGGACCCAACTTTGTTTGTTCATGACACTGAGCAGCAGCCTGAGTTTGAGCCAACTAGACACTCAGAATTAGATAGCAGGTCAGTCACTCCTAGAATGGTCAAGCCACCTTCATCCTTAAGAAGTACATCAGTGCATGGGCTAATTGAGAGGACTAGTGCTGCTGCTCGAGAGGACCCGACAATTGAGCAGTTGAAACAGATTTATGTGAGGCACACGCCAAGGGGAAAAGGACTCATGTCAAAGGTGACTGAAAAAATCACATCAAAAGAGAAAAAAGCATCCCCACAGGCTAAAAGGCGTCTGGTTTCTGATGGTGATGATGATGCTGGTGATGATGATGATGATCATCCCAGTGCAGCTGCAGGTGCTACAGGTGCTGCAGGTGCTACTACTGGCGGTGGCACATATGGTGATACTTCCTCCTTCCACGCAGACACAGGCCGAGGATACACTCATACTGAGCGAGGATATGATTCACAAGTAGGGCTGTCAATGGGCCGGGCCCGGGCCGGGCTTAGGTCGGCCCGGGCCGGGCCCGACTTCTCAACATTAAGGCCCGAGCCCGGCCCGGGCCCGACTTATGTCGGGCCGGGCCGGGTCGGGCCCGACATTATGTAAAAATTTCAAAGCCCGACTAAGGCCCGGCCCGACCCGACAACTTAAATAAAATAATAAAAATAATAAAAATAATAATATAAAACATATAATCTCACTAAATTAATTAAAATTTTGATATTAATTATAAAATTTGTGTAAAAAGAGAGTTTTAAAATTTATCATTAAGTAAAATAACATAGTTTTAACTAAATAATTTTTAAATTTTGATGTGGGAATAAAAAAAAAGAACGGGCCGGCCCGCGGGCCGAACTCAAAGCCCGAGCCCGGCCCGCGAGTCAAGTCGGGCTGGGCTTTTAGGCCCGACTAAAAGCTCGCGGGCCAAAAATGACCTTGCGGCCCGGCCCGAAATCGGGCCAAGCCCGCGGGCCTATCGGGCCGGCCCGGCCCATTGACAGCCCTATTCACAAGCCAATATGGGCATCCATCAGGTTATGGAGGTGACCAACAGGAAGCAACCATTTATGGGTGTGGTCATGAACCATAATTCCAGTTCCATCCAGTTCATCTTCTCATCCTCAAGATGCTTATGTTGATTCTGGATTCGAATCAAGCCGACAACCTTACACTCCAAGAGGGATCTAAAGAGGGATGCAAGATTTGGCTACCTTATTGTTTGGTTATAGTGAATATACACAATACATGCAACCTTCTTATGGGTATCAACATCAAAAGCCAGATGACGAGGGAGAATGTTCTAGTTATTACCCATATTAGTGTTTCTTCCTTTAGGTAAAGAGCATTTAATTTCTGTAACATTTACCGTGTCTAATTAGGTTTATTGTACTGCTTGAACTTACTTCATGTTTAGTATGTAATAATATTAGTTTGACATGTTCAATGTTTGAACTTCAATGCTTACTTCATGTTTATTGCACTTAATCTAATTTCTTTACAGTCAAATGCATGTATAATGAATTTTCTCATTTTATGTGATTATTTATATTTTTTGATTTATTTCTGATTTTTTAGACTTATTTTAATTTTTTTCACCTTTTCACTGGGTTTCGATCGGTTTCGGCCAAAATCGAAACCGAAATCGAGTCGTTTCAGTTTCGGACTCGGTCGAAACCGAGTCCAAAACTGACGTTGCCAACCTTGATTGAATGGCCAGATGCTTCCCAGATTGTGCCCTTCGTAGGGGCGGATATGATGCTCACCACGCTTATAAATAGCGCTCGAGTTTTGTTTTAGCAAGAGACCTTTCCCCCAGTTGAGGCTATACAGAGTGCCCATAAGGGGAGCACTCGGGCTTGTCATGTATTGGGGCTGCCCAAGGAGCCTTAGATGGCAGCTGTGGATAGTACTTGGGAGGAATTTCAGTGTCTTCATGCAGCTTCAGAATGGAGGGCCTATTGTTAGAAAATTCAACAACTTGAGGATGAGATTTTTGTATTGATAGAAGAGGCCCATGAGCTACATTCAAAGGTTGAGGTCGCTTGAGGCCGTAGGAGGGCCTTGGAGGCAGAGCAAATTGAGAATAAAGAAAAGGTGACACAGCTTCGGCAAGTAGCTCAATCTTTGTTGGATTAAGCCCAAGAATTGATGGTCACTATGGAATCGAGCGTTGAAGAGGTGCGACAACTGCAGGCCAAGGAGGCAACTTTCATTCAGAAAGGTTCAGACCTCCAGCATGAAATTACCACCAAGCGAGCCTAAGTTGAGGAGTTGGTGAAGAAGTAGCCTTGTCATATCTTAGCATGTTCCTTGTACTTTCATTATTTGCTGATTCATTCATTGCCGTTGTTCCTTCTTTTTCAGCATTCATCATTTTTGTGGTTACCTCGAGGGCTTATCTCGAGCTCTAATTTTGCTGATGAATGATAGTGGTTAAATGAGCTAATATAATTGAGGAACTTGTTGTTGTGTTCATTCTCTCCTTTTTTTTTTGATCACTTTACTAGTCTTAGCACTCTTGCATGTTTTTGCCAAAATTAGTCTCCTTTAACTTTGTTCGGCTTGCCTTTATGGGTTTTCACGTCAAGAGGTTTCCCATTTCTGCCTGAGACGTCTTTTTGGGTTTTCACCCTAGTCAGATTTTAGACTTTTTACCATTAGACATCCCCTTGTTGGGAATGGCTAAGTCTGCCAGGGCATCTCTATTTTGAGCCCCTCTTTTTTTGTTTTGCTTTTCTTTTGTTGGTTTTCCTTTTGGGTTTGTTGCCTATTGGGTTTAGCGCCTTCGACTTTCAGTGCTTGCAAAGTCGGAATTATTGTCACTTCGGCGCTGTTCTTGATTGGTGACTTCTCTCGGGCAAAGTCTTGTTATGGAATGACTCCTAGTATCAATTTGTCCTTTTCCGATAAGTGCTTCGATGTGCTGTTGGATTGCTCTACATTCAAGGGTAGCATGACATACCCTGGCATGATATTCACAGAAGAGAGGATGTCCCCTATCCGCCTTTGTGAGTGGTTTTGGAGGATCATGTGATATTATTCGTCCTTCCTTTACCAATATGTCAAAGATCCTTTTTGTATCTTCTTGATGGAAGGAGTATTCGTCGAACATTCGCCGACTACGATTCCCTTTGAAGGGTTTGATTTGGCTCGGCCCTACTTCTTTTGTCTTGAATTCAGGAAGTGCAAATATGGGCGAAGTATGAATTGCTTTGGCCGAGGACTTTTGGTTGGTCCCATGGATGGGGTTGTGGAGGATCAACTCGATGATTCTTCATCTGGATCACCCCTGACTGTATTAATCTTTCCACTTTATCTTTAAAGATGTAGTAGTTCTCAACAGCATGGCCTGACATACAGTGGTATAGATAGTAGTTAGACTCTTTTATTTTTCCTTCCTTGGCCGGCTTACGGGTCTCTGGCAAGGTTATGAGCATGCAAAGCTCAAAAAGTTCTTTAGTATGTTCTTTAATGAAATAGTATGGTGTTTTCATCCGCTGTACTAGTGTTATCATGGGTGCTTTACCCGTGGCATTTTTGTAGGTCTTGCTCGAGCCAATTTTTCCCTGTGAATGGCTATCTAAAGGAGAGAAGTCCACAACATTTGCTTTCTTCGTAGACATGATGGTTCTTAGAGGGCTTGGCTTCAACAACTGGTGTCTTGGCCATCATTGCCGAAGGCTTGACATTTGTTGGAATCCCATAGTTGGTTTGGTTAATTGATAAAAATGTGAGACACCTGAGTAGGGCATCCCCCTCTCGCAGCAATTCTTGAGAAGAGTCTTCAATGCTTGGTTCTCCCTCTGCAAACCCGCCAAAGTGATGCATTTGGTATTATCTCGGGGAACATTCTCGAGACTTATGTTGCTTTCCCCATAAATATCACGACGGTGATCCACCATGCCATTTTGTTGAGGCAACTTTTGTCGAGATGACGCCTCAGTAGGATGGTTCTCTTGGGTTGAATATTCTTGAGCCTTAAAGCGAGTTATGGAACCGCCCTCGTTAACTAAATGAGTCCATTGAGCTAGACCTTTTGGCACTATAGATTTATCAGTTGTAAAAGAGTCGCCATCGTGATCTTGTGCAACACCTTTAGGAGTTTGCATCATTCTTTTCTTGTGGGAATACAAGTTCGGACGGGGAGGTTCCCCCAATCGGTTAAAGACTGATACCCGATTGGGCTTACTCCCCTCGCCCAAAAATGTTCTGGGATCAAATTTAATTGCGGGTCCCCCCATGTGGGTTGAGTGAGATAATTCAGCTAACTATTTAGATAAATTGTTGGATGGATTCCTGGGAGATGAGTTATCTTTTGACAAACTTAGATCGTCATCAGATACTTCTTCTGACAAATTTAGGGAAGGATTTAGATCTTGAGTTTGGGCTGCCAAGATCATCTCTTCAGGTAGTTCAATTGGTTGCTCATTAACAGAGGAAGTGTAGTGGGTAAACACCTTTATGGAGTCATCGATAACCTGTACCACTCTCCTCTTCTTTTGGGGCTGAGAACTCGAATGAGCGAGTGCCCCCCGTCAATTGAAGACTGACATCCGAGGTGATGAAGCATACGCCTGACAAGTCTTGTTTAGCTGGATTACTTCCGGTGATTGTCTGGTTCTATTGGGTTTTTTACAAACCCCTTTCCTTTTCAGCCCTTGAGGGCAAGTGACTTGGACTTTTGGAGTAGCCGAGACTTCAGTTTGTCCATAGTCTGACATTGGGATAGGGTGACCCGCCCTGGTGTTGCCAGATACCCATATCTGGCGTGATTGGCGATGACGATCGAACCGTAGGTGACCGTCGCCATCGGAAAGTTGTTAATTTGGGATTGAAATTGGGGTTGAGATTGTTTTCCCTCCCTACTTCCTCCTGAAAAAGAGACGAAGGATATCACAACCTTCGTAAAGGTATAAAAATCTTTGACAAAAAGATGAAAGATAGGAAAAGTTCCACCAGATGTGTCAGCCTGTTGCACATGCATAAATTTTAATTTTAAAGATATCCATTCGTTGGATAAATATGCACATATTTGGGCATGTTATTAATTCCGCGCGGTTGATTTACCAGACAATTAGGATTTGTGTACTGGACTTTTCCCCACCGACCGTAGTCAATGTTAATGTACATCTATACAAGACCGAGCACTTTTGATTAACTGCCAAAGATCTTCTCAACCTCTACAATATCTGTAGTGATATTGAGAGTTTTGATCCGAAAAGGACTCCCATGCCTTGAGGCGGGGGTATATTTGCATTTTCCCCCAAAGTGAGGGTTTATTTGTAATTTTTCCATAGGTAAAGGTTTATTTGCAATTTTTCCTTAGATGAGGGTGAAATCACAATTTCAGAGTAATTCAAGCATTCCTATGCAATTCTCATGCTTTACAAAATCTTCTTTGTAATTGTTTTGGGCATTTATGTAATTTCACAAAGATCTAGGGTTGAATTGCAATTTTTAGTTATTCTGAATGAAATAGGGACATTTCTTCAATTCTGAAGAACATTCCTGCAAATTTGAACATTTTTCTTGAATTTCGAAATTTTCAGGATTTTTCTTGAATTACGCTAACTTTGGTGTAATTTTACAAAACTTCAGTGTAAAACTGCAAGTTTTGGATTTTGCAGGTTTTTTTCCATAATGTGACATCAAAATCCCATAACTTTACATATTTCTGGGCTTTACATCATTCTTCATGTCACTTATAACAAATTCCATGCAATACTCCCCTCATGGCAGGGGTATTTTTATAACATATCCTAGCTCAAGGATTTTTTTTTTTTTTTAACAAATGGGTCTTCAGCAAATCCTTCAAATCTTGAACAAGGGCAGGCCTTCAATCTCCAAGGGAAGTCTCCAAGCTTCCAAGCTCTGCTCCAAGGCTCCTTGTGCAAAGTGAAGTGAAGTACCCTCCCCTTTCAAGTGTTGGTCTTCACCCCCTTTTATAGGTGTTGAGTGAGGTCAGGTGGAGGGACCTCACTTTGATTGTTTTTTGGCGCATTGATTGCTAAGAGTGCCTCCGGTGGAAGTTGAGAAGGTAAGGCACGTTTCTCTTCTTTCTTTCTTCTTTCTTTTTTTTTGTATGTGATTGTGCACACATGGAGAGGAAGGGTCGGAGGGATTCCCTCCGGTTGTTTGCTATCGGATGGGGGGTCCCTACGGCCGTATGCTATCGGATGGGGGGTCCCTCCAGTGCAATATGCAGTCGGAGGGGGCCCTCTGGTCACCGGAAGGAGGCCCCCTCTAGTCTGTTGCGCAACCAGAGGGGGGTTCCCTCCGGTTCTGTGCGACCGGAGGCCCTCCTCCGGTGCTGCGTGACTGGGGGGCATTCCTCCAGTCTCCGGTCCCCCCTGCTGACTTGAGAGAGAGAGAGAGAGAGAGAGAGAGAGAGAGAGAGGGCGGAGGTGGCTGGGCCCCTGGTGGCTGGCCTTGGGAGGGCTATAAAAACTCTAGGACCCAGGGATTTTGTATTTTTGTCTGGCTGGGTGTTCGAGGCAGCTGCACATGGAGTCTTCTCATTTGTTTTCTTGACCGCTCCTTGACACCGTTTCACTATCTCAAGGCCTTGTGGTGTAGGGACCACGGCCCAATTTGCCGGGAACATACCGAGGGTGCGGGGAACCTTCATCTTTTGTTCATTCATTGCTTGGGTACGTGGCTTCATGCCACCCACAAGCTATTTGATAAAATTTTCGTGCATAAAAACACGTAAGACTTTCCTAAATAGTCCTGTCCGACGGAACCCCAAGGGTGTTTATGTAACGGCAACGATTTTTGTATCATTTCGCCATGACATAGTACATAGTACATTTTATTTTCTGAAAATATCAAAAAGATGTTATAAATTTTGTGGGGTTCAACAGGTCACAAGGCGGGTCCACTGCACCATCAGCTTGCAGGGGCATGTGCAGTACTTGATTGGACATTGGCATAGGAGGTGGAATCTTAAGGGGGACAGTGTTACTTGACGGTTGATCCTACATGCTAGTATGCTGCATTGTGGGCCTTATGGGAAGAAAGAAACAATAGATCTGTCAGAGAGAAGCTAGGGATGTGGATAGAGTGGTTTCTTTTATTTGTGAGAAAGTGAGAGAATGGGCGGAGATCCTTTGTAATGTGGGCACCCACAATTCTTCTATTTTTGGGCTTTTGGGGGGTTAGCATTGTCCACTCCATCTTGGCGTGGAAGGCCTCTTTTGTATAGTAATTTTTGTGAACACATTGACTATACTTGTGTATCCCTCTTTTACTTTCAACACAATAGTGGTATCACCCACTTAAAAAAAAACTTATTTTTTGTCAACTAAGTAAAATATTTAATAGTTGTTTGTTAAAGAAACTAAAATATTTAATACATGTGAAATTTTTATTTATTGATGTACCGTTTTCCTGCCTATTTTTGTTTTTTAAGCCCATGTTGCCTTTTTTCTAGGTGTTGTTGTATATGGCTATGAGTTGAAGATTGGATGGGGCAAGTCTGTCTCTCTTCCTGCTCAGGCTCTGCCAGCTCCTCCACCGGGACACATGGCCATCAGAAATAAAGAGGTTTGGGGTTTTCCTAACTCATCATAGCTGACTTCTACTTTCTCGCTTCTTGGAGCTCCATCAGAGTTGGACTGTTGGAAGCAAACCTTTTTCCAATCATTACTAATTATGATTGCCTCATGCCACTAATGATTTGTTGGCCTGACAAATGGCAGGGTAACACTGTTGTTTTGTCTGGTCCTGATGCACCACCCGTTACTACAGTGGCAAATCAAAATTCTGAGCTGGTAGGTCAGTTGAATTATTGCCATTTTTGGATCCACGCTAAATAAAAACTCCAATAGTGAAATTTCTTTGTGTACTGCAGATTGTTTGCCACTGCAGATTGCACATTATCATTTTTCTTTCTATGAAAACCCCAGCTTGTATATTCTGATGCATATATAGGTCATTCTATTTTTCTTGCTTTGTGATGTTCTTATAATGCCTGTATAGATTTTGGCTTCTTCAGGGGCATGCTTTGGTGTGTGCCAGTCTTCCATTCAGAGGTTTATGGTTAGTTTGATTGGACAATGCTTGATCGGTAATGATTTTAATAGGTTGTAGTAGAGAGTAAACATGCAATACATGTGTGGTAGATTATATGTGAAGAACAAGGTAGTCGCTGTAATATATGTCAGAGTTATGCCACAATGTGTGAAAAGAGGTTGAAAGTGGAATAAAAAGGTTAGAGAGCAGTGTAGCATTGCCAACTGGTAGCTCCAGGATGAGTATTTTCTGGTTGTACAGCAGTTTGCATGTGTTTGCTCAGTGATAGTGCAGCCAGTAGCCAATAAATTATCAGCAGATAGAGGCTTTATAGAAGCCCACTGTGATATCATTGCAACTGAAGAATCATGCACATAATGTATTTGGTAGTGTGGGCATCACATTTTGCAGAGCCATGAGTGTTGGTCTTTAGGATGAACCAGCTGTTTGGATCCTGTCTGGAACTCTGGATTCCCCAGTCTCTTATGGGATTTGATTGGTGGAGTTATGATTGTGTTTCAATCATGGAGATGATGAAGCATGCCTCAACGTATGCAGACAATATTTAATTATTCTATTTCTAAGTTTATCTCTTTGTCAAAATCCTTATTTTATGTGTACACTGGCATGCCATGTATGATCTTGATGATGGATGCGAGTAGAGAGTGCTTTATCGCTTACAGGTTTGATAAATGCTTGGAAATACAACTAGTGCATTAATATGGTGAGGATAAAACTAATTTGCCTGACTAATAAGACAACTTCAACTGCATTTAGTCATAACTAATTAATTGATCATCTATAATATCAAATGGCCTGGAAGATTATGTTGTTTTCGCAGCTGGAAGAGTATCCACCAATGAATGTTGTCATCCTGCTATTATTGCATTTGTTTGGGAAGCAATAAGCCCCTTTGACATCTCCTCATCTGCAAAGAATTCTCGATGTCAAAGCACAGGCAGTTACTGGATCCTTTGCATTTTTTTGAGCCTTATGCATATGGGTATGTTCTATCCCTTTTTTACTCAAGTGATCCTTTGATGTGCATTTTTGTTCTTGGGAATCCTGTCAAAGACTAGTTTCATTCTTCTAAGTGTGAATCAGTAAATGGCAGTTTAAATGGTGCAATCTTTCAATGTGTTTTTTTCTTTTGTGTCTTCTCCCTTGAGAACTTCACATATGTTGAGAAAGACTCTGATGACATATTCGTGGATGTGGTCTGTGTAGGTGCTCACGCCAAATGTTCCTGATATAATGGTTGTTCCACCTGAGGATGACCACCTACGCCATGTGATTGACACAATGGCTTTGTATGTTCTTGATGGTGGATGTGCATTTGAGCAAGCTATAATGGAGAGAGGTCGGGGGAACCCACTTTTTAATTTCTTATTTGAGCTTGCCTCCAAAGAGCATACTTACTACGTGTGGAGGTTGTACTCATTTGCTCAGGTAATCATTATTAGCTCATATATTGGATATTCTGTTTCTTAATGATGAGACGTTGGAATCCAATGCCTACCTGTTTGAAATGCCCGACACTAACTATTCCATCTGGAAATGCAGGGTGACACCCTTCAGAGATGGCGTACAGAGCCTTTATAATGATCACTGGTAGTGGAAGGTAACGCCTCCAAGTCCATATCCTATCACATTCTATTGCAAATAGATTTATTGTCTCTCCTTGGTTTGACCGCATCATGAAAGACAACTATAAAATGGCTGATCTCACTTGTCAATGCATTGGTTTCTTATTGTTCATTCAGATGGATACCTCCTTCTCTGCCACCTGCACGTAGCCCTGAACATGAGAAAGAAAGTGGGGCCACCTATGCAGCAGGAAGAAGCAGGGTAGACCATCATTGCTTATTTGGATTGATGAGTTGGATATTTGGTTTCTTTTCAATGATAATGTGAATAATCCTGCTGATTTTGGGATATACTGTTTAGGCTTGCACATCAATATTCCATCCAATTCGTTGTTCCATATTTGAGTGAAAAGGTATCCTGCAATTCTCATGTGCTGTTCTTGTTTGACAACTGTTACAGCGTGTGGAACAGGAGCGAACATTGACAGATCCACAGAGAGATGAATTTGAGGATATGTTGCGTGCTTTAACCTTGGAGAGGAGCCAGATAAAGGAAGCTATGGGTTTTGCATTAGACAATGCTGATGCTGCTGGTGAGGTAATGCGAATATTCCTATTATGCCAATTTCTTCCATGATCTAGAGGCGATTATTCATTTTATAGTGTCCATGGAACTTTCTACTGTTCTTTTACTAATGTGAGATAAACATTAAGTTTCTGAATGTTTAGGTGTTTATCTCAATGTTTAGGACCTTAATGATTTAAAGAAACTTCAACAGTTACTAGTTTTTAACAATGTTTGATCTAACTTTTTAGAAGGTGGCAAAGCCACATTTCAATTAATATGAAAAGGGGTGGATACAACAAAAGAAAAAAAGAAAATGTTCCCCGAAGGGAAAAGAGAGACCCCAGCAATCTATCAAGATGATAGAACCCCAGGATACAGTGCCAGAGAAAAAACAAAAGAAAACCTTTCCCAAAGAGTCAAGTGATGAAGCTTCCCATTGAATCAGCTAAGAGATCGGAGTGGTCAGACTGGATCATTCCTGAGCATTCAGACCAATCATGAACGAAATCCACCGCTCCCTTAAGGATATCAAAAGTGCTTTGCCAATTTTGCTTGAAAATTCTGTTATTTCTCTCTGCCCAAACTGGCCATAACATAGCATGAGGAATGATGAGCCTGAATGTCTTGCAGTTTTTCCGAGGGCACCTCTGTTCCCATCCATGTAGAAGCTCAAGGACATCACTGGGCTCCTGTCAACCATTGTGGAGAGCCTTGGTGAGAATAGTCCAGAGAATCCTAATGATACCATAGCTGACTAAGATGTGATCATTTGATTCACTGAAAATAGCACAAAAGGGCAAGCTCCATTAATGTCACAGTTAATTTTTTTAACTCTGTCAACAGTGGGGATCCTGCTCCAGATGGCCTTCCAGGAGAAATTCTTCACCTTATTTGGAATCTTTGACTTCCAGATCAATTTTTTTAAAGTAATTATACATCCTCCTCCTTTTAGAAGCCTAACACATGATCTATCTGAGAAAATCCCCTGTTTTTCCATCTCCAGATTCTCCACATCCTGGAATCTTTTCGATTGTTATCTAAGGCCCCATTTGGAAAGACTTTTTTGGGGGATTCTTTCCTTGGAATCCCCACCCCCCATAATCCTTTCCAAAGTGGGTAGATAGCGATAAGGAGAAGGGTGAGGTTTCGAAATCCCAAAAAGCTGCTGGAACCCAGCTTCTTCTCTCTCTAGGGGATTATGGTAAGGATCCATAATCCAACCGCATTTCCAAACACGGCCTAAAATGATACTCGCAAGGCAAACTCAGCAATCTGTGCCTCCGTAAGTTCCCTCCTGAAATGAAGATTCCAAGATTGCCTTTCATCCCTTCTAATATTAAAGGATTGAATAGACTTACATTTAAAGAGGGTAAGCAGCTGAGGAAAGAGGGTGCAGAAAGGTTGTACAGAAGCCCAAACGTACTCCCAAAATCTGATGTTTCTAGTTCCTCAGGTCACTCCACCTTAGAAATAAGCACCAATAAAATGGAATTGAACAATTAATAGAAAGGGGATTGTCCTCAAATTCCTTAATGAAAGTTAAGACATTTTTCTTTATAATATCCTAGAAAATTTGGTAAAACTTAAGGGGGAACCATCCTGGCCTGGCAGTTTATCCCCATCCATGCTAAAAACAACTAATCTAATCTCCTCTTCCGAGAATGGAGCTTGAATGGTCCATGCTGCATCTTCACTGATATTGAGTAAAAGATCATCCTTGTCTTGAGGCCTCCATGAATCTTCTTCTTTTAAAAGATGTGAGTAATAGGCAATAAGAGCATTCTTGATATTACTCTTTTGATCAAGAACTGCCCCATTCACTTTTAAGTAATTTAATTTTAAGCTCCCCTTTGCACTTTCCACTTCATGGAAGAATGCTGTATTATTATCACCTTCTCTCAGCCACTTTTCTTTAGCTCTGTCTCCACTTGATCTCATCTCTAAGAAGCCACTCATTGTGTTCTGATTTTAGTCTTCTCTGAAGCAATACATCCTCTTCTAAAAGGATACCCTGTTCCTCTTTTACTTCAATCTCATCCAGTTTCTTCAACAACTCATGCCTTTGTTGTGTTGACCTGCCAAAAATGTCTGAACTCCACTTAATAAGTTTCTGTCTGATCCATCTAACCTTTGCCTAAAGGTTAGCTCCAACCGAATACTTTGTATGGACCTCTGTCCACCACTGTCCCACCATTTCTTTGAAACCTTTTTAACCTAGTCCATGCCTTCTCAAATCTGAAAACTCTTTTAAATCTTCACTTGTGCACAGCACACGAAGTTATTTGATTGTGATTTGAAACAGGTTTACGGACCCCCATACCCTCCACTTGTACAAAAATCTTCTGCCACTCGGAGGAGACAAAAAACCTATCTAATTAACACTGACCATTATTATCCCTTCCGTTACTTCTTAGATGTAGGAACTTCAATCCAGCTACTCTCCCTGATCCACTGGCTGAAGGTATCCATTTGCCGTTCCCATTGTTCATGCCCTTTCTCCCAAAAGAGTAAGGAACACAATTGAAGTCTCCACAGACACACCATGCATCCGGAGATATATTCATCACTTGTGTCAGTTCTTGAAAAAAGACATGTCAGTCATTGTCCTCATGAGGACCATACAAAGTTGTTAAAGCCCAGTCCACCAGAGCCACTTCCATTTTCATCTTGCAAGCTACAGTGATTGTGAACCTGCCTTCATGCAGTTTGGAACCAGACAGATTTTTCTCATTCCACAAGATCAACTAACCTACTTTGTGCCCATCAGCTGCCTTGGCTACCTAGCTTGATAGCGTCGCCACCCCCCCCAATGCTTTGATAAAGCCAATATGCAGCATCCTAAATAGGTAATGGCTTTCCCATTGTCATTATCAAAATTTGGGAAACTAGTTGCTCAGAGTCACTGTAGTTTGAGTTTCATCTAGAAAGTGAGACTCTAGAGTCCATGAATACTACTATCACCTTGTTGGCACTAATCTGATGGAGAATTTCTGGTTTTTTGCCCTATACATCCCTGTACAAATGCAGTCCTAACTATCTGAATTCCGGTTTATCTCCATAGCATAAATTCTCTTGCTTTAAGGCTCTAGTACGGGTAGGTAGGGATTGGATCATGAGCACAGTCATTCCCAACAACATTCAAACAAACGAATGAACCAAGAGCTAATACCCGAGGCTGATGTATTGAAGCTTTCAACAAGATGATTGGATGACATTTCCTACTGACAGAGGTCCATTTTTTTTGACTCGTGGAGAAGCCAAACTGGGGTACATATTGTTGTCCTTATTCCTTGCTGCTTAATATATGTTTTTTTTTGTAAGTGGGTAGTACCACTATTTGTATTAAATCAAAAAAGGGGAGGTACAAGTATAGTCAATGACCTCCCAAAAAATCCCTGTACAAAAGAACACACCAAGACAGCGTGGAGCGCTCTAACCTCCCAACAAAACTAAAAGAGAGGAGTTTTTTTGGGCATGGGTAGTACCACTGGTATATAAAAGGGAAAAGTATACATGTAAGGGGGCAGTGCTCCCGCAAGACTCTTAAATAGAAAAGGCGGCAGACCACTGTGTCTCAGGAGCAAAATGCAAGCAAACAAACACCTACCCGCTAAGCTCAAGCCCCAACCAAGCCCAAAAGCCTCCAAAAGATTCTGCCCCTAACAACCCTGGCCACCCAACCAGACAACTCCCAAACAACAAAGAGATACAAGTGCAAGCACGCTAATGAAACCACTCACTATTCTCGGCCCTTTCTCCACCTACTCAACCTGCTCCACCCCTCCTTTCTTGCCGACAGTCTCAGCCTTCGCCTTCCTATCTATGTCCGCCAGTCACCTACGTTTGATCAAGCATAGGTTCGACTTCAAGCCTTTATCCACACCTGCATTGGATACACTAATCAACCTAGCAGTCTCACTCGCCTAAGTCTCCATAAAGTTTTCCACCTTAGCTAAAATATCTTTGACCTCCTCCTTGTTGAGATTCCCGTTCTTCGCCTTCGCTAAATCCTCTCCTTGATAGGCTTCCTCGACTTGCTCCCATGCCACCCGCAAGTCTTCCGACATCCTGGGCAGGGGAGGCAGGGCCAGGACCTCCCGCTGGCCAAAACCTTCCAACAATGTGACCCCCGCCTGTGCCTTCGTTACGAGAACCCCTTCCGCAAGACCAGCGACAGGGGGATCCAGCGCCGGCATGCAATGCAACGGAGCTTGCTGGAGCTGATCTTCAATCAGAAAGGAGAGGGAAGGCAGTTCCTGGAGTACATCCCCCCGTCCCCACTGCCACTATATCTTTTCCCACTTCCATTTCCCTCGCAACTGCCGCTACCGCACCCCCCCTCCGTTAGAGTGCTCTGCTTCCCACCTTTGTGGCTTAAAGAGGCTACTTAGCTACTCCGTGGGATCCACATGGATCTCGGAGGAAGGGGTTGTTGTCGAGGCCGAACGAGGAGGGGCGGAGGCATCCTGGCGTCGCTTCAGCCGCTTCCTTGAAAGGGCCTTCCGTTGGCGTTCCCAACACCGGCTGCAACAATTTCTTGCATACGGCCATAGGAGGGGCCGCTAATGAAGCAAGGAGGTGGAGGTCGTTACTTCTAGTGCAACCGCACTCGTCTCTTTGAGAAAGCGTTGGCAAGGGCGGCCCATCGGCAACCAGACTCAACCCTAGAGAAGAGGCTAAGTCGCCTAAGTCTTCATAAAGTTCACCTTAGCTAAAATATCTTTGACCTCCTCCTTGCTGAGACTCCCGTTCTCCGCCTTCGCTAAATCCTCTCCTTGATAGGCTTCCTCGACTTGCTCCCATGCCACGCGCAAGTCTTCCGACATCCTGGGCAGGGGAGGCAGGGCCAGGATTTCCCGCTGGCCAAAATCTTCCAACAATGTGACACCCGCCTGTGCCTCCGTTACGAGAACCCCTTCCGTAAGACCAGCGACAGGGGGATCCAACGCCAGCAGGCAAAGCAACGGAGCTTGCTGGAGCTGATCTTCAATCAGAAAGGAGAGGGAAGGCAGTTCCTGGAGTACATCCCCCCGTCCCCACTGCCACTATATCTTTTCCCACCTCCATTTCCCTCGCAACTGCCGCTACCACACCCCCCCTCCGTCAGAGTGCTATGCTTTCCACCTTTGTGGCTTGAAGAGGCTACTTAGCTACTCCGTGGGATCCACATGGATCTCGGAGGAAGGGGTTGTTGTCGAGGCCGAACGAGGAGGGGCGGAGGCATCCTGGCGTCACTTTAGCCGCTTCCTGGAAAGGGCCTTCCGTTGGCGATCCCAACACCGGCTGCAACAGTTCCTTGCATACGGTCGTAGGAGGGCCCGCTAATGAAGCAAGGAGGTGGAGGTCGTTACTTCTAGTGCAGCCGCACTCGTCTCTTTGAGAAAGCGTTGGCAAGGGCAGCCCATCGGCAACCACACTCAACCCTAGAGAAGAGGCTAAGTCGCCTAAGTCTCCATAAAGTTCTCCACCTTAGTTAAAATATCTTTGGCCTCCTCCTTGTTGAGACTCCCGTTCTCCGCCTTCGCTAAATCCTCTCCTTGATAGGCTTCCTCGACTTGCTCCCATGCCACGCGCAAGTCTTCCGACATCCTGGGCAGGGGAGGCAGGGCCAGGATTTCCCGCTGGCCAAAACCTTCCAACAATGTGACACCCGCCTGTGCCTCCGTTACGAGAACCCCTTCCGCAAGACCAGCGACAGGGGGATCCAGCGCCGGTAGGCAAAACAACGGAGCTTGCTGGAGTTGATCTTCAATAAGAAAGGAGAGGGAAGGCAGTTCCTGGAGTACATCCCCCCGTCCCCACTACCACTATATCTTTTCCCACTTCCATTTCCCTCGCAACTGCCGCTACCACACCCCCCCTCCGTCAGAGTGCTCTGCTTCCTACCTTTGTGGCTTGAAGTGGCTACTTAGCTACTCCGTGGGATCCACATGGATCTCGGAGGAAGGGGTTGTTGTCGAGGCCGAACGAGGAGGGGCGGAGGCATCCTGGCGTCGCTTTAGTCGCTTCCTGGAAAGGGCCTTCCGTTGGCGATCCCAACACCGGCTGCAACAGTTCCTTGCATACGGTCGTAGGAGAGCCCGCTAATGAAGCAAGGAGGTGGAGGTCGTTACTTCTAGTGCAGCCGCACTCGTCTCTTTGAGAAAGCGTTGGCAAGGGCGGCCCATCGGCAACCAGACTCAACCCTAGAGAAGAGGCTAAGTCGCCTAAGTCTCCATAAAGTTCACCTTAGCTAAAATATCTTTGACGACCTCCTTGCTGAGACTCCCGTTCTCCGCCTTCGCTAAATCCTCTCCTTGATAGGCTTCCTCCACACCTGCTCCACAACCACAGTCACAGCCACAACCTTCCCCTTCGCTGGGTCACGCTCCGTCGATGCTCCAGTGCTAACCCCATTGTCGACGAGAGGACGAAGGCCGTCGGACGAGGGTGCCTCCGTGAACCTTGCGGGTCCCCTGCACCACACCAGGGATCGGGCGGGGAAGAGGAAGCTCGCCGAGACCTAACGGACCTGAAACCCTAGCGGAAATAGGTAAGTCGACCCGAGCCGTTGAGTTGGGTTGCTGGTCAAGACCCACCCCCACTCGGCCCGAATCCAACTCCACTGCAGCCCGGTCTAAACAGAACTCCAGCGCCACAGGCGGGACGGTTCGAATTCGAACCGCCCGCCCCTATGTAGTCCGAGTCGTGAGGCGATCAAGGGGTCGTCTCATGCCTCAAACGCCTAGGCGACGGCTAAGGATGGATAAGTCCCTCCCACCAGCTTAACGCAGATCTCTGACTTGCCCAAGGATGGATAAGTCCCTCGCTCAACTGACTAGGACTGGACCCAAAGGAACGATCCTCCACTCGACAGGATCCCGGCTGCCATCGCCGACTGCACTTCTACCAGACAGGAGCCGATGACCAGCAGGCCATCTGGTGTATATGCTTGACCACCCACTGGCCGCCCTTTGGCCACCTCTCCCCAAGCAGCACCCTAACACCCTATGCATCGACACTCCCTAGGGCAGGAGAGATCCAAGGGCACCTCCCCAGCCACTTTGTTTGACCTGCCGTAGGGAAAACCCTGGCGTGAAAGGGCTCCCCTCTAGCCATCGGAGGCCTCTGAGCCAACCCTGCGAACTTCACGCCCCCTCGTACGAGCCCCTACTTTGCCCCTTTACGATCCTCTCCACCGTAGCGCAACTCGTCACCTCCCTGTAGGCCGGCCGAAAATGGCCCCTCCTCCCACATTGGAAGCAGACTGGGCCTAGAGAGCCCCGGCTACCGGTTGGAGGCATCCTTGAGCCCCGAGACACAAGCCCACCAAAGCGGCCCCAAATGAAAACCTCAGAGCTTCTCTCTCTAGAAACAACTAGAGAGAGAATTACTTGTGAGTTATAACAAAAAGAGGGGAGTTGGGAGAATTCACATTACAAAGTATCTCCGCCCATTCTCTCCCTCTCACAAATGAAAGATACAAGATAGCCCTCAGTTCTAGCCTCCCTCCTGAAGATCCTATTGTATTGTTTATCCCACAAAGACCAAAGTGTGGCATGTAGGATCAACCACCACACAATGTTATCTCCTCTATGGGGTCACTTTCTGGCCCCAGAAAATGAAGTGGTCCACCTCTCTCTGACTCTCGAGGACGCAATGGGTTCTCCTAGTAATCCCCTCCCACACCTCCTGTGAGTAGGTACAACCTACAAACAGTTGGTCTAGGGTCTCGTCCTCTTGACCACACAAGCAACAAGTTGGCTGGATGCCTGGAAGGAACTGGAACAGCCTGTCTCGAGTGGGTAACCTCCTATGGGAAATCCTCCAAGTGAGGACCTTCATTTTCAATGGACTCCTCGACTTCCAAACTTGATGGGCAAGGTTGTGACGCACCCCTCTGTTGAAGATAATAATATAAGCAGACCTAATTGAGAAGGTCCCCTCCCCACTCCACCTCCAAGTCCACGTGTCCTCCTTGTCAGAGTGCAGGGCTTAGTCGAAGTGGAAAAGTAAAAAGTCTTGGAGTTGCTCCATCTCATCGGTCCTAAGATCGCTCTTGAAGGTCGGTGCCCAAGTGCCTCCTGAAAGTTGGGAGTCAGAAGCAACCGACCACATAAGGTCAGCTGAAATAGCATAGAGGCGGGGGAAAGACGCCTCCAGTGTGTAGTCGCCACATCATCTGTCCTTCCAGAAAAGACACTAGTTACCTTTCCCTGGTCGGACCTACACGCCTGAGGAGATAATATCCTTGTAAGTCAAAATGCCGTGCCAAATGGGTGAAGACTGGAACTATGCCGATGAAGCCAAATCCCAAACTCTTCTCCTATTGCTTAATATATGTTGAGTGGGAGAATGATGATGTTACAGAGTTGTGAACCATGGAGATCTCTCTCCATACCCCATAATATCCTGACAGAGGCCCAATGGATTTGCAGCTGGAAACTATAAAGGCTTTTTATGTATTCCATCTTCCATTTACTAGCAATGCAATCATTTTCTTTGAAGCCTCTGGGCCTCTGGGGTCCTACTAAGGAAACTGCCTTGATAATTAGACAAGACCCTCAAATGTATATGTTTTGGATTTGTGGGTGATGAATACCTGCAAGAAAAAACAAGGCCTCCAATTCAGTTTGTTTATTTTCACTCTATTGCCATATCTTTCATTGTGATTCTGTTCTTTATGGGATAAGTCTCCTACTGTAGTTGTTTTTGCATGTTGATTAACTTCATTGTAGTGCCCTCAGGTGGTTTGCTCATACATATACATACATATAGAAGTTTTTGCTTATTATTGTTTTTGTATCCGTTTCGCATAACTTTTAACTTTTTGTCTTGCATTTCCAGATTGTTGAAGTTCTTACTGAATCTTTGACTCTCAAAGAGACACCTGTACCAACTAAGGTTGCAAGGCTTATGCTCGTCTCTGATATACTGCACAACAGTAGTGCTCCAGTAAAGAATGCTTCTGCATATCGGACAAAATTTGAAGGAACGCTACCTGACATCATGGAGAGCTTTAATGACCTGTATCGCAGCATCACAGGGAGAATCACTGCTGAAGCCCTTAAGGTAACTTATGTTTAACCTTTTTTGTTGAGATTTTTTGTTGGCCTTAATTTACAAGGAGTTGCTCATTGTTTGGAATTGCTGCAGGAACGAGTCCTAAAAGTTCTTCAAGTATGGGCAGACTGGTTTCTCTTTTCAGATGCATATGTGAATGGGTTAAGAGCAACTTTCCTCAGATCAGGGAACTCTGGTGTGATTTCTTTCCATTCCATATGTGGAGATGCACCCGAAATTGAAAATAGGGCCGCTTCTGAAGATAGGTCTGAAGGAAGTAAGCTTGACCAGGATGCTGCATTGGCAATGGGGAGGGGTGCAGCAATGAAAGAATTGTTGGGACTTCCGCTTGCTGAGTTGGAAAAACGATGTAGACACAATGGCCTCTCACTTTGTGGTGGTAGAGAAATGATGGTTGCAAGGCTGCTTTATCTGGAGGAGGCAGAAAAGCAAAAAGTCTATGATCATGATGATGATGTGCGGTATGGACAAACACATTCAAGTAAGTACTCGAGGGATGAGAGTGGCCGGAGTGCTAATATTACCGAACGCAGAGGGGATAACTCAGAAGAACCCATGGCTACGTCTGGGTGGAGTAGGCATGGGGAAGAAGTTCTGAAAGCAGATGCTCAAGGCTCAGAAACACCATTAGGTGGCACTCTTGCAATTCCTCACCCTGAATTAAGGGCTTTCACAAGCAAGAAAGAAAAATCTGAACCTATTTTTCCAGTTTCTAAGTGGGCTGAAGATGATGTCAGTGATGATGAAGATAAGAAAGTTACTAAAGATCTGGGCTTGGGTTATTCTTCTTCTGGAAGTGAAAATGCCGATGGGCATGGCAAGGCTGACGAGGCAGAAACTGCACCTGATAATCGCATTTTTTCACACACAGACAACATCATGACTGAAGAACAAAGGTTATGCAAGGATTCATCCGTCAAATGTCAATAATAGATCCTACAATGTGCACAATAGAATCTATCCTTCCTGCCACTGATTCTTGATTTCTTTAACTTGCAGACAAAAACTAAGACGTTTGGAAGTTGCTGTAATGGAATATCGTGAATCCCTTGAAGAGCAAGGCATTAAGAATTCAGAGGAAATTGAGAGGAAAGTGGCATTGCATCGTAGACGACTGAAATCTGAATACGGTTTAGCTGATTCTACTGAAGACACTCGAGGGACCAGCAGACATTCATCTCGTAAGTGGGAAGAAAAGTTCTTAAAGTTAACTGTCAAGCTGGTTTATATCACCGCCTGTATATTTCTACATTTCCTGGACACTGCATTTCTGAGAAAAGGGTTTCAGTTTTTACTTTTTTTGCATATATACCCCTATTAAAATGAAATTGTGTGAAAATTCATCCTGCATGTGTATTTGCATATGTAGCCTCTATACATGAATTTATTATCATGTATGCCCCTGTGCTAAGCTTCCACCAAAATATCCATGGAATATTCCATGTTTTTCTTCATCTCTGCTCAGGAGATTTAAGAGTTTGTTAATGAAAAGTGACGATAAGGGTGCACACGACGTTCAGTTCACATAGAAAGGTTATGCATGCAAATTTATATCTAGATGGATTTTCATGCAATTTTGTTCTCAACAGGGGTATGTATGCAAGACAAGGTTTACCGCACCGTCGAGTTAGGCCGACCTGGTTCCCTGACAGCACAGTACAGTATGGTACCATGCTGGTCCTTGCCGGTCCGACTTGGCCCTTGCGGCCTTTTTTTTTCTGGCCTCCCCCTCCTGCAGGAGGCGGCCTCCCTTGCCGGTATGACTCGGCCCTGACCGCCATGGCCGCCTTCTCTTCCCTCTCCTCCGGCCTCTCCCTCCTTTGCCAGCCTCCTCCCTGACCGCCACAGCCTATACCGTACCAGCAACCTGCGGACTCTGGGTTTCCCTAGGTCTGTACTGTATGGGTCGGCACTCGCACCTGTGCGGTATGAGCCGGCGAACCCTGATGCAAGAAACCCTTCAGTTTTTGCAAAGTGTTCACATCTCCACTGTTTCTGATGACGGGGCAGCAATTGCCCCAATTTTAAAGAAACATGGGGACTTGTAGATATTGCATTCTTAAAACTTTTATAGTTTGCATTGTGAAACTGATGAGGTGCTTGATAAAATCAACAGGGGTTGCACAAATTGGCCCCCCCATCTCCATACCATAAAGTTTGAATAAACTTTTGTATCCATCTTTTTTTTTTTTCCAGTAGGTACATTTTTTTAAAGAGGAGGAGGGATCTGTAACTATGAAGCATTGATAACCACCTGCCAAGATAAGATTAAAGTATTGGAGTATGAGCTGTCACTACATGTACGCAGGAGTGAAAAATGCACTGCATTCTCATATGAAAACTCCACAATGAATTGGTGAATGGACAACTGAATGGTTGTTGATTTTACTTAGAACGAGCAATCCTAATAGCTCTAGAAGAAAGGTTTTAGAAACTGTTTCTGGGACCGGAACTAGATGGGGCCAGTTCCAGTTCTGTTTCTGGTTCAAAAGGCCAGTTCTGCCCAGCATTTGGCTTGTTCTGTCCGGTTTCCTTCATATTGGAACCGGACCAGTTCCAGCTGGTTTTACTGGTTTTTAGTACCATGCTCTAGAAGGCAAGGTTGCCATTTTGGTCCGGCTGGGCAGCCACCTTTTCTATGCTGCACAGCTCAAGCTACTTGTACTAATTAGCTCTCATCTGTGCATCTTCCCGTCACTCTTTCCCCGTCCATAACAACCAACCCCTCTTTCTTTCCTTCTCTCTACCATACCTGAGCCCCCTCTTCCCTTTATCTGTTTTTACCAAACATAGATGATGCTTAAGCAACACGAAGTGCTTAGGCAGCCCAAGGATGCCTTGGCCAGTTGGTCCTTCGAAAGTATGATATAATACAGCACCATACCATGAGATTTTGGGGAGCTTAGCAGTGCTTGTGGTGTCTCATGGATAATTTCATTGGATATGTAGGCTGATGTGCCCTGTAGGTCCATGTCACAATTTGTGATGACAAACTATGAAGTTACAAGTTGCCAAAAGAGAAAAAAAGGGGATTTTGAAGAGTAGGTGTTTCCATGTAAAACATACAAGAAGACATCAGAGTTATACACAGCCAAGTTGATCTAGAAAGTATTGATTAATCCTCTTTCACGGTACTCAGTGATGATACAGTGCCATGCATTTATAGAGTTCGGGTGAATAGAAAACTAAATACATGAGTAGTAATCAAAAGTCATTAAGGAAACACAAAATACATAAGAAAAAGATATATGAGGTAATGAGGGTGGCGGTCTTATCGTGGGAAAAGTTGAAAGATGGAGCATAGATTGTAAAGAAAAGGTGCTGTTTTAGAGCTGGTGAAGGATTTTTTATTGTCATTTATTTATTTATTTTAGTTGGGGCGGGGGTTCACAATGTTGTTGAAGAGAATAAAAGAGTGCAGACTGAGAAACAGTAATACTATAAGTAGAGGAATTTCCCCATGTTTGATGCTAGTATGGCGTCTCTTTCCTCTAGTTTGTAGATCCCCTTTTCTTTGTCCATAGCCTCACCATGAAGACGCTTCTTCTATCTGCAATTCTAGTACAAGTAGCTTTAACCTCTTCTCTTTCTTGTTTGCTGAATGCTGATTGTATGTTGCATTTACCTTCAAGTGCTTCTTTTTCCATAAAATTCATTTTGCTTGCAAGTTTTGTGAAGATCGGTCAACCCTTGGTCTTTCTTGTCTCACAATTGCATGTTGAGTTTATCTTCAAAGTAAAAATATTTGTAAGATCTAGATCACTATGAATTCTTATGGATTATTTATAAAATCCATCAAGTGGGCACATAACGGAGGTTTGCTATGACATAAAATGACGTCAGAAAGACTCATGAATCTGTTATAAAGTTCAAAAATTGATAGTTTTATTGTGTTTGCATCATGCCATCAGTTCTCGCTCTTGATGGCCCATGTCACTTGATTCAGAAGACACTCATTATATACATGAAAATATTCAACTTGGTCATTTATGTGTGCTTACGTGTGACTACAGTTATTGTCCCAGTATACTTGCTTTTCCATACATTTCTTCAAGTATTTGCTTTTCCATGCATACGTTTCATGAACACCTTCACAAAAATGTGATAGGAACATGTTACCCATCTTTACCATCATTTAATATTTTTTCTTCCCCATGAAAACTGCAGAGAGATCATCCCTTGACAGAAAAGAGAGACGTGATGATTCTTCGAGGAAGCGGCATCGCAGCCAGAGTCGAAGTCACAGCCCGGTTAAGAAATCGGTAAGAGACAGAGAAAGGGAAGGGGATCGGGAGAGGCAGCGGGACAGGGAGAGAACGCATGAGCATGAAAGCGAAAAGAGTAGGGAACGGGAAAAAAGTGGGAGCAGGGAGAGGGATGATCATGAGAAGGAGAGAACTAAAGAAGGAGAAAGAAAAAGAAAAGTAAAATGAGTCATCACGAGAACGTGTGAACAAAAGGAGGCGGGAGAAGGAAAATGAAATTAAATGGATGGGTGTGAAGTCAGGATGGGTTCCCGCCGAACTGAAATTCAGTGGATGGACATGAAGTTAGGATGGGTTCCTGCAGAAAGACTTTCTCCCAAGTATGACACTTGAAATTTCGAAGAGCAGCTGTCAGTGGAAAATTTTCAGCATGACATGAGGTTCCAGAATGACTGGGTGTTAGTAGTTTCAAAGTTTGAAGCTTTTGGCCTTTTTGAGGGCCGTGTCTGGTTCTCTTCCCCTGCCGACCTGGTTATGTATTAAAGCCCATCACCGTCGTTAGAGGATGCATAGTTATTTATTTGTAGTGCTGCAACATTTTTAACTCTAGTTGTCTCCATAGCTGGAAGGTGCCATCTTGTCTTCTGGGGATTTTTTTTTTTTTTGGCACACACTTGTGGAATCTGGTGCTTTGTAATCTTGACATCAGAAGACAACGGCTTTTTTCTTATGGGATCGAGAAATGTAGGGCACTTACTCTATTGTCTCGTTGGCAGCTCTTGATTTTTGTTAGAGAATTTTCAGTCGCTCAAGGGATGGTTCATATCTCGGCCATGAAGAGACTCCGTTGGATTTCGGGGGGTTTCACCGGTGACCAGCCGACGATGGAATTGTTGTACCTCCAACCTGGTTGCAGGCCAGCGTAATTAATTTCTGATGTTTTCTGTGCAGCAAAGCTCTCATCGCCAAAATGGTCTACGACTGGTTGATCCATCTTTAATTCCTGTATGTGAGTGCGTGTATACGCAAGTGTCTTTGTATCTCTGTGTCTATGTGGATTGTTTATGTTACGGCGACGTGGAAAGTCAGTTTTTCATACGGTGAAGTAGACTTGATAAAACTTTGTTCCACTAAAAAATCGTAAGAAGACAAACTGTGGTAGTCGTTGCCTTTTGGTAAAGTATTCATTGTAATGTGGTTTCAAAAAATTGTGATTTGTTGAAAGTGAGCGATTTGATCGATCTTCCAAAAGATCAATCGATAACTAATATTAGGTTACTCTTTATGGATATTATAGAGAATGTATGACCAAAAAATTTATGACAGTTTTTTTCTCAAATAATTAAAGATCAGAAACAAAGAATTCCAGTGTCGATCGAGTTAAGTGGGATAAATAAATTGTGTCAATTACTCTATGTTCTTACTATATTCATAAATAACATGTATACCCTTACCTTTATCCAATTTAATTGTACACATCTGAAACCTGCGACCTAGAGCTCTGGGTATTATTTTTTATGGTGTGGTATAGGAATTAAGGGTATACATATGCATTCTCAAAGGTTTCGGAGGAATCAGGTGAATTAGATAAAGGTGGAGATATGAATAATTTTCCCAAAAAAATCATTTAAATCTTTAAGATATGTTTATTATATTTAAGTTAAGAGTAATTTCATATACGTCTTTAGAATTTATTCTAACATATCTTTATTTTTTTTCGTTATAACAACCCTACTGTCTACTATTTGTATTCACTTTAGCACTAATGTGTTCCATTTAATGTTCTTACATGATATATATGTATATATATATAGGGGTATGTTCACGTGGTGCTGGCACCACGGCGCCACCTGAGTGTAATATATATATTTTTTTTTTTTCAGCGTGCATTTGTGAGGGGTTGGGGGGATGCGCGCCGAGAAGGGGGTGGGGCCGGCACCAGGTGGTGCCGACACCACCGGAACATCACCCTATATATATATATATATATATATATTCTTTAAGTCCTTCATATTCTTTTGCAAATTTTACATTTTCCATATCTATTCCATTGTCAATGGAATATTCTTTCCATTTGGATAGTGTTAGAATCAGAAGAGTATAGATGAAAATATAAAAATATGAAGATAGATGGTAGAATACAAAATTTTAAAAGAATATATGTAATTACATTAAATTCAGGAATAACTGAGCTCTGGGCAGGGATTTTCTGCACACACAACTCAATTAAAGTTGTGGGAGGTTTATTTTAAATTCTCTTTCTGTCGATTAAGGTTCGTCGGTTTGATCGTATTGACTGTACCAATTTTCTATCGATACGGTACGATATGATATCGTACTGTCCCGCACCGTAAGATGTCAAGATAAAAAAATCTTTATATATATAATATATGTAAAATAATATATTTTTTTAACTCAGTCGGTTAAATGATCTGTGTGTTTAATTTATCTAATCTTGAGAATCTCTCTCTCTCTCTCTCTCTCTCTCTCTCTCTCTCTCTCTCTCTCTCTCTCTCTCTTAGCCCCCCACCTAGGGATGTAAAAAATATCAGCAAATCGATTATTCGCATTATCCGACCCGTGATCGGTCGGATAATATTCGAATAAACGGATATGGATTCGAGTTCAGATACGTTTAAAATACCCGTTTCATATTCGGATAGGGTATGGATTTAGTGCACCCAAACCCGTACCATATCCGAACCCGCTCTTAATAACTTATTGTGCATGTTAGGCCTATGATTTTGACATGAACCTAATCTGTTGCCCGTCTTGTTGAGTTTGTGAGTTTAGACTTCTTGCTAAAATTATAAGATCATTTTTATAAAACATAAAAATTACTTTAGAAAGTAAAGAATTAACTGGATTTCTTTTTTTCTAATTCTCATAAATCTCACATTTCTTTGGATGCGAATGTGGACCCATACTTTATGGACGATACGGATATCTGCAGATACATCCATACCCGCGACGGATATACCCGTATCTATATCCGCGAAAATAATAGAGTACTATCCGGATATGATATTAGTAAAATTTTCACAAATAAGATATGATATTAATCTACCGGAGTCGAACCTGATCCATTGACATCCTTACCCCCCCCCCCCCCCCCCCCCCCCCCCCCACACACACACACACACACACACACACACACACACAATCTCGGCGCTCCCTTTTACCCCCCCCCTCTCGGTCTCCCTCCCCCTGACGACCCCGGCGCCCCATCCCGAAGTGCCGCAACCAGGCGATCCACTACCCCCTCCGCGATGAGCCCCATCGTGGGTCGTCCCCGTCGAGGCTGAGGTCCAGAACAATTCGGAGGGCGGTCTCCTGGAGCTCCGGGCGGTCGCTGGAGCCAGCGTGTCTCAGAATGACCGACGAGCCACCCCCCGACTCGGACAGAAGGCGCCGAAAGGCGGGGTCTTTGGCACGTCTGCGAGGAGCGAGGCGGAAGGGGCAGTTTGGTGACGGGGCAGGTGCGGTTCCCTGCATGCGTTATGCGGTCGCAGCTCCCACGAGTTCTCCCCTGCTGCCGCCGTATCACGCTCAGCTTCGGCCCCCGCGGCTGACACGCCCTCGTAGCAACGCGACTGGGCATCCCCGACAGTAGCCCCCGATTGTGGCTCTTCCGGGTGTTCTCCCTCCCCGATCGGATCCTCTCAATCTGTTCAGCAACATTAAAAGGGTATCAGTACATAAATCAATGACATGGATCCATGCCGGCCGGCATTTTCCCTGCGCCTCTCTCTCACTCTTCACTCTCTCACAGGCCGCCCCCTCACTCACAGGTCCCCGACGCCGATGGCCTCCCGTTCTCCCCCTCCTTTTTTCTCTCTCTCACCCCCACCCAAATGGCCGGCGCCATCGCCGCCACCAACGTGGGGTTACCCCCTTGCCCGTATAGACTTTTTCCGTAGAAGAATTTAATGATTTATTAATAAATATTAAGATTATAGAGATTTATTTTTAATTTAAATTTTTTATAAAAAAATATTTTTATTTTTTTGTCAGTCTTCTCTGGGGAATCTTTTCTCGAGTTTGATTGGTTATACACTCGGATGTGTAGTGTGTTACGTATCTCGAACGTGCAGTATCTTTAAAATTTTATTTTTTTAAAAAATAAAATTTTTATTTTTTTAATTCGAGATATAAATCACGTCACTATCTGATTATCTATTTAAAATAAAATAAAATATATCGATTTCTAAAAGAATGAATTCAACACTATTTATTTATTTTAATTTTTTTATTTTTAAAATAATACAATAGTGACATAAATTTCATCTCAAACTAAGATATCTCGATAATCATTCAAAAAAATTTAAAAAAATTAAAAATTAAAACTCTGCGCACCGTGGGTGTCCAACGAGCCATACGCTCCTTTCGCCACTTTCTCCATCCTCGGTGAGGGCGTTTCGGCAATGGATCAAATTCGTTTCCTGTGGCGTGTGTTCCTCACCCTGGGTGTGTCTTCTCTCTCTCTCTGAAATCATGTTAGATTGTGTTAATCAAATCATCAAACACTAGCTTTATTTGATTTATCCATCTGGTGACTCCCATCTCTATCCACCTAACTTGAGGTTGACACAATTCAAATCAGGTTGACGGTGCTAACGATATGCATGTCATAGATCCCGGTTGGTACGAGAAAAAAAAAACATGAGAAATAGGGCCAGTTATGTTGTGCGGTTGAACAATGGAAGTTCATGATTTGAAAGTTGGTGCATATGCAGGGTTTGGATTAGGGTTTGTCGACCCGGTGCGAGTTGTCTCGACTTGTACGACCTGACCCGACCCAAGCTGTGGGGGGACGCCCGGGTCGTGGGTCGTCACCGGGTCGCCCCATTAATTTAATATTATATTATATCATATTATATATAAAATATAATTTTCTATTTTATTTTATTATTTTATATATATTATATATATATAAACTTTTTTTTATTTTAACATGGAACGAGATGGATCGAGATGGACCGAGTCGAGACTGACCCGACCCGTATCAACCCGTGACCGAGACGGGCGGGTCGATCGAGACTATAAACTCTGATTTGGATAAGAGTTATGAAGTTAAAATATGGATAGCTCAGCACTTTTTTTTCACGAAAGACATTGAAATTACTTGTTGTCTTTGCGGGGGAGACGGAGGAAAATATCCAATAATTGTTCTTCACTGAGTGCCAATTCTCCGGGAGGTTTCGTCCCATGTGATGAGAAAGATTCATAGAAGCCTGCAGATCAGGGGGAGTGTACATCTGCTGACTAGGGGATGACCACTCAAAGGGAGAGTGAGAGAATGAGCTAAACCATTGTGTAACGTAGGCTCCAATAACTCTTCTTCTTTAGAGGGAGGGGGTAGAAAGGGATTATATCCGTTGCATGTACTTTTTGTACGTTGGTATTTTGAGAGCTTATTTATTACACTAGTAAATTCATTTTTGACATTTTTTATATATACGGTGAGACCAGCCACTTTCAAAAAAGAAAAGTTAAAATATGGATGAACTCTCCCTGTTCTGCATTTGGTTTGGTGTAAAAAAGGGCACGCGTCTCTCACTATTTTAGGCCATGTTTGATAACAGGTTAAGTACGAGGAGGATAGTTTAACCGGGGTCAGGTGAATTATTCTTAAGATTAAGAGTCGGATGGGTCATCTCGGGTAAGTCATCTATCTCTAACCTACTCCGTTATCAAACTCGCAGGGATAGAGATCGAGACACCGACGGGGACAGGAACAGCGTTAGAGATCGGTACGATCGACATGGGCATCCAGACAGTAGAAGAGAGAGAGACTCACACATGTTAGACAGAAGACTACGTCACCCCCAAAAACGGTGAAGATACAGGTATCCTGTTATCCCAGGGAGTAGCAATTGAGTTAACTCATTAGCTGCTGCTCTGCAAATTTAAACTCCAGTTTACATTTTAGCACGAATCCAAAGTAACCGACCTACGAATGATTTGGGTAGCTTCAGCGATTAGCAAAGCACGCCAACATTATTAGAAAGAGGGAGAAGAATGCTACAGTGTAACATTATTTTTTTTTTACCACTTGTTTATCAATAATAACATAATACAACGACGACGACGACGACAACTATTCTTATTAGATGTTCAGATGGTTGAGGTGGAGAATCAACCAAACGACGCATTCTGGGGAATGGGAAACATCCCTGCCCACTGTGTATTTGAATTTTTGAGAAAAAAAATATTCTTATAAAAAGAATTATTTTGACAGGCATAGTATACCAACGAGAGAGATAGAGAGATTTTAAATAGGGTATGCAAATAGGGTTAAAAGATAACTAGGGCTAAATGGGAGATTTTAACGGAATGCAAATAGCTGGCGATGATAACGGTATTTTTGCAAGTTTTTTTTGATGTAGCGAGATTATTTAAAATAATAAAAAAAATAAATAGAGTGCTTTCACAAATAAACTTGTAAGGAGGGCATGTTTGCAAAAATCCCTACAAATTATTCGTTGCACAACTTACCATATATTCTATCCACAAGATCGATCTGGCAGCCTTCGATTCAGCTTCTTCCTCCCATACCTTGATTCTCATGGAAGACATACATGGTAGATGACCGCAAAGAATATATATTATTACAGAATCTGATTACAAATTGTAGGTAAAATGCCTTCGAACAGATTATCTGATCCCTCTGATGGTTGTCGAGCATCCTCAGATGCGACATCCTCAATGTCCGGGAATTACTGCAAAATTGGTTTCTGTCAGTCCAGGTCTCTACCGTACATTTACTGAAAATGATACTGTGAAAAACTTCCTGAATCATCAGCTGGACTTCCTTTGTGTCATAGCTTGATCTGTAAATATTTACATTCTGCAAAGTGCTTCACTGGGTGAGCACATGCTTTTAGCTGGATGCTGATGGAGATTCGTTTGGGCTGGAAATCAGCATCATGATGCAAAAATCAGTTGAAAAAGTAAGGAGACTTGAGTACTTCATTAAGGTCAAAATCGCCTCGATCTGGCAGAGCCGGAAATGTCAATGTTGGGAAAGAAGATTGGAAGCCCTCAAGCAGCTGCATGTATGCCAAAAGAGCGGTGGTATAAAGTTGACATCAGAAAAACATAAATCATGAAGATCATTATCCCAAAATATCAGACTAAGGAAAAGATAAACATGAACGAAGATGAAATTATTGACGATCACTCACATTCTCAAGAATTGGAATGTTATAGAGTTCCACAAATTGCTCTCTGAGAATCTGATTCATCTTGTCAACATCACAGGCATGCGTCCAGAATGAGTCGTGAACTCCTGCATGCAAGTTTCTTAACCAAAACATTTTATTGTGACCAACACCCAACGGGCTACATCGTTGCAACATAAGCATGACTCTCTTTTAATTCTTATATTTAGTTTCACCATAGTTAAAATATGAATGCAGTAAATGAATCCACTACAGGCGAGCATCCCACAAAAAATCAAATTTCATTTCAACTTGATAAAACTATAAAATCACTTAATAAAAATTAATGCATCAGACAGAGGAATGTATATCTCCATCCAAATTTCATTTCAACTTTAGCAACCACCATTACTGCTTGAAATAATCTGTCGCCTACTGGCAAACCATCCGTCACCCTACTGGCAAACCATCCGTCACAAAAGAACTTGACCAATTAAGATTAGTATTCCGATCATCATAAATCTTCCAAAACAACGGAATCATAAAATTTATGATCATCAGGGGTCTTTTTCAAAACCTTTTAACAAACAAAATCATCATGTGGAAAATCCTGATAAATAGTAAATGTTATGCACATGGAAACCAACCTGCAAACTGTAAGCCAGCATTCCTGCACGCAATGGCAGTCATCATCATATGAGAACCATCAAGTGAGTGTACAAAATTTGGAGGAAAGGCTGTTGCCTGGCGCTTAACTGCAACCTACATGGGTAATTTCCTGACATAATTTAGACAAACAGATTACAGAACAGAGAGAGTTCAGAAAGGAAGGCTTAGAACTTACCGAGTTACTATCCCGTTGTAAAGATAGAACCTGAAGCGAAGTTTTAATCTGCAACCACCAATTTTAGGAAAATGCACAATGGAAAATAAGCTTGCGCAAACATTATGCTAAGCTACATATAACAAAATAAAGACCAGGTTTGCAAGTTCCCCACAAAATTAAATCAGTACGCATCATTTCATAGCAAAAGCAGTGCCCTAAACCAGCTTTTTAGATCTTTCCATTTGGCTTGCTCATTCTCATCAGGTTTACTACTGGTTATTGGAAGACTGTCATCTCCCTCAGTAGTTCTATGTTCCAGTTCAGGTTACTATTTTCTCCCATTCTACTCGACACTCCATTGGAGAGGGTTATGTCGACAAACAATTAGCCATTTTTTTAATTGATGATCTACAGATACTATTTGACATGTCTTTGAAGTTAACTCTATCCCAAAGAATTCAAAACCAGAAGCTGGAACCAGATCGCTCCTGGCTGGTCCAGTTCCATTTCCCCAGAAAGTTCCAGATTGGCAGACTATTCTTCCTCCTGCTCCACCTCCACCTTTTTACTCTCCATGGCGAACATCAGGCAATGTTACTAAGCATAGTGGAGGAAAAGCCTTTCTCAACCTGGCTAAGCCACAAGAGCCCCTACCTTAAAGGAACAGGTGATCATTTTGGTGCTTTGACCCCATTGCTTCAAGTCTCACGATGTCCATCTCAGACACCAGTAGCTCTGAAGTCCACACCTTCACACGAGCCTTTATGATGAACTATATAAATTCAGAACAAGTCCATCACGTAATTGAACAATAAAACTTTTCACTAGTTCATTAGCATGAAATCCAAAGGAACCCTAGAACCACAACCACATCCCACCTGGACCACCACAACTAACCCCGTTACAGCATTATCAGAAAATCACGACTCCCATCTTTCTGAATAGGCCTGTCAACGGATACGGATATTATCCGGATCCGCTTCGATTTGTATTCGTTTTTTTGGATACGGATAATATCCGAATTTGAATCGGAGCGGATACGGATATTATAATATTCGCTTCGAAAAATATCCGTCCGTAATATTATATATCATATAATACATATTTTTAAATAATATATTATAAAATAAATGATATTATAGAGAAATTTAGATATTTTATAGTTGTATTTTAATTTAAAATTTATTTTATATATTTTTGACATTTTATAATTATATTTTATATACTTTTAATATTTTATAATTATATTTATATACTTTTAAATTCGAATCAGATAATTCAGATTTTAAAACGGAGCGGATACGGATAGTCAGATATTCGCTTCGTATCCGAGTCAAATCGGAGCGGATCAAAATCGGATAATTCGAATCGGAAAACGGAGCGGATACGGATAGTCATATATTCGCTTCGTATCCGCTCCGTTGACAGGCCTATTTCTGAATAACCAACATATCAAACTACATAGTAGACTGCCTGCTGGTTGATTTTAGTCCAACTTTGTGAATTTCTGGGCCTCTACTGGACTGGATGTTCATAACTAGGCTACTTTCTTCCGATGAAAGCAATAATAACGTTTATGGCAGCATCTTGATTCTGCAAACTTTCGGCACCATTCACCTGGTATGCCAGTATGCCTGGCAATTCAAATTAGCACCGATTCATTGGTATCATAAATCAACAATACCCTGCCATGACTACTATGCATCTAGAGTTCTCTTCAGTCAGTTAATAAAGGACTATGGTTGTATTTTAATAAGTCAAATAAAGAAAGCCGAAATTAAGACTGGACCATCTTCAGAACCATTGCATCTAGTCCTTGTTAGCTAGTCAGGTAAAAAAAGAAGTTTTGTTTGATTTACTAGCTGCTGGTCTTGGTTTCAGAATCCTGGCAGTAAACAGTGGAATGTTTCCTCAAATTTTGGCATATCATTCACTGATCAAAAAAGCTGATAAAGTAGACAGGACCATTTTAGATAATATGGTTGCAATGCAGGATAAAAAAATAATAAAACATAAAAGGACTTTGTAGGAATTTGATAATTACTAACTGCAGTGACAGTGCATAACCATCAAGACTCCATTTGAGATTTGTACTTGGCTTTAGCCACAGAAAATGAAAACCAAACAATACATCATCTTACGATGCAGGCCTCTAGTTTTGCACCATTTATTTGCTAGCACATCACACAATGGAATTTCTAAAAGGTTGTCTAAACTAAGACAAATAAGAGACTTGAGGCTTCTTGTTTTGAAGAAGATGCAAATGGGAAACAGAGAACCCATCTTTTCTTAAAAAAAAACTGTTTAGTATTGTTAAATGATGGCCACAAAATAAAACAAAAACTTACACGATGTCTCTCACTCTTCATGTAAGGTTGTACAACAGGGAGACCAAGAGGGCTTGTCCATCTCACAGGTTGATTCGCTGAGGCAATGATCTGCGTGTATTTCCAGAATCCAAAAAGATATAAGATTCAAGACAAAACATGCTCAGGATCCAGCTACATAAGTCCATGAGGCAGCACAAAAGCATGGCATGAATAATAATATCAAATTCCTAGTAAAGGACTAGATCATAAAGATGTCGGGAAATCTTAAATAAGCAATTCATGTTCTTGTAAATACACCTTTGCACAGTCAGTTAGCCAATTCATAATGCCACGTGCAGCTTGGAACATCTCCTGCAGAGCGGTCAGGGTCACCTATGTAACAAAAGATAAACAGAAGCTTTTCAACCAAATGGCATCTGTCTAGACTTTACTTGCAACTTTTATCAGACCAAAGTAAATGGATGCAAATGGAAGAGGAAGTACCTTTGCTGCATAGCAAGATACACAAAACAATAATTTCTCATCAGCAATGAGACCCCGTTCTTCTAATCGTCTTTTTATCTGTTCACGTGCCCCAACATATGTAACCCCATACACAGATGTCATCACTGTCTGCTTAACCAACTTCCTGTCCACCTGAAAACTAACAAGATTCATAACCATGTGTTTATATGTTAGAAAACTTATGAATTTATATACCTTTCAGTACTTGCAAAAAAAAAAAATGAATTTACACTCTGAACTCCAAGAAAAGAAAACCTGGTTGAGTAAAATCTTGGCAAGTATAGCATTTGGATCGGTGGCAGGATCTTTCTCGGAGTCCCTTCTAATCAAATCAAGAACACTTCAAAATTTTGCAACATCTTCCAGGTTAGTAGTCTTTAGGATGAAGCGATAGCAAAGAAGTCAACTATGAAAATATAGCATGCATAAAGAATTGTTCCAGCTTTACAATGTAAGCAAGAATCTTCTAAAGAAAAGCCATATGAACATTTCCTTGAAGGTTGAACTATAGTATAAAAGATGGTACATATTTTTGTACAATTATTGCCTACTCACTGAAATTTTATTAATTTAATTTAAATGGGATAAGGCTCTGGTGATGATGATGATGATAACTGATATTTTATTAATCTCAACAGAATGATATGAATTATGTTACTTATTAAATCTCCTAAACTGAGGAATAGAACACGGAGAATGTAGACAAAGGAAGACCAATAAATAAATATATGCATTCCAAGAAGAAATAATTATTTTAAGGAAGACAAGTTAGCAGCTATTCTTTTAAATAAACCAATGGGATTTATCCCTCCATCACATATTTGCCACTGATAAAAGGCTTTTTTTCTAGAAAAAGTTTGCCAGTGATGAAAGATAGTTACCATAATACTGCCCATTTTTAGTAAAAGGACAAAATTGGACCCCATTATTGAAAAAAAATCTCAGAATTTCACTAGCTGGGAATAGATTAATTTGACAAATGACGGAATGTAAGAGCAATCTGGAAGTTGCACTATGTCATGCACATGCTGAACAAATCAAACATAAAGGGCTTCCTGTTGACCTCGATATCTGTTCCCAGGATAGTTTTACATTGCACATGTAACTGAGTTTCTGTTAAGCTCTCAGTAGAAGAGAGAGGAGTGGGAAGAAGGTTGTTGTGTGTAGGTGAGCAATTGGGTGTTTCGGGGTGGGGGGTTCCCTCTTTCCCAACCGACAGGATTTTTTCTGGTAAAATTATACAGCCCCATTGGTTGCTGACATGGAATTTGAGAAATTCTGGAAGATGACAAGTCTCTCCCTCTCTCTCTTGGGAATGTGGACAAGGAGATATTATTTGATATTCAATGAACAATAGCGACCACTTATGCATTTCGAAGTTCATACTAAATGGTTTTTTGACACTTAGCAAAACAACATCATATGTTCAAAACACTTCAGACCTTTCTTCATACCTATCAGCAATTCTTGAATATACATCAGCAGGCTTCTCACCAGCTACTAAGTTGACTGCAGCAGCCCCCAGCTGAGAATTGTAACCACCAACCATAAGAAAAAATGGGTAATATAGAACAGTCGTGTTTAGGCAGCAAAAGATTCTTATGCAACCAAATAATGAAAGAAAATATAAAATGTTATGTATTTGAAACTTGTCCATTCAGTGAGTAGCATCCCTAACTAGGCAATTAGAAACAGCCCTCAATATATGTGACTAAATCTACAATATACATACAAACATTTCATATGACTACAAAACAATAGTTGGGATCAAATTATCTCTGTTTCCTTAAGAAAAAGATCTGATTAACTTCCAGCCAAAAATAATATTAATTCCAACCCCTTGATTGCACCAGCTTGTTGCCTTAAACCCTGGAAATTGCAAAATCAAATGTCTCTGGTTCTGTATTAAATTGAAAAAAAAATCACCCTATATGTGAATTCCATTCATCCATGTATGCCTGAGATCTTCTGCCATCCAGACCCAGTTTTGTTTCATCTGCATCATCTTAATGCAACCATCAATCACTTGTGCATCATCAGTCCTTTAAAGCCATCAGTCAAGTGTGTCCCTGGCTCCATCTAAGGAGTATTCCGTGCAAATCAAATTTTTAAAAAGAAACAGTATGTCCATTACTGCATATTAATACACAATATCAGACAGAATTAGAATATCAATATCGAACATCATTCACAGGATGAAGTATTGACAAAGAGAATAAGTTGTCAGCCATCACAATTGAAATCAAAAAAAATGTATCCAAGCCAAATGGAAAACTGAAAATAATGAGCTTACACTGTCTCTCCCCAAGGCTGCATAATGCTGCAATCCATTGCATGAACCATCCTGAAAAGAAATGACCTTTTATGAACCATCCTGAAAGGGAATGAATACTTACAGTATCTCGAAAGTTAAAAGAAAGAGAGAAAAAAAGTTCCATTCAATCTAAAAATGAACGAGATAAGGGCAATAAAATAGCATAGTTAAACCAGTTTGCAATAGCAAACCAACTGAGCTGCGCTAGCCTCTTCACAAAAAAGATAATTAGCACTCTCAGATACTAAATACAAATAAATATTTTTCAATCTATAAAGATAAGAATGCAAATGAGATGCATATCCTCAAATTCTCAATGTATATCACTTGGAGATAAGCCTTGTACATCTCAGAAAGTTGAGAAAACTTTGACCAGCAAACAATGAGGAAAGGCATATAAAGTGATGAAAAAAATCATATAATAGCATCACAAAAGGGCATATTAACTGTCAGATCACTACATAAAACCTCAAATAAGTGAGAAAAAATAGATAAGTACACAAAAGAAAGTACTAAAATGCCAATAGCTGAGTATCATCAGCTTGCAAAAAACAAACAACCAATCCGGTTTCATTATCAAGAAAACTTCAACATGCAGATAACAGCACCAGAGCAGCCAAAGTGGCAAACCAGTATAAGCCAGGATGTATTCTCAAGACTCTTGCAAGTCCTTACGGGTTGGTCTGAGTCATGATTTGAGTCAGTCCGAATTGGACCACTTATCAGTTTCTGCAGGTTATTCTATCATGATATCAAAGTTATCTAGGCATCCATCTGGTCGATGAACAAACACCTCTCCAGGTCACAAAACAGGTTAGCTCAAAGGCAGAATAAGATTCACCGTCGAAGAAGCACATCCATGCTCTGAACCAGCTACACCACTCATCCCTTAGAAGCAGGAATAACTCATTTTACCATTGACCCCCCTCCCTGTTCCAAATTTCCAACTCCTACACGAAGAAAATTTAAATTGTAAACTAGGAAACCCCCATTATTGCTCCAATGCCTGCTGCATGCTTCTGAGGTCCATCCAATATTCTTGTGGAAACAAACCCATTAGTGCAAAGTAAGCAACAATTGTATTAAATTGTACATAGATATTCGACAGCTTAAGATTAGATGATACCTGATGGATAGGCAGGTGGGAGATGACACTATAAGGTGATGAGCTTTTTAAGGCATCAGAAAGGCAAATGCATGCAGCTAAACATTGCAGAGGGTCTTCAGCACCCAACCACCAGCAGTTTCCAACAAGTGGTTTCTCTGCTGAGTCAATTATATCATGAATGTGATTCTCCACAAATATTAAACGTTCATCATGAGAAAGCTTTTCAATTCCTCCAGCATATAAATTTGCCAGATGTATCTTTAGCCAATGAAACCCGGACTTTCCAAGTGGTCGGCCTTCTGCAAACTCCAAAATTCCTCGACATAAATCTGAACCAAAATGATTTAAGTGTGGATGCATGGGATACGCACGGCCACGAAAATCAAGATTGTGAGGGTAGTAGAACCCCTCTTCATCCCTCATTTTTCTAGCTACCTACTCCAGAAAAAAAAAATGCTATCAGAGTATTGATATTTGGGAAATAATCTACAGGATACAGGAATAAGTTTGGAAAAATATTCTCGATAGCATATAATCATAAAATGTCGAGATGCCTGGTAGTATGAAATCTTACAGAAAGTTTGAGTTCCGTATCACATCGCTGGGCATACATCTCACTGTTAACCTTCTTTGCTCTTCTGACCATCCACCTCCACTTCTGTATTTCAGTAGCATCCTCTGAGTCGGGTTTTTCAGGTACAGGAACCTTGAGGACAAAAAAGTGAACTCTCAAATTTAGCCAAATAAGCAACAACTGAAAAGGCAGCCTTTCCTTCAGTGATTGCAATAATTTTAGATGCTCACATCTTTACAATCAACCAAACCTGCTGTACATCCTCCATTACTCCAAATAGCCTCCACTACATTAAGGACTCTATTATTAACTCTCCATTTGGTGCTTCCAAGCAGATCCAGTGCCTAGAACATTGAATTCAGTCCATTTAAACAAGGCAAATCGAACAACACATTATTCTTAAGAGAGTGTAGGAAATAAATGACAAAATCCTATTTAATTGTCACAGACACAAGATTGGAGAAGCACTTAAAAGAATTGTGCATGTTATGAAGTCTAAGCAATAGCCTCTAATTTGTTCAGCGAGGAAGCCCTTCTATTGTTAATCAGTTTGTATGTCTGTAATAAAAAATCAACTGAAGAATAATGTTGCTCAACTAAATGTGTTCGTGACCTGCTCACATGTGAGATAAGATGAAGTGTGCATACACATGAATCTAACCAAAGGAAAGACAGTCCAAAGTCATGATACATCCTTGATTGACTTGAATGTGTATATAAAAAAACTTCTAATAGATTCTGGTATCTGAATAATAAAAATTTCCACTAAATTTCGAGCATCTCATTGTGTAATCCTCAAAAGGAGGACATGAAATAATTATAGATAAAAAAAATCTTCATAAAATTTACACTATTTCATATGCAAATTTAGACCTTGAAAACCTTTTTGAAAATCGTAAACCTGACCTTAAAATTTGTTGTTGCTTTGCAGCATTTAGATCTGTGTTTTCAATTCAAAATTTCGAATGCAATATAATTTATTCTCCAATTAACCAATTACCAGGTAGAGTTAATCATCAAATATAACTCCACATTAACAATAGGACCAAGTACTTATCTAAATTTCCCCTACACCATCACAACAAAATCCTTCTCAACTTTTGTTTCTATAAAGTTATACACATATGCTGTTTGAAACTTTCCTAAGGAATTTTCATGAATAGCTTGGACAGATTTAATATATTATATCTAATTTTGGCTTTTATTTACATGATATATACACAAGGAAATCATTAATCAGGAACATATATGTTCATGACACCCGTTTTGGTCATCATAAAGTTGTGACTTTGACTAACACCAGACTATTTTGGTAATTCCCAACATATAGTTCCTCCACTAATGCAATATTAGTTTCCATCTTCTGAAACTTTCTGAATAAATGAGGGAACAGATGAAAACATGTTATGATGCTATCCTATGCAACCCAGAAACTTCAGTAGGACACATAGTAATCATATTGGATCCACACTAGACTTCATCCTAGATGCCATACAACCACCATACTCTAGTTCCACTTTCCTAAACTTGAAAGGTTGCCATAATCCCATACTGGATATAACCATGTACACATACTAGGGTAACAGATGCAAGCTACAATGATGTGGAGTGAGGATTAGTAGACAGCTTTTGATGAAATCAATGAAGAATTTTGACCTCAAACACTTTCTGCAACTTCTTCCTTGAAACACTCATAATTGCATCCTGTTGTTTTGCTCCATGCGTACGCATGACATAAGAAGGTAGGAAAAAGTAACCACCCTTGCCATGTCTGCACAGGAAAAGGACATTTCATAAGAAAATGCATTGCACATCCCGACAAGTAGAGAAACAGAATGTCACACGTACTAAAAGGAGTTCCAGACAAAACATAATTAATCTTCGCTTCTTTCAGAAATAGGTAACAAACTTGAGCAACAAAAACTTTAAGTAGACAAAATGAGCAAAGGCTGTTATAAAGATGATGTATCATAAAGCTTTCCTATGAAAGCCATATAAAAGAAAATGTGACAACATATAAATGATTCTCCCATGCATGGCTAGGCTTAGATAATACAGGAAGATAGCCACTTTCATCCACAATGTGGACATGGGAAGTGGAAACAACCCCTATATTAATATAACCATAATCCATATTGATTCCAATCAGAGGCCTCTACAAAGAATTAGCAAGCATGACACATAATCCATTGAGGAAAAAGAATTCATAAATTCAGCACTGGCAGGCAATTAAATTTTCCCCAGAAAAAAGGACGGTACAGTCAATATATGATAGGTGAAGTAAGATTCATGACTGCCAAGTGCCAACAAAAGCCACTCTTCAGAAACCCACTGCATATCCAGAAAAGGACCCACACTCTGAAGGTGAAGGGCAGTGGGAAATTAGAATAACCATAACCTTCTTCTCTGACATAGAAAAATTCTTAGGCACTTATTCCCTCTCTTAACAACAATAAACTAAATAATCCTCGTAGATGGAAAACAAACAACTTGTGTGTGCACCATTGCTTATTCAGAATATTCTTTCAAATTACGTATCAAGAGATTTACAAAGGCAAGTCATCCCAATATGTAAGTGTCAAAACCAATATGCAATAACAGAATCCTTTCTCAAGAAATAAATAAGCTGTGCACCATAATGAGACATGAGAAGTATACCATATTTGTAAAAGTAATAGGTTGAACATCAGGAAATCAGAAAAACATATCTCTAAATCCATACCCTCTCCATTTTACTGGGACTATCAGCATTGGCATGTAAGGAATCACCATGTGCTTAGCCTGAAAAAGAATGAAATTTTAAATGAAAAGAAGTAAAGAAAAGGAAGATAATGCTCCCTAAAACAAATAATTTGGCCCAATAGGAAATGGTACAGGAAAAAGCAGTTTGTAATCATCTGTTGAAAAAATTGTGCTTTACAGCTAGATATAAAAAAAAATTAATAGAAATGGAGCCCACAAGATTATGATAATATATTATATTACATGAACATTTGGAGAGACCTCAGGTTAGCAGAGATGGAGTAGCTCCAGGACCTTTTACTCTTCCTCCTCGACTATACCCTACACTCCGATAGGAAGGATGCGTGGTCTTGGAGGAGGAGTAGGGAGGGGACATTTTCAGTTTGGTCTGCCTACTCTTTTATCTCAGAAGGAGGGGTGCACCACAGTCTCGCCCCGCAGGTTTGCAGGCCGCGGAGTCCATTAAAGGTGAAGATACTTACTTGGAGGATTTCCCACGGGAGGCTCCTGACTCGAGACCGGCAAGTTCACTTCGTTCCAGGCATCCATGTGACGACTGCTTGTGCGGTCAGGAGAACGAGTCTATGGACCACCTCTTTGTAGGCTGCTCCTATGCGCGGGAGGTGTGGGACGGTTTGGCTTCGAGGTTCCGATGCACTATCGCTCGTCAGTCAGAGGTGCAGCCCTTCATTAGCTCTTGGGATAGGACTTGGCCCACCAGGGGTGATATGACTATGTGGTGGCTGATACTACATGCCACTCTTTGGTTTATGTGGGGTGAACGGAACAACAAGATCTTTATAAGGGAGGCTAGAGCTGAGGAGTCTCTTGTTTCTTTTATTTGTGATAGAGTGAGGAAATGGACGGAGTTGCTTTGTAATGTGAATTCCCTCAACTCCCCTTTTTTTGTTTTGCTGGGGGGTTAATGTGGTCTGCATTGTCTTGGTGTGACCTTTTGTATAGGGATTTTTTGGGAGCTTCTTTATCATACTTGTACACCCCTTCCTATTTTTGATTTAAGACAATTGTGGTACTACCCACTTTCAAAAAAAATTATATTACATGAACACTTCTGCATGTTAAAGGTGGACTTGATAACAACATATACTTCCAGATTGTCATTTGTATTGCTGTCATGATTCTTCAAGGATTAGAATGTAAAATGCATTTAGAACTAAAAAACAAATGTGTAAAAGATTGATAATGCAAATGGATCAGAGGAATAGCAATGATTTTTGTACTTACAGTGCTATCAAGTCCTTTATGGACAAGCATATCACATTCTATGACTCCATACCTCTTCCCAGATTTCCTGGTATAAAGTAATTTAGTACATATTGTGGATTGCGGAACCACACATAATCGATACACAAGGAACAGAAATGCAGGCATACCGGTCTTCCTTTGAAACAGGTCTGAAGGTGTGCCTGAATGCAGGTCGAACATCAGGTGGACTATCCATTGAATCATCTGGTGGAGGTTGTACAAATGCAGACTCTACTAACAATTCTATCAAGCAACTTCCCAACTGTAAAGCGATGGCAAAAAATGCCCCGCAATTCAGTAAATGATAGACGAGCATAATGGGCATTTCATAAGGAGAAAGGTAAAGCACCAGACCTTGGCTTGGGCATCACGGCCCCAACATTTTATCTCATCATCAGACCTTAACAGCTTACACACTTCAACTGATTTTTTATGTTTTATTAAATTCCTCACGCGTTTCCTGAGGATCTCGTGCTGTTTGATTACCCTCTCATGTTGAGTATGTTGATCTCCATCTCCTTTCCTCTTAGTCTTCTGAAGGAAATTATGGATCCTGACCTGCAAGATGGAATCAAGATGTAATAAAAGTAACAAGGAACAAACAGCTGAGTACATAAAAAACAAAAGTCCACCTCAAAATCAGCCAAAGCTTCGCCAGGTCCAAATGGCCATTCACAGAAGAAACAGCTGATTCTCCAAGGCCAGGTAAGTGTACAGAAACTAGTTTCATTGTTTCTGCAGGAAAATTGTTCTAAACTGCAATGCAAGACTTTTAAGGGTCCACCAGTAAATGGCTCTCCTTTAAGAAAGGAAAATGGGTTTGTGAACTGAAAGCCTTCTTGACACATTGTTTGTTTCCCACGACAGTTTCTGTACATTTTATTCACAACACATCATTTCCAACCTAAATCAGCATCCTACATTGTTGTTATATGTCCCAGGTTACTGAAAAGATGAGAATCCAATAAATTTAACAATTTGGAGTAACATATATAGAGAAATTCACAAAAGTGACGCTATACATTTTGATTCATTTCTGTGTTAGCAGATTGCAGTTAGACATGATTGAATGGACTTCTAATGCACAAATATGCACTTCATTAGACAGATTAATGGTTTCTGATGTTGGCATCATATTACAGAGCAAGCATTAATGATGTCTAATAGCTAGTGCTACCCTTTACCTTTATTCATTAGTCATTTCCTGTGGATAACCATCTTCTTTTTCTTCCTTCTGACAAAGGATGTTTTCATGAGAAAACACAAAAAGATCACCATTAAAGTTCTTTTTCTTTTCATTTCTCGTTTTCGTGGTTTACCAATATGTAAATGTTAATTAAGATATGTGATTCCTGAGGAAATTTTACATTTTGAGGGTTTCAGGAAAAGGCATGGAGCAATCAAACATATGAAAAATGCTGGGTAAAGTCTACATGTCCTATTCAAAACTTCCCTCTCACAATTTTCAAATTGCGGCTTAGCATTTTGTATAGTAACCTCCCCCCCCACTAATAATGACTATTTACCAAATAAAAATAAAAACGAAAAACTTGAAGACATAACCCTAAGCACCAAAAAAGGTGGGGAAAAATTACCTCCTGTTCTATGGCCTCACCAATGTGTACGGCTGCCTGAACAACCCGAACGCACCCTTCCTCCTGAGCAGTCACCAGCAGACCCATCATCTTATGCATCACTATAACAGCCATCTTGTCAGCCGGTAACAACCCAATGTAGGGCGCGTAGGATGCCCTTGTCTTCTTCTCCTTATTCTTCTGCAGATTCTGCTCTCTTGCAATGGCATCCCTCAGGGGCTCAAACCATCCCAGCATCAAGGACTTCACGTACGGCAAGCTGGGGGCCAGCTTCTTCTCAAGCATCTCTCTCTGCAGTTCCCTGTACTCCTCTGCTGCCCGCTCCCATGCTTCCGTCTCCATCTTAATCTGCCTTCTCCGCAGAGCATTATACTTCCACTTCCCCACGTCCTGAGCCCCCGACTTCCGGGAAATCCTCGAAACATTGGCCTCCGGCGGGCATGCAAAGGAAAACCACGGTGGGTCTTCGTAGAAAACTCGCTTGACCTGTCCTCCGGGTAAGAGGAAGGGAATCCCTTTACCGGACCACCCGAACCGCAGTGCCTCTTCCACGCACCTTGCCACGCTGTCTTTATCCACCTCCGCCGCGTCTTCCACCAAGTGAGCGGCTTGGATAGAACCCAGGTGGGAGAAGACCGCGGGGAAGGCGCGGTCCGCTTCCGGAGGCTCGGAGGCAACGGGGAAGGATGAAGAGCGGAGGGAACTGTGGAGCACCCACCTGGGAACTAGGCAAGGGAAGGTGGGATTTTGAGGAAAGGGCAGGTTTACCGGGGAATTTAGCTGGGACGGGCCCCCCGTCCTCATCCATGTTTCCTGGATTGGTCGCAGCAGGACCGGGAGGAGAACGGCTGTGGAAGCCATGGCTCCAAGCGCGCGGGAGTGGAGGAAGGCTCGGACGAGAGAGAGAGAGAGAGAGAGCAGAGGATAGCGCTTCTGAAGAACCTCCTTTAAACCTCCCACAAGGATGAGATGGAGGTGGTCGTTCGGGGAAGAAAATCCCGAATAAGGCGGGATGCGAATTGGGCTCCGGCGTGGCAGCCCACAGAGGACAACAAGCCCAGACCCGACTTGTTCAGCCCACTAGACATGGTCGGCGCATATATTGGTAAAACGTACTTTGCAGTTTCCCTAGCCGGTTTGGTCTCGGCCCGGTCCAATGTCCCCACCAAACCCTGTCAGGAGTTTGGCTCACTAAGACGAGCAATATTTGCTGTAAATCAGGGTTTATTTTGTCGAGAATATTATGAATTTTCCCTCCATTAGTCCACATGGAACAGATGCGACCAATAAAGGGGAAGGTTTGCAATGTTTACTGGAAGTCCAACAAATATTGTTCCTACATATTACTGTAAATATAAAAATGATAAATCTATAATTTTACTCCAATAACAATTAATTTATATAAATAAACTTAAAACAAAAAAACAATAATCCTTTTTCTTGTAAGTTGTGAAGGAACTATGGATAAATAATGTGCCAGAGCATTCTTGGATATGTTAGATGAAAATATTTACATTATACAATTTCACCGTAAAAGTCGTGGCTAACGTTCTAGGCATTTACTAAACCTCTTTGATAGAAGTAGATTTTTTTTTGGCATACATATTTTTCTTAAATTATTAATTATATAATAATTTGGCTTATATTTATATTTACTTGTATGTTCTAATAGACAAATATATTGCCAGGTAGAACACTATTGTTGCTAACGCATATATCATCGTGCATGGAGAATCCTATCATAACTATCGTGGACGCCGGCTCGGCGATAATATGTTCATTTAACGAGAGAGCACAGATAAATATTGAGACGGGTAAAATCGACGTGACCTATGCATGGCTCGTTAACGTCCCGTATTGGTCCAAGATCTGCCACGCATGACAGGTCTCCGACAGCCACGGTCCACGACAGGTGACTCAATAGAGCCGGCCATCGGATTCGCTAGCCCACGAAGGACATCAACCAGCAGGACATATCGGACATCGGACGACTCTCTGGCGACCGAACGTTACTCCCACCATCATCGACCTCGACTCCAATAAAGACGAGCACGCTCCACGGGTGCCGTAAGACTCGCATAAAGGCTGCCCGACTCCGGAGGAATGGATGCTCGACGGGAAACTCTCCATGATCGCGGGGAGACGTTACCTCACGACTCACGCCCTTCCCTGTTAAGGGATAGGCCTCCACCGCTAGGACAATCCCTATAAATGGACATTCGACCAGGGACGAAGGGAGAGACAAACATATGGTGAGATAGACTCTTGCGCACGCTATGGCAGATTGACAGTTACAGAGAGCACCTTCTATAGAGGAAAGTCTCGGTCCGCTTCCGAGCACTCTTCCAGTTTAGCGAGCACTCTTCGAGTACCCGCTGGACGTGGCAATCACTCCTTCCGAAATTCGATCCTCACTTTGGGCTTGATCTATTGGCCCTCATCTCTCTCTCCTTCTATCCTCTCTTGATCTTCACGTAATAAGGTTCTGACTTAAGCATCGGAGGATTTGTCCCCTGGGGTAACGTCTAGGGCTCCTTCTGACGTCGTTTCTCTGACGTTTGTAGGCTTTCACAGGTGGCCTGACGATCTTCTCCCATAAATAAATATTAAAAATATGATATGAAGTTCAAGAAACTATTTTCTCACATCTACAAATATAAATAAATGGAGCATAAATTTTTACACTATTAGGGCCGCTTTGACAACAGAGTTGTCGGACGATTACGCAAACAGATGAGAGAGAATGTCGCGACAGGACCCACCTCCTCCTCACACCTCCTTCTCACACTCATACATGCTAACCGGGGTCGGTTAACTTACTCGACCCTTCTGAGTCGAGTAAGCTAACCCCAATCGATTAACAAACAGGGCCTTAATGATTTCCATGGCAACGGTAAGCTATTCTATCATGATGTATTGTCATGTTTGAATGAGTTGCTTTTCCTGGTTCTGTCACCTATGTAGGCCATCGGGCACCCTCGCTTGTGCAACAAAGCATGTTTAATCTATCAGTGGCCTTGCAGCTAATAATTTGGACTTTGGAGACATACATGATGCTCTAAGGTTGCGTTTGGAAAGAATCACAGCGAGATTTTTAATCAGTGAAATCTCTCGACAGAAATTAATTTTTAGCAAATGAATATGTGCTATCTAGACTTTCGTGAGTAAGAAATTTTAAAGTGAAGAGAGAATCGAGATACAAATGAGTCCAAATTTTCAAATCTTCCAAAGCACCGGGATACCAACTTCTCAATATTTCAAATGATTCAAAATCTTCTGACATCTTACACACGGTACGGAAGAGAAATTTCATCCAATGGAGTCGAGCTCATCTCCGTTCCAAACGGGGCCTAAGAATTAGGTAGACATTTTGATGCATGAATCAAAGATTTGAACACTGCATAACGTTGACGTTACATCGTCGTTTGGTAACATATTAGACTTGGATTTTAATCATTGGAAACATCCGGTAAATTTAAAGCTTTACCAAACAAGCCAAGCGTACATTAGGGTGCGTGCGCAGTTGGCTTCTTAAGTTGGAGAGAGACATACACATCATGTGTTCTTGAAAAGGAAAAGCTCGTGAAGACAAGTGTCTGGCCATAGAAAAGGACTTTTAGCACTGTAATGTCTCATTTACCCTCGGGCAGAGTGTATCTGTGAAAAGAATATCACGCATTCACCACATGTGATGATAGGTATATATATATAAAGAGAGAGAGAGAGAGAATAATTTTTAAACTTATATTTTTTATATTTTTATTAAAAACTACCTTTTAATTATAGTAATTAATATAACAATAAATTTTATTCAATTTTTTTAAAGCCCTCATTTATATTTCCAAAGATGCATGTGACCTAATAGATCGAACGAATCACAAACTGTCACATACCCTAGCTCTCACACGCCGCTAAAAGTGGAAACACGGGACATGACACGTGAGAAATATGTTTGAGAGTAATAGTATCTGAGTGACTGGGCCATTCACATTTTATGATATAAAATCATTCATAATTGACTATGACTTATGAGGAGAACAAATAAGTACTACTTCTCAAATCATAATCTGCGGTTAATATAAACGTGTCATACAAGAGCTCACACGTGCAACCCAAAAAAAACGATTACAATTCTTCCGCAATAGTTCTCATATCGACAAATCAACAAAAATATTGGTATAGCAAGCTAGTGAAGAAATCTATGTTCCACCCACCTTCTTGTACAACGACGTATGTAACCACTCTGGGTGCTCACTCCCCTGCCTGGTCGGCACCTAAAATATAGTAAGAGAATTGATTGAGTACTACGACTGACTAAGACTCCTAACACCACCACAACTTTTTACCCCACCAACATACTACTCGTACATTTCACAGTTATTTTGAAATCGAACAGTCTTGCAGAAAAGCTTTTCTCCTTTGTGCTATACAATTATAATAAGTGCAACTGCATGATTCGGGATAAATAAACAGGAAGAACTCATGGATAATTAATCAAGTAAGTATAGGTGGAACAACAATGGAGGTGTCTCGTACCACCGTCTAAGGATGTTGAGACCAAGAATGAAAATAGATAAACTAGACATATTAACATAGAATATTATGGCAGAACTTTAACTTCAACATGATTTGTCAATAAACCTTTCATTAGAACTGTGGCATGAACCTGCATATGTAAAACATAGTAAAGAAAATGCTTAACATGTCTACCATTTACCTGTAGAGTGTTCGTAATATGTTTTCTTATCAGAATAGTCAACACCTGAGAATAGTGGGACAACATACTTGCATAGAAGCACATCTAACTTGCATAAGCCGACATAACGTGTGTGTGTATATATATATATATATGAGCTCATACTTACATTTTCAACATATCGACTAGAGCAATCAAAGTTTAAATATGAAATATGAATCATAAGTTAAGCACAGAAAGAATATACAATGGCGGCTTCACGCTTTGGGGGCTGCACCTACAAACGGCTTCACGTCAAAACTCTCATTCAAAACACCTAGTACAAGTAACACTTTCCACTATGTAACCATTTCCTTTGCACATTCAAGTAGGAGTTCCAAGGAAAGAATGTGACTCAACTTAACGATAAGGTCCAATTTCATGATTAATCATGACATGCAGTAGACATTCTATCTGGATCGCCCTATGCTCATGCATTACAAGGTTTATTATTCTCAAAGACGATCTTACCCATAGTTGGGAACATTCCGTGACAATTGTCTAACTTTATTCTATACTTACATGAATCTCATCTTGAGTCTTATTAATTTATCCTTGTTGTTACACATCTTATCATATATGGAAATCTTCGTAAAGCACTTAGAGAAGATTTAAAGATATTGGAACACAAATCTCGACTTGATCTGAACACATAATATGTGGTTTGTACTTATTTGGGAACTGTTTAGAATATAGATCGAAGAAGTTAGGCTTAAAGCTCACATCTGGTTCATATTTAGAAGCCATACCTTAAAAGAGAAATTTGTGATCCTCAGTGGCCTACGCCTCCTCTCTCTTTCCATTCTACCCTTCCAAATCTCGCTCCTAGAGGATGATCAGAATAAGATGGAGAAAAAGCATACGGTCTCAACTGTCTATAGAGAATGACGAAGTCAAGAAGTTTGAATGGGTCTTAGAAAATTATAGAAGACTTATCAGGTGTAGAGCAATCCTTGTTGAGACGAGAAACCCTTAAGAGCTCTCAAGGAAACAGAAAGAGCGCAAAAGTGATGTTGATGCTCCAGAGAGAAAAAACTGAGAGTGCGAAGGAACAAAGAGGCAAAAGGGTAAGGAAAGAAAAGAAAGAGAGAGATCTATATGGGATATGGGTCGGTGTCGTGTTCCACGCGTGTTAGTTCCCAGTCTACTCTCGTTGTACACCTCTCATGCACGGTGCACACGTGCCATCCTCCAGATCTTCTACTACAACTTATTTTCATGCAACTGTCAGGTTTTTACTCTCCTTTAACTTGACAAAAATCTTATGGTCACCCCTTTTCGAGACAGTAATCCCCTGGACCTTGATAAGATTCCTGACGAAGCTCCCCTAACAAGCTTCTCGGACCGGTCAACTAAGTCCTGTCACAATTTCCAAATCTCCTGAAGATCTTGCACGATCAAAGGTTCTAAGATTTCTGTCATCTACTAGGTGTCGTCTACCCTCATTGTCTAGTTTGTCTCCTAGCTGCATTGTTTAAGCCTTATCGTACTTTCCATTTTAGACGATCTTATTGTCCAACTTCATTATGGCAGTTAACTAACACCTATTCCTTCAATGAATCATCTAATCTAACTCTTCGACATATCATTTAATTCTTTAATATATCAATTAACTCCTCCATATATCATCAATATCTAATCTAATCCTTCGATATATCGTCATTCTCTTCAATATCTCATATAATCTTTCATTATATCATCTATCTAGAAGATGACAAAAGCAATTCGTCTAATGTGGCTGCTTCATATGATCTACTACTTCGTCTAATGAGATGTTTCGTCTAATCTGTTGCTTCGTCTAATTCGTTGATTCGTCTAATGCCTCTTACTTAGATGATGCTTCGTCTACTTCTCCTATCTTAGAGGATACTTCATCATTCTCCTATCTTAGACGATACGTCGTCTAACCTTCATCTTCTCCGTCCAAAAGGTTCAATCTAACCTAGCTATTGGGCCGACCAAATAGGCTTCGTCTATCAAGTTGGAGAATTCAACACACATAAACATAAATAAATAAATCTCGAACTTCTAAACCATGGATATTTAATGAAATTTAGCCTTAAATTTCTTGAGATGTTACAATTCTCTATCCCTTAAAAAAATCTCATTGTTGAAATTGAAGTTTAAGTTACAAAATGGAAACACTATCCGAAAAGCTATGGGTACTACTCTCTCATACTAGCCTCGGTCTCCCATGTCATTTCCTCCGGGGTTGAGCTTCATCATAAGACCTTGATCATAGGAATGGACTTCCTTCTAAGCTGTTGAACTTTCCTGTCTAAAATCTGAACATGTTGTACTTCATAGGACAAATCTGTAGCACCTCCCTCCCAGGGGACTCGGTGCTCGGTCGGGGAAGCGTCACCTTACACTACTACACGTTGTGAGCTCGGATTACCTGCAAGGTGCTTAAGGTCAAACCATCCATAGTAGAACAAAACACACCATACCACAACCATTAAGATTTAAAAATCATAATTAGATCATTGCTCATTGTTCATTCCCCCCAGTGCAAAAGAACATATACATCTCTCACACACGTAGAGAACTAAACTAAAAGCATCCTTATATACATAAAACTACAACCTTAAAATCTTCGCACAACGGCTACAAATGTGTAATATCTCGGATCTTTCGGATCCTTCTTCGTGGGTCCCGGATCTGGTTTTCGGAGTGTCCGGCTCCGTTGTGTCCGAAATTTCGTTTCGGACATCTTTCGTGTTCGGATCGGCGCGATCCGGAGTCGTTTCGGAGGCCCGGACGCGTTCTGCGGCTTTTCCGCGCGTGTTTTCCGATTCCCGGTGTGTGTTTTCGGTTTTCCTTCGGAAGCTCGCTGCGGGCGAACCAGGCAGTTCACCCGGGCACGAGTGGTACCGTTGCGATCGGTGCGTTCCGAGGATTCCGGAAACGTATTTCTCTATTTTTCGGTATTTTTCCGAAAATTCGGATTTTCTATATAGCCCTAATTCTTTTTCTTTTTCTTTTCTCCTTTCTCTTTCTTCTTCTTCTTCTTCTTCCTCTGTTTCTTCCCACCGTGACACCCCTCTCTCTCCCTCTCTCCCATTCGGACGCGGCGGACCCCTCTCCGGCTACGGACGGCGGCGGGGCGACGGCGCCGGCGTGTGGGCGGCGGTGAGACGATCTCGTGGGCGTGCGGCGAGCGTGGGAAGCGTGGGGAGTTCGTGAAGCTTCGAGCATTCTTCGTGATTCGTGATCGATCCGACGGAGCATTCGCTCCATTGAGGTAGGGTGACGTTCCTTAGCCTCAGGCCGTTCTTTTCCACGATTTATAGGCTGCGGGGAGGCCGAGAGGGGATCATTTGAGCGTTTTTGGGTTTTTCCATGATTTGGGGAGAGCTCGCCCGATCTATGGATTCAATGCATGGATTCGTGTTTTGAGGGCCTAGAATCATGCTAGGGGTCCCCAGGGGTCTTCCCCTTTGTTTTCCCCCTCTCCTATGGAGGTATGGGGGCGTGGTTAGAATTTTTGGGCGTTCTTACCGTTTTCGGCCGCGGACTGAGAACGCGCTATACTCCAGTAGCGCGTTCTTGAGTGTCGCGCTGCCCCGACCGAGCGCGTCCATCGGAGAAGATGAACAGGAGGCGGTTCGTGTCGCGCTATGGGGTCCTAGCGCGATCATCCTTGTCGCGCTAGGAAGACCTAGCGCGATGGTCCCTGTCGCGCTAGGGTTCCCTAACGCGATAGTTCGTGTCGCGCTATGGGGTCATAGCGCGACATCCCTTGTTGCGCTAGGGGACCCTAGCGCGACATGTCCTGTCGCGCTAGGTATCCCTAGCGCGATTTGGTTCGTTGTTGGGTGTTCCTCTTGGGCCGTGTGTGCGTCCCGGGCACCCCGTGGAGTTCCGTGACCGTGTCTTTGGTGTCCAGAAGTCCCGTTTACCTCGGTCAGGCGTTTGACCGTGGGCAGTGCGTCTGTTTCTTTTCCGACCGTGGTCACCGTGCGACGGGGCTGGTGCGTGGGGTGATTCCCACCTGTTGTCGGGTTCGGACGTCGTTTTCCGTTGACTTGAGAGTCTACTCCTTCAGTGACCCTCCACTAGTCGTAGCCCACCAGTACGAGGTGCTGGTCTCACCTGGGAGTGGTGTACGGGCACCCACCTTTCGAGACGGTTTGTGGACCGGTTACCGTAGGCCCCTCGTCGGTAGCCAGAGTCCGGCTACGGGGGAAAACAGGTCAGAGGACCAGACCTAGTGACGCAAGGTCTGTGTGTGCACACGTGGTTGGGGGCGGTTGGACCCACGTCGACGGGCGTGACCCCAGCTAGTTACTTGTTTGTGGTTACTTGTACGGTGTCTGCGCCTCGGGTAGGACCTACCACGTCAGGCGGTTCACCTGCGGTGCGGTGTAAGACGTCAGGGGACGCTACCGGCTGTGCTTCTAGTGGGTGGTACTCCTGTCGAGTACGGAGTGTCAGACTGTCAGTCGTGTGTTTCCGACCTTCGGGTTTGACGGTTCGACCGTTGAGTTTCGGTCTTCTCGTATCGTGGCACGTGTGTCGGTTTGCGTGCCGTAGGGTCTAGTTCTGTAGAGTACATGGCTTTCCTTTCTGAGGTACTTTCCTACCGCTAGTGTAGTGGTTTCTCGTTTTACGAGGTAGGGTTCGAGTGATCCCTACTGAGTCTTGTTCCGAGACTCATTCTCTGCGTGTTTTCACCGTGTTTCAGGTGAGACGCCACCTTCGGGGAGCGCGTCAGGAGCGCAGTGTGGTGCGGGTGCCCAGAGGTAGTGCCAGAGGTCAGAGCCGGGGGATGCCCCGTGTAGCTGTACTTTCCTTTCTTGTCACTATACTAGTCGTGGACTGCTGTTATTGTTGTTCTTTATTGTGGACCATGTAATATGTTATTTTATTTCATGCTTAATATTATAACTGTTTAATTCCTGTAATTATTTGTGATACTTGTGTAGTTTCCACACCATCCTTTTAACCCTTCCGAGTCTTCGGGCTCGTAGGTGGCGGTGCGAGTCTCGGGTTATCGGGCCTTCCCGGTAATCGGATTCTCGGGTCATTACAGCTGGTATCAGAGCGCGGTTGTGGAATTACATGAGAATCATAGGTAATTGTAGTGGTCCACTAGTCCACAACGATGATGTACATGTGACGCTGGCATTGGGCACCGTGTGTTTATTTTGACCTTGCCGTTTTCTTGTTTTCTGTCTTTTGCTTCAGGAGCGAGTATGGCGCCGAGGAGGAGTTCTCGCTCTTAGCAGGGGCAGTCGGCTGGAGGTCAGGAGATCCAGCAGGGGGTCCAGAGGGACCGGGAGGAGCATAGCAGAGTTCCGGGAGCTACCGAGGCTGCGGATGCTGCGAGAGCTCCGGGGGCCGAGGATTTCTTCCGTGGCATGTACCATCTCATGTCTCAGCAGTTTGGCGGAGAGGCTGCTGAGGGCTCGTTTGTCAGGGGTGGGCCAGGCCGAGCGGTGAGGGACTTCATGCAGTTCCATCCACCTTACTTTAGCGGCCAGGCAGACCCTGATGCGGCTCGTGATTGGCTCGATGAGATGGAGCGGGTGTTCAGTTCTGCGAAGAGTGCTGCCGAGGACAGAGTGGTGTTGGCCTACAACCAGTTGCAGGGTACGGCTCGGAGGTGGTGGTCTTCCGAGTGGAAGACGTCCTTTCAGCTTCGTCCACTTGAGCAGATCGAGTGGGATGACTTTGTCGGTGCTTTCGAGCGTACGTACTGTCCAGACGTCGTTGCTACGCAGCGGATGCGGGAGTTTCTGGAGCTGGTGCAGGGTGACATGTCCGTGTTGCAGTACAGGGCCCGATTTGTCGAGCTGGGTCGGCACGCACCTCATATCATGGAGCATGAGAGGGTGATGACCACGCAGTTTGTACAGGGCTTGAGGCTGGAGCTGAGGCACCATTTGATCGCGAATGGGGCCACTGATCTAGAGACGGCGTCTCGTGTTGCGATTTCTTTGGAGATGGATATGCAGAGGACTCGAGGACCGATCACCCAGGGGCAGTCCTTGTCAGGTCGCAGCCAGCAGTCGGCTACCCAGCAGCAGGGTTTCTTCCAGCATGCGTCGGATGGTTCAGGAGTACCGGCACCGGCAGCGTCAGTAGCAGGATCTGCGTCCTTCAGCTCAAAGATCAAGAAGTTCTTGAAGAAGAGTCTCCGGAAGAAGCACAAGGATCAGGGGCAGGCTTCATCGGGCAGTGTACAGCAGCCAATTCCTTTGCAGCGTCAGGGATCGGTGGGTAGATCACGAGGACCTTGTCCACGGTGTGGTGGTACCCACCCCGGCAGGCAGTGCACGGCGCCGATCATCTGTTTTCGGTGTGACCAGCCAGGGCATATGGCGCGTGACTGTCCTCAGAGGCCGCAGCAGCAGTTTCCTCAGCAGCAGCAGGTTCCCCAGCAGCAGAGGCAGCAGCAGCAGCAGCAGGGACAGTATCCGCCGCTACCCAGGTCAGCTAGCGTGGGAGGCAGGCAGAGGGCTCGTGGCCAGATCACGCACTTGACCAAGGCAGAGGCAGTGGCGTCGCAGCTCGTGGAAGGTACCGTTCAGATTTTGGGTTGTGCGGCTCGGGTTTTATTTGATTCTGGCGCGTCTCATTCGTTTATTTCGGAGGATTTCGCGTCGAGCGTCGAGGAGCCGGTGACCCAGTTATCCTGTGATTTGGCAGTGGAGTTGCCTTCGGGTGACTTTATGGTCACTCCGTATTGTTTCGACCAGGTTCCGGTGTGGATCGATGGGCGGAGTATGCCAGGCAGGTTGTATGCGTTGCAGCTTCGGGATTACGACGTGATTCTAGGCATGGATTGGCTCGAGACTCATGGAGCGGTGGTGGATTGTGGAATGAAGAGGGTCTACTTCCAGCATCCGAGCAAGAGGACCTTCTATTTTCAAGGTATCCGTTCCACCTCTTCTCGATTCCTTATCTCTGCTATTCGAGCCCGTTGATTGCTTGATTCCGGTTGTCAGGGTTTTCTCGCGTCTGTGGTTGTGTCGGACCGCATGGAGCCGGATGTCGAGGACATTGCGGTGGTGTGCGAGTTTCCCGATGTTTTTCCTGAGGAGTTGCCTGGACTACCTCCCCAGCGGGAGATCGATTTCGTGATCGAGGTTGTACCTGGTACGGGACCTTTGGCGAAGGCTCCCTACCGTATGGCCCCCGCTGAGTTGAGGGAGTTGCGGGCGCAGTTGCAGGAGCTGTTGGCCAAGGGGTATATTTGTCCTAGCTTTTTCCCTTGGGGTGCGCCCGTGTTGTTCGTGAAGAAGAAGGACGGTAGTCTGTGGTTGTGCATTGACTATCGGCAGCTGAATGAAGTGACCATTAAGAACAATTATCCGTTGCCGCGGATTGATGATTTGTTCGACCAACTTCAGTCTGCGCGAGTGTTCTCGCGGATTGATTTGCGGTCTGGTTACTATCAGCTGAGGATTCGTGAGTCCGATGTGGAGAAGACTGCATTCAGTTCGAGGTACGGACATTATGAGTTTCTGGTGATGCCGTTCGGGCTCACCAATGCCCCAGCAGCCTTCATGGACTTGATGCAGAGGGTGTTCCATCCGTATTTGGACCAGTTTGTGGTCATCTTTGTGGATGACATCCTTGTTTATTCGCGGTCTGCTGAGGAGCATGCGTACCATTTGGGTGTGGTGCTGCAGACGTTGCGAGATCACCAGTTGTATGCGAAGCTCAGCAAGTGCGAGTTTTGGCTCAGCGAGGTGCACTTTCTGGGGCATGTGATTTCTGGTGATGGCATTTTCGTGGACCCCGCCAAGGTCGAGGCAGTAATGCAGTGGCCGAGGCCGAGGTCGGTGACAGAGATCCGGAGTTTCTTGGGGCTTGCGGGTTATTATCGTCGGTTTATCCAGGATTTTTCCCGCATTGCGACCCCGATGACGAGGCTTACGCGGAAGGATGTGCCTTTCGTTTGGTCCGAGGAGTGTGAGCAGAGCTTCAGTGAACTGAAGAGGTTGCTCACCTCGGCTCCGGTGTTGGTTTTACCTTCTGGATCGGGAGGTTTCGTGGTGTGTACAGATGCTTCCGGCGTTGGATTGGGTGCTGTTCTGATGCAGCATGGTAGAGTGGTGGCTTATGCATCTCGGCAGCTAAAGCCCCATGAGGAGAACTACCCTACCCATGACCTTGAATTGGCGGCGGTGATCTTCGCGCTGAAGATCTGGAGGCATTATCTGTACGGCGAGAAGTTCGAGGTATTCACTGACCATCAGAGTTTGAGGTATGTGTTCTCGCAGAGAGATTTGAACCTCAGACAGAGGCGTTGGATGGAGTTCATGAAGGACTATGACTTCACCCTGTCTTATCAGCCGGGCAGGATGAATGTCGTCGCCGATGCCTTGAGTCGGAAGGTTGCGGTCAGTGCCTTGATGTTGAGGAAGTGGAGGCTCTGGGAACAAGTGTCCGAAGTATCTTTCAGGCTCAAGATTTCCCAGGACCCAGGGTTGGCAGTGCTTGCGAGTCTGACTGTCACTCCTGTTATCCGTCGTCAGGTGACAGAGGCTCAGCACGCGGACCCTGAGTTGCCCCGGATTCTTGCGATGGCTGACGTAGAGCTCGGCGAGGACGGTGCTGCGAGGTTTCGTGGCAGGTTGTACGTCCCAACGGAGGAGCAGGTTCGTCGTGCGGTGTTACGCGAGGCTCATGGGAGCAGGTACACTGTACACCCGGGTGCGACGAAGATGTATCGGAACTTGCGGAGGCAGTTCTGGTGGCCTGGCATGAAGAGAGATGTCGCCGAATTTGTGGCCAGGTGCCTGATCTGTCAGCATGTGAAGGCGGAGCATCAGCGACCAGGAGGTACTCTCCAGCCCTTGGAAGTTCCTGCTTGGAAGTGGGACCATGTGACCACGGATTTTGTGGTGGGGTTGCCAAGAACCCCGAGTGAGCAGGACAGTATTTGGTTGCTGGTGGATCGGCTGACGAAGGTGACTCGGTTGCTACCGGTCAAGGTCAGTTGGAGCGTGTCCAGGTTGGCTCGTTTGTATGTGGAGCGGATCGTGCCGTTGCATGGGATTCCCATTTCGATCGTGTCGGATCGGGATCCGCGCTTCACTTCTGGATTCTGGAGGAGTTTCCAGCGAGCTCTTGGCACGGAGTTGGCATTTAGCTCAGCGTATCATCCTCAGTCAGATGGTCAGTCTGAGAGGACCATTCAGACTTTGGAGGACATGCTGAGATCCTGCTGCCTGGAGTGGCAGGGGAGTTGGATTCATCACCTACCGCTGGTGGAGTTTGCCTATAACAATAGCTATCATTCGAGCATCGGCATGGCTCCTTATGAGGCTTTGTACGGGCGTCCTTGTCAGACTCCACTTGATTGGTTTGAGGTGGGTGAGCGTGTTTTGACGGGACCGGAATTGGTGCAGCAATGTGTGGATGTTGTGCACCTGGTTCGTCAGAACATGTTGGCGGCCCAGAGTCGGCAAAAGAGCTATGCTGACCGTAGGAGGCAGCCCCTCGAGTTCGCCGTGAGCGATCATGTGTTCTTGAGAGTTTCTCCGATGAAGGGGGTGATGCGTTTTGGACGGCGTGGGAAGCTGAGTCCCCGCTACATTGGTCCTTTCGCGATTGTGGAGCGCATCGGTGAGGTTGCTTACCAGTTGCAGTTACCCTCTGAGTTGGCGTCGGTGCATGACGTGTTCCACGTCTCGATGTTGCGGAAGTATATGCCCGATGACTCTCATGTGCTCGAGTTTTCTGTTTGGCCTGAGGTGACTCCAGACCTTTCTCTCCCAGAGTTTCCGATCCGCGTGGAGGATAGGCGAGAGCAGCGCCTGCGGAGCAAGATTATTCCCTTGGTAAAGGTCGTGTGGCAACGACACTCTGGTGGTGAGGCTTCGTGGGAACGTGAGGACGAGATGCGTCAGCAGTTCCCGTATCTGTTTGAGTGAGTCTTCCTCTTCTTTCCCCTTGGGTTGTTCTCAATTTCGAGGACGAAATTCCTTAAGGGGAGAGGGCTGTAATATCCCGGACCTTTCGGATCCTTCTTCATGGGTCCCGGATCTAGTTTTCGGAGTGTCCAGCTCCGTTGTGTCCGAAATTTCGTTTCGGACATCTTTCGTGTTCGGATCGGCGCGATCCGGAGTCGTTTCGGAGGCCCGGAGGCGTTCCGCGACTTTTCCGCGCGTGTTTTCCGATTCCTGGTGTGTATTTTCAGTTTTTCCTTCGGAAGCTCGCTGCGGGCGAACCGGGCAGTTCACCCGGGCACGAGTGGTACCGTTGCGATCGGTGCGTTCCGAGGATTCCGGAAACGTATTTTTCTATTTTTTGATATTTTTCCAAAAATTCGGATTTTCTATATAGCCCTAATTCTTTTTCTTTTTCTTTTTCTTTTCTCCTTTCTCTTTCTTCTTCTTCTTCTTCTTCCTCCGTTTCTTCCCACCGTGACACCCCTCTCTCTCCCTCTCTCCCATTCGGAAGCGGCGGACCCCTCTCCGGCTACGGACGGCGGCGGGGCGACGGCGCGGGCGTGTGGGCGGCGGTGAGACGATCTCGTGGGCATGCGGCGAGCGTGGGAAGCGTGGGGAGTTCGTGAAGCTTCGAGCATTCTTCGTGATTCGTGATCGATCCGGCGGAGCATTCGCTCCATTGAGGTATGGTGACGTTCCTTAGCCTCAGGCCGTTCTTTTCCACGATTTATAGGCTGCGGGGAGGCCGAGAGGGGATCATTTGAGCGTTTTTGGGTTTTTCCATGATTTGGGGAGAGCTCGCCCGATCTATGGATTCAATGCATGGATTCGTGTTTTGAGGGCCTAGAATCATGCTAGGGGTCCCCAGGGGTCTTCCCCTTTGTTTTCCCCCTCTCCTATGGAGGTATGGGGGTGTGGTTAGAATTTTTGGGCGTTCTTACCGTTTTCGGCCGCGGACTGAGAACGCGCTATACTCCAGTAGCGCGTTCTTGAGTGTCGCGCTGCCCCGACCGAGCGCGTTCATTGGAGAAGATGAACAGGAGGCGGTTCGTGTCGCGCTATGGGGTCCTAGCGCGATCATCCTTGTCGCGCTAGGAAGACCTAGCGCGATGGTCCCTGTCGCGCTAGGGTTCCCTAGCCCGATAGTTCGTGTCGCGCTATGGGGTCATAGCGCGACATCCCTTGTTGCGCTAGGGGACCCTAGCGCGACATGTCCTGTCGCGCTAGGTATCCCTAGCGCGATTTGGTTCGTTGTTGGGTGTTCCCCTTGAGCCGTGTGTGCGTCCCGGGCACCCCGTGGAGTTCCGTGACCGTGTCTTTGGTGTCCGGAAGTCCCGTTTGCCTCGGTCAGGCGTTTTACCGTGGGCAGTGCGTCTGTTTCTTTTCCGACCGTGGTCACCGTGCGACGGGGCTGGTGCGTGGGGTGATTCCCACCTGTTGTCGGGTTCGGACGTCGTTTTCCGTTGACTTGAGAGTCTACTCCTTCAGTGACCCTCCACTAGTCGTAGCCCACCAGTACGAGGTGCTGGTCTCACCTGGGAGTGGTGTACGGGCACCCACCTTTCGAGACGGTTTGTGGACCGGTTACCGTAGGCCCCTCGTCGGTAGCCAGAGTCCGGCTACGGGGGAAAACCGGTCAGAGGACCAGACCTAGTGACGCAAGGTCTGTGTGTGCACACGTGGTTGGGGGCGGTTGGACCCACGTCGACGGGCGTGACCCCAGCTAGTTACTTGTTTGTGGTTACTTGTACGGTGTCTTCGCCTCGTGTAGGACCTACCACGTCAGGCAGTTCACCTGCGGTGCGGTGTAAGACGTCAGGGGACGCTACCGGCTGTGCTTCTAGTGGGTGGTACTCCTGTCGAGTACGGAGTGTCAGACTGTCAGTCGTGTGTTTCCGACCTTCGGGTTTGACGGTTCGACCGTTGAGTTTCGGTCTTCTCGTACCGTGGCACGTGTGTCGGTTTGCGTGCCGTAGGGTCTAGTTCTGTAGAGTACAGGGCTTTCCTTTCCGAGGTACTTTCCTACCGCTAGTGTAGTGGTTTCTCGTTTTGCGAGGTAGGGTTCGAGTGATCCCTACTGAGTCTTGTTCCGAGACTCATTCCCTGCGTGTTTTCACCGTGTTTCAGGTGAGACGCCACCTTCGGGGAGCGCGTCAGGAGCGCAGTGTGGTGCGGGTGCCCAGAGGTAGTGCCAGAGGTCAGAGCCGGGGGATGTCCCGTGTAGCTGTACTTTCCTTTCTTGTCACTGTACTAGTCGTGGACTGCTGTTATTGTTGTTCTTTATTGTGGACCATGTAATATGTTATTTTATTTCCTGCTTAATATTATAACTGTTTAATTCCTACAATTATTTGTGATACTTGTGTAGTTTCCACACCATCCTTTTAACCCTTCCGAGTCTTCGGGCTCGTGGGTGGCTGTGCGAGTCTCGGGTTATCGGGCCTTCCCGGTAATCGGATTCTCGGGTCGTTACAAAAAGTCTCCAAGATATCTTCTCTAGCCTCTTTCTCACGGGGTGTAAGACCAAATTCCTAGTTTCCTGAAAATGTTAAATTGCAGGTGTGAGTCCTAAGACTCAGAAGGTGTGAAGAACCGATCACATGTATAACATATAATAAGTTTTTACAAAACGCATGAAAGCTTTCATACTTAATATATATATATGACTAAACACACATCCCAACACGTTCAAACATATGCATAAATCAAGAGGCGTAAATAAGAAATGGTGTCATATATTCTAGATCTATGAATCCATGTTACTGTCCGGGGTTTTCAAGTTTGCAGGAGGCTTGCATGTCGAATTACATTAAAATCATACGACTACGTGTAGTCAATTCTTTGCACCAGTCTCGCACAATCATGTTATCTCTTTCTGTACCGTTTAGACTCCACCTATATAGAATGTTCAAATTATCTTTACTTGTACGTCTCGGACATGCATCTAATCCATGGCACAAGGAGTTACCTTACCCACTGTGGCTCAGAGGCAGTTGGCAATGTCACGAATGACCCAATGCATGTACCAGCCAGTCTTGATCAACTGTATAAGATCAGGGGTCCTTATCCCACCATCCACCAAATCATCGTCTAATCTACCTTCCAGATTCTAATCGTCCGTTCGTCCTCAGACGAGAGTCAAAACCCTGGGCAGATGCTTATCTCGGGGCACCCATCCCCCTCCTTCTGGTGGCATTGTCCATGTACTTAATCTCATATTAATATTTTCATTGTCTTTCATCTTAACCACTTCAAACATATAATGAATATAGATAGTGCCACGGCTATGGTTCACAACAAATCAAGAAAATCAAGGTACATATTTAGGTCATAGATATACTATTAGCATGCATATTCCAAGTTCTAGTCAAGCATGATCACTATCACCCTTGCATGTACATTTTAATTTCTAAATACTGAAATAAATTCAAAGAAAGAGAAATAACAAATAATATGTGCTCAGTCTGTCACATGCCTACCTGCACCGAGAGGTCCTAAACCACTATAGGTTCTCATTTTCTAGCCCTTACTGTCTCCCAAAAGATCTTAAGTGTTCTCCTCATGTTAGGGATAATCGTTTATTCTTTCTAACTATTCTCCCTTTTGCTGCTCCTACGGGTCCTCTTCTCTTGTCCTTACTCTAGGCGTTCTAGATAGACTAAGGAGTAAGAAGAGGGATGACCAAGGTTTAAATAGACAGTGCTCAAGACTAATTAGTGGATAATTATTTAATTTTCTTTTACTCAAAACATTTGTCACATGTCCTAACTGCTAAGACCTAACATACATCTTTGCTTATCTTGCTGACATATATTCCTACCTTATCTTGTTGACCTCTGACATTTAGCATTTGAGTTTATTTCCATGAACGGGTTGAAAGTAGTGATGTTTGGTGACAAAACCCGTAACAAATGATTGGATTTGGTTGAGAAATCTTTTACCGAGGAGGTTATAGCTCAGCATCGTCGATATCCCTCTCTCATGGAGGAGGTCTTGGTTCAAATCCCATCTTCATTGGATCTTAGAATCTACATTTATCGCCTAATTAGGCATATACAATGGATGAAATTGTCTTGGTTAGAGGTTGCTCAAAAATTGTAAGTATCCTGACCCGACAAAAAGTTTAAGTAATCTTTTTATTTGTGCAGTTCAGTGGTTACTGTCTATTCTGCTTCTACGGCTTTATGTTTATTTTATTTTTTACTAGGCAGCGTTCTATTTTTGCGCTTCTTCAATATGAGATGACGGTGAATTTGTGACATCGCACAGGCAGACGACTTGATATCAGGGATTTCAACGAGTCTGACCGACCCGACGGGCCCACGGCCCTGGCCCGACTTCTGGTCGGGCTGCCAACCTCTTTTGTAATCCACAAATCTATAGTAGAGCCCAAAAATCAAGACCGTGATCACTCGCGGGCCGAGTTCGGACTTTTAGTTCGACCCGCGGGTCGACTTGACCCGTTCTTTTTCGTTCTATTTCTCTTTTCAAAATTTTATTTTACTTAATTAAAAAATAAAAATATCTTGTTTTACTCGTTAAAATAGTAAACTCTCTTTTCAAATAAATTAACATCTAAAGTTTTAATTAATTTAATAATATTAAAAAATATATATATTTATTAATTTTTTATGTAATTTGTCGGACTCGACCAAATCGAAGTCGGGCCTCATATTTTAGTGAAAACGTTGAGCTAGACCCGACATAACCCGAGCTAGGGCCGGACAAGAGCTTTAAAATTAACCCGGACCGGGCTGACTTAAGCCCGGACCACTACTGAGAGCCCTACTTGACTTCCTAATCGTGAGTCAACTATTTGTGGCGGCTATGACCAAATTAGCATAATTCAAGGTCTTGTTGAAGGGCGTTTATGTCAACAACTAAGTGTTATCACAGGACCTTCTGGTGTACTACACAATTTCTCGTTTCTTTCTGAACTGGAGATTTGTGGTTATTTAGTTCCCTCAGATCTTCTGTCACAGTGTGTTCGGCTATCCCCCTTCTCTAAAGAAATTGAAGGGAACTCATTTTACTAGGGAAGACAAAATAGACAGCGCGGATATGATGTAGCCAACCGTGCATATCTCTATCCGGTATCCACGATCCCTCTACGGGACATGAATGTGGATAGCATAGCAGTTTCAGACCCATCTTAAGACGCATGTTCCTGACAACCTTGAACCCTCGAGCTCTTCAAGTCGCAAGTAGATGTTTAAAGCCTAAAAACGTGGCACTTCGAGACAGAGAATAGCCAACCTGGACATTATTTCAACCATATAAGATCTCCCTTCTTTCCCGTACAATCGGAGCTACTTTTTTTGTTGGCAGGCTGTCCGGAACTGATTTTTTTTTCTTTTTTTAGATGGCAAGGGAAGTTGTCCGCCATGATGTTGCAGCATATAACCCACTCTTCGCTGTTTGATGGCCCGTTTCTTGCAGGAAAAAATGGCATAAGGATATAGTTTCCGGACATATTTGTAATGCCTAAAGTTCACGAAGTCTACGGTTCTCATTGGAACAGGGGAAACACTTCACAGTAATTCATCTCTATACGTGTGAATGTATCAGGTGCCTGACAGTGATTCTCAAAACTCCATTCCAGATCTGATGCCCGTGTCTTAGGCAGCATTTATCGAGGAGTTAGTTTACCAGACTGATCTGATCAAACTTGGAGGACATCGCTTTCCGATGATTTAACGTGCATTAGTTGTAAAGGAGTCTACGATGCATCTCTCTCTGTGTGTGTGTGTGTGTGTGTGTGAGAGAGAGAGAGAGAGAGAGGATAGGTTATGCCACTAATCTTATCAATGTCGTTTAAGGTAGTAAAAAAAGAACATCCAGACCTGGATGATCTACTTCATAGGTACAACTTTTTTTTTCTCTTGAGAATGCCTCATCTTCTGGTGATGAAAATTAGGTTGTTGCCTTCCATGAATCCATATTAAAGGACAACAACAAAGAGGATGATTCTGCTATATATAATTAGCCCCAACTCCCACCCACCCTACCCCAAAACATGAAGGAAAAATGGAGGAATGAGAGGCCAACCCATTTCGATACGGTATCTGACAGTTGCTTCCTAATTCAGTGCCTCTGATCTGTAATAACCTAAATGTGTTTGTAAACAAAGGCAAGTGCAATAAAATTACATGGGCATATTATTACACATTGGAAAAAGATATAGCCAGCGACTGTATACAAATTACTACAAAGGGGGAAAAAGGCTATGACCAGGGACCATCTACCTATGCCAAAAAGCGATCATACGGCGAGCAGCTTCCTGATGTCCTTCTGCACAAAAGGAAAGAGGGAATGCTACAAACAAGATACCTCCAAAATTTTCCAAGATATATCATTGTTAATAAACATCAACATTAATCAAAGTTGGCATGTGCATTCAGAATCACAGATAAAGTACTAATAAGCCCCTATCCACTTTAATCTCCCTTATATGACCCACAGTACAGAAATCAAAAGCTAAACTTATGTAACTGATATAACAAACTGTAACGGTGCCTTCACGACAGAGAATGTGCTCGGCCAAACTTTTATTTAGAAGAATTCTTAACTTTCGTAAAGACTCTATATGGAATAGACTCTAAATATATAGAAATAAAAAAACCGTAAATAAGTTCCCACGGTTTTCAGCTCAGTTATTTTGAAATGCAGATACGGACTTTATAACCAAGACATGTTTGTTTAGCGTTCAGCCAAAAACTCCAGATCAGAGTTTTCCTAGGTTGGGAAAAACAAGGTTATCAGGGAAGAACAGATTAATGTGGCTATTGAAAATTAATTAGATCCACCACTAATATTTTTCATGTTGGAAGCAAAAGCCAATAATGGGCTTCAAACAAAGGTTCCTTGAAACATGCCCTTAACAATCATATGAGGTGTTTTTTTATGATGACTATGGAAAACCCACCCCCACCACCAACCTCGGTGTGGGGCCGCTTTGGAGCTATTGACCCTATCTCTTACACATCATAAAGTTTGCTAAATGGGGTAAGGGTCGGACTCAGTAAAACCCCCAAGCAGTGCAGCCCAAACCCGAGCCAAAAAACCACCCGTGGGTCAGTGGGTGTGAACACTATGGCGAAGGCACAACAGCACTGTATCGCTGAGAGGAATCAAATCTGCAACCTGGTGACCAATGAAGCATGGAACTGTTCAACCCACCACTCAGGTCCCAATCATACAAAGTGTCATCTAGACTGACCATATGATTTCACATGCCTTACTCAAGAACATTCTTGTCCGGAGATGAAACATCATTCTGATCCAAAACAGCATATTTCCAATCAAACAATCACATCATAGCTAAGAAAATGGTTCTGATGAAAGTTGAGAGAGGATCTCAGTTCCTGTTCCAAGAGCAGGAGGCTATAAGATCAATATGACTTGCTCATTAAGAAGTCGAGTTCCACCCACAGGGAAAAAAGGTAAATAAATATAAGAATAAAAAGGAAGATTTCAGATAAGCAGTGGTGATTGGAAGAGCTGTGGCAGATGATCCAGACTCCCTAATAGAGCTACAAAGGAGAGTATTCCATCATTAAGGTGCCAAAAAGCGTTAGAGAGGGGGATTTCTGCAGCCCATTCAAAGAGCAGCCGAACTAGGCCCATCAGGACCAAACGAGGCCATGCTCGCCCAAGTGACAGCCCACAGGGCCCACTTAGGACAAAAAGCCCAATAAAAGATTCGCTCGAGGATACTACCTTCCTAGGCGGCCTCTAGGCTCGGAAGGCCCGAGCGTCGGTCAGGTCACAAGAAAGGTCCATGCCCGAGCCATCTCTCCGCCCGGGAGAAGAAGGCGCATGCCGACCGATCCGACACATCTTCATCCGAGCTAAGCCTACCGCCCGGATAGGGCTGGCCTCTCTGAGCTCGGAACGGCCGACGATTGCTTATCCATGCAGCCGTTAAGAGTTCTCTGTGAGCAGGAAGTTATAAAGGTGAGGGACTCCAACTCCCCAAGGTGATAACGCTCCCACGATAAGGCAGTAAAAGCCCACGTCGGGGACGTAACGCCCACCTAAGACCCCTCGACTTACGGGACTTCGGAAGACGGCGCACTATTTAAACCAGGGATACCCTCCGACGAAAGGTAAGGTCAACCAGACGCCCTAAACTCCTGAGCAGGAACCACTTCACCTTTCTGATGGAGAGGGATCTCGCGCAGAAGCTATCTCCTCCCTTTATTGCTCCTACCATAACTCCACTGACTTAAGCATCGGAGGGTTTTTCCCAGGGACTCATCTCTGGGCCCCCTGATCCATTTTCCTTTCTTGCAGTTCACAATCTGGTGATCCACTGCTCGCTCAGGACCAGCGCGAGATCACGCCTCTTCAAGCGTCAACACTGATAATGGAATAAAAATAAGGCATTTGAAAACTATTATTACCAGGCATCTTAGATGCCCCATTCCAGATGCACAGAGTAGATCCTTTGTATACCAGCTGGAATATTTCCATCCCATCCTTCATTCAGCTTATATTTTCACGACTATTGATGGACCGCCATGCTCAACCCTACAAGTCTACAACTGATCATATCCCACAAATGCAGTTGGGTAATATTCGTGAACAATGAACAGCTGGAACAATAGCTAACCGCATTATTGATCCATAGACCATGTCTGTACTCAACAATTGACATAAACATTGAATCATTCAAGGTAGATCAGGTCCACATTTCAATGGACGTTTTGAGAGAGAGAGACTGAAAATGACATATTCAGCTTCTTCTCTGATGACAAAAAATAATGGGGGGCAGGTTCTGCTCTGCCGTTACATTTTTGGGGTTGGGGGTGGAGGCAAGGGGTGGGGGGGAATTGTCTCTCTCTTCTTGAAATGTACCTCTTACATTCACCAAAGCAGACATGACTCCAATAAAAATCATTTGGGTGAAGGACATTGCATGCTATTCGAGTTTTGACTTACCCAGACCGTGAAAAACACAATTTTGAGAACCATACTTTTGGGAAGGATGCAGTCTATCATACCTCAATCTGGAAGGGAGATGTTGTTGGTGGATATCTCTCCACGACTTTGCCATTTTTGTCAATCAAGAATTTTTCAAAGTTCCACTTTATGAGATCACCCAAGAATCCCCCAGCACTGGCTTTGAGAAATTGGTATATTGGAGCTGTGTTTGGCCCATTGACATCAACCTGGGTAGGGAAATGCACTAATACATGTATATGAATGTGCAGAAGAACATAGTGTGGACATCTATATATGTCACAATGTGCGAAGGGGAGGGATTACCTTGTCAAAAATAGGGAATTCAGATTTAAACCTTGTGCATGCAAACTGTTTTATTTCTGAGTTTGTTCCGGGTTCTTGACCCCCAAACTGGTTGCAAGGGAATGCTAGTATCTCAAATCCTGCATTAAATTTAGGCAAAAGGTTTTTCAAAATCCTCCTCATTTTCTTTCTAAAAAATTGTACTCTCACTTTAAAGTTCGAGAAAACTAGCTTGCAAGGGAATGCCAACGCATTTATTACCTTGGGTTTTGTATTTCTCATAGATGTGAGAAAGTTCCATGTAGTTTGATGTTGTCAAGCCACTGACACTCAGAATCAAATATTTCTATGAGGAAACAGTACATATAAGCTAAGTCTGTAAATTAAACTCTGTATTTGTGAGAAGGCACTCTATCAAAGATATGGATAATGTGCCAGTATGAGGTCCAACTTACCATCTCGAAGCAACATTGACAATTAACAGAATTTTTCCTTTGAATTTGCTAAGAGATACATCCTTCCCATCAATGTCCTGTTTAAAATAGCTCAAAATTTAGCAAAACTGCAATAATGTAAATAAAATTCACCTCTAACACTCTCATACAAGTATTACAAAGAGACGAAAGCCAAACGTTTTTAGAAATACCCACGGTTTTGTTCCCAGCAATATCTCGTACAATCAGAGCATCACACAAAAATCAGGCCACCACAAGTACCACAAAACATGCTACCGGGAACGGCAGAACCAAACTCGTGTAACAAACTCCAAGAAAAAGACCAACCAAAGACTAAAGGTGCCAAAAAAAAAACAGAAATCCTCGGAGTAGGAAATGAGGATCCTAATTTTTCAGTATTTTACGCCAATCCGAACAAAAGAAATCCCAAATATTTCAATATCGTGCGTCAATCGAAGTGAAAGGATTCCGGAGATTTCAATTGACGTCAGTACTTTGAGTCAATTCAAACGACTCCTAAAAAGTGGGACAGACGGGATCCTCCTCCTACCTTGACGGTGAAATCGTGGATGCTCTTCTCCATGGCCGCGGTGGCGTAGGCCACGCCCGCCCTCCTCCACAGCTTGGTCTCAGAAACCCTAAATCCACTCGACGGGAAAGGAATCCCACGGCGCAGGGGTGAGAACATGGACAACCCGGACGGCGCTCTGACGGAGAAAGCGGCGGAGGCCAGTGCAGGGTGGGCTCTTCTCCCGCCGTCGGCGAGCCCGTGGAGGGCTCCTGCGGCGCTGAAGGCCGTGGAAGAGGCCATGGTTGCCATGGAAGGGAGAGGAGAAGAAGGTCGCAGAGGCGAGTCGGGACTCGGGAGTGTTGCGGCGATCAAGGGAGAGAGGGGATGGTGGTGGCTCTAATTTGTCAGGAGCCGGCGAGGATTAGAGGACCCCACGAAGCCGCTCCACCTGGACCCCGTTCGCTGCGCTTGGGCCCCGCGGGAACCACAATGTTTTCTCTCATATTTTGAACACGTGGCGTAGTTGAGTTCGACTCCGATGGACCCACATTTCTTTTGGCGTATGGGAGGGCGCCCTCTAGAGAGTGACCAACTGGCGCTACAGGTTTCTATTGGTTCTGTGTGGGGCCCACGTAAGGGATAGAGGTGCTGGCGAGGCCAGCGGTACCACGTGGCATTGTTAAGAGGGCGGAGACGTGTGGTGGTCGACCGGGGGTGCGGTGGCGCTTCTGTGGTCCACGAGCTCGCGGAGCCGGCGCGACCTTTTGGTGCGAGTGAGATGGGGCCTACCATTTCAGTGCTGCTCGTGGGTAATCCGGGGATTTCGTCCTTTTTGTGGACCGTTAGATGGGAAATGGGCCCGATGGCCCGGATCACCCCCCCACCGGATGCAAATGGCTGGGTGAATGCTGGAATCTGCTTTTTTAATCGATTTTGAAACCATCGAACTTTAAAACTGGTGAAAATAAAATTTTCATCAGGAAGTCTCTGATTTTGATGTTCAGTAGTACTTGATTTTTATAGGGATTATGTGAGCCCGGTTTTATCAGCTAAGATAATTGGGGCCAAAGTCCGGCCCCAACATGGGCTCGAAGAAGACCTTCATATGGCCTAGGACCTGTCCTTCTTTTTTTTTTCTTATAAGTTTAAAACTCACATTTTCATTTGGTTACATAATCTAATGGTCTAGGATAGGAGGTGATACGAGGAGGGGGAATGGGGGAACCGAAGTTCAAAATTGGCGCTCCTCAATTTTTCATAAATCAAGAGTGAGTGATGTCGCTAACTAACAACTTGACGCAGCTCCACACTCCACACATTGAGAAGTGGAATCAAACTCACGATCTCTCCATTGTGAGAGGAGGTGATAAACCATTGAGACACACCTCGGGTTCAGGGCCTGTCATGTTTTACAAAGCATGGGGTTCTCATTTTGATCGTGTCGGATCGAGATCCGGGCTTCACTTCTAGATTCTGGAGGAGTTTCCAGCGAGCGCTTGACACGGAGTTAGCTTTTAGCTCGGCGTATCATCCTCAGTCAGATGGTCAGTCTGAGAGGATCATTCAGACTTTGGAAGACATGCTGAGATCTTATATATATATGTGTGTGTGTGTGTGTGTTAAAATATCTCATTCTATAATTGTTAATCACATTTGAATGATAGAGGATATGATATCTCGGTATTTTTTTTGAAAAGAAATCTAACAATGATACACGTTCGAATCAGGGGGGGGTAAAGAAATTAGTTTTTTTACATATATACCCCAGTAAAAAGTAAATGTATGTGAAAATTTACCGTGCATTTACATTTGCATGTATATCCCCTTTACGTGGCATCACTTAAATCATAAAATTAAGACCCTTAAAATTTCTTAAGGGATTATAAACAAGGTGACAAAATATAACTTTTGGATGTTCTCACGGAAGTTTGCCAAACTTAAGGGCATACATGACATTGAATTCACGTGATGAGAATATTCGTGCAAATGCCATTGTAAGATGGACTTATGTACAAATTCACCTTTAAGAGGGGCATATGTGCAAAAAGAACACTAAAAGTTTTACCTTGCGACTGTTGTGCCCCTTTAAAATTTGGTATCAGAGTGCACATTTGGATAGGCCCGAATAAAATCCAGGCATTTTATTTGAAACTGAGTGAGGCTTCAGTTACACTGGATTGTCGTGTTGACTAAGTTCAACCTAGTCCAGGCCCAGTCCGTTAGCCCCCTTGTAACGAGTCACATAACATGGGCAGTGTCTTCATTACGTGATGTGCACTATGCAACTTGGCATAGAGAATCTATTTCCAACGACAATATGACGTGGGTGTCTCTTTTTCTTTTTTATTGCGACGGGCTCAATTTACCTGATTTTTACAGTTGACTCGATAAGCCTTTGACTTTCATTATCAATTTACTGCGGCCGTTTTGCATGTTTTAGTCCAACGACGAAATTGGAAGAGCCTCGGCTTAGGCGTAAGGTACAAGCGTTAAAGATCACAGAAGTCTCCCAAGTCCATGAGATTAGAGACATATGGATATCTCAGAGACACGACCTCGAAACTCAGCTCATCTATGGGGACTTGCTCTCCTCTTTCTTAAGACTCTGTATTTTAATCTTATTCTTATTTCTTAGACTTTGTATTCCATCCTTACTTGATAACGTAATTCAGTCCCAATAAATATACATGTCAGAGTTGGAGCACACCCAACATTGAAGTTTGTCTTCGAGGGCAGTCAAATAGGTTGTCTTTGATAGAAAATAATATTGCACGGGTAGAGATATTCTACTAGATCGAAACACAGAAATTAACGGGAATTAAGATCAAGAGGATCAAACACAGGTCGAAGCGCGTATTCGCTTTCTTTAGAGTCGTTCCACCCCTACTCCGGTGCAGATAGGCTTCACGACGGACCTTCCCCCAAGATACGACGACCCAGAACCGGTGGCGACGCGAAGGTGCACTCCAACTCGCGTTGCCGGGGGTGAACACCACAGAGACCGACGGCTCTCGCAAGAGGAAGAAGACGATGGGAGAGAGGAGTTCGTGAGAGATAGCTTTCGGGTTAGAGAGAACCGAAAACCGTGCCTCTCACAGAAAATGACTCTCTTCAAATACCTCCTTGGGAAGCGACCCTAGACCGAGTCACACACAACCGCCCAAGGAGAGGAATCCGAAGAGACGCGGAGAGAATCCAAGAGACGCGTAGTCAAACGGTCAAAAAATAAAAGAAAAGAAAAGAAAAATAAAATAATCTATTGAGAAACACACGTCGCGCGTGTGTGAAATAGAGGATACGGGCCAAGGAGCCCACTAGCCCAAACGGGCCAACCTCTATGGTCTCCTCAAAGGTACACACAATAAAGACACAAGTCCCAACTTAAAAATAAATGGAAACTATTTCCATTTTCCAATGTGGGACTAAACAATATAAAGAGAGACTCAAACCTTTTAAAATTTAAACACAAATTCCATCAGTCTTAACAGGGTGAGATTTAGTCACCGGAGCAGCCCAGGGGAAGGCTCTTCGGTGGAACGTTCGGTGGGGGGAACTTCCGTCGAGAACTCCCCCCCCTCCTCCTCCTCCTCCTCTCGCAGGAGGCATTTGTCAGGCGAGTTTCTCCGAAAACTCAACTGAGTTTTTGTCAGGTGAGTTTTTCCTAACTCACCTGGAAACTGTCAGGGAAGATCTTCGAGTCTCCCCTGAAAATCATCTCCTCTCGCCTTCTCTCATGTTCATTCTCCCATGTGTTCACAGCTTTTCATTCATATTTTGGTGATAGTTGTCTGTGACGACCACTCCCCATTTGTATCCAACCCCGTTGATTTTCCCCGTTCTAGCATATCGCCTCTCCCTCCACCATCGCCTTTCTCCCCCGCTCGGTCCTTCTCACGACGGTTGTCGTCTTTCTGGGCACGCGATGAAGCATGGGCCACTTTCCCCATATTACAGATAGTGGGTTTCTACCCCCGACCTCATGGGAGCTTGGAGATATAGTGCGTATTCCCCTTGCATCCTACTGGATGTTTGCTACCCAAGCGTCCTTCTCCCTCTGCCTCTCATTCGAGCGGTTCGACAGCTCAAGCTCCTCGAGGAAAGAATCTGCGACCTTTGGATGCACCTGCCTTCGTCCCCGCGGTTTCCAGGAGCTTCAATTCGTGCTCGGTTGGGCGTCTTCGATCGCTACAGTGCCTATTTTTTCTTTTCTTTATTGTGATGGGAAAGATGTCGCAGGGCTCTCGAGTGCGGGGTGGTCTCGAGACTTATCTCTGTACGAAGCCTCATCGTTGATTTGAATGAAAGCGCGTTTATGTCAAAAAAATAGGTTGTCTTAACCGACCTTTCTTACAATGTGAATTCAAAGAGGGTTATCCTGGAGTTAACTCTCTTTTAATCCAGAATAAATTCAATTTGTCATAGTCAACCCCCCTTCAAATCTCCTCGATTGCCATGCATCTCTCTCTCTCTCTCTCTCTCTCTCTCTCGCTTGCTCACTTCTTCTTCTCCCTCTATCAAGAATTTTATAGGTAGTCGACCTCGCCACTGTCGACGAAGCCCTTGGTGCTGGGGGCCTCCTCCCTCTAGAGGATCACCCCAATCGACCCCGCCACTGCAAGTGAGCCCAATGATGACGTGAAAGTCGCACTCCATTTCAAGCCCAACAAGCGTCGCTCCTCTCTCTCTCGCTCTCTATCTCAATCAGGGGAGTTACAGAGCCGCAAGCGAAGATGCGTCACCTCTGGATTCCCCCGCCACTGACGCAAATGCCTCCGCCGCCACCTCTAGATCTCCCCGCCAAAGTTGTAGAGCCAGATCCCTCCGCCACCGACGAAGATGAAGTCGCTACCTCTGGATCACCTTTCCGCCAACGACGCCTCTCCTCTCTCTCTCTCTCTCTCTCTCTCTCTCTCTCTCTCTCTCTCTCTCTCTCTCTCTCTCTCTCTCTATGTGTGTGTGTGTGTGTGTGTGTGTGTGTGTGTGTGTGTGTGTGCTTTCTTCTTCTATGTGAATGCATGCCGCCCCACCATCGATACTGTCGACAATGATGCTCGCCCCCACTGCCAACGATGATGCCCTACCTTGCCCGCCCCCAACATCGCCACACACACACACACTCTCTCTTTCTTTGTCACATGGAATACGATGATCATGTAGCATGAACAATGTTGTGAAAGTGGGATAACCCTGGAACAACTTAATAGAGTTGAGTTAATCTACTTTTGTCCTAGCCCTCTATCGAAGTGGGACCTAGGGTTTTCAAACTAAGCCGAGGTTTTTGGACTCTTTACCCCATTCCCCAACATCCACAATTATAATTGCAAGGAAGAAGTACATTTCAAATTAGATCAGATGATCTAGATGCATTATTATTGTGATCATTAAATTTTTAATTATCTTTAATTTTAAATTATATTTTAAATTGATAATGTTTATAATATTAATATATGCTTCTTTGATTAAAAGATAACAAACTACTTTAAATCGATCGATAGTGTTATGTACTGATGAACTAAACTAAGCAGAGGAGAGATGACCTAGAAGAGGGTGTTTTGGGATGTCATGCTCAAGTTGGGTATGGTCGGTGCATACAAGGATGTCAAAGATATTTGTAAATTTAATTATTTATATCACCCGATTTATGATAGCTAAGATAATATTCAAATAATTAAGTATAGATGCGGATTCTGATATTTTTAAAATACCCATTTCATATTTTGGATCATGTATTGATTTAGTACAACCGACCACATATTCAATCCGAACCTATTTATTAATAATATTTTTAGTTCTTATGTTTGTTATTTATGTTTGGACGTGTTTCTAGTAACTTTTAGAACTAAAATTTTTATTTAGTAATTTGGCCTTCAACTTTACACTCTAATTCATGTTTTTTTAATGTATACAAATATTCACGGGTATATCTATACTTGTGACGTATATACCTGTATCGTATTATCTGGGTACGATATTTGTAACATTTTTATGGATAGAATATGATATTAGTCTATCCGAGACGAATCCGATCATTTACATCTCCAAGTGCATAAAAGAAAATTTAAGAATTTTTTGTAAATAAATCATTATTTAAGTGAATTTATAAAAAAATTATTCCTATAAATATATTAACAAGCATACTACTATGTAAAATCAAATACTGCATAAATGTCGTCGTTGTAACCGTTCGTTATCACCCATGAGATTAACTTTAACTGGACCTATGAAAAGATCAAATATATCTTCATTTAAATATATATATATATATATATCATGCACATCTCTCCCCTCCCTCCCCCTGCTGGCACCCCCCACCCCCTCTCGCCGACACCCCCCTCCCCTTGTAGTGGTGAAGCCCCCTCCCCCTCCTAGAGCCACCGTGAAACGCCCCTCCCATTACTCAGCCCTCCCACCCACTCCACTACCGCACGTGACCCCGTTCCACCCGCTGCCATAGGGGGAAGAGGAGGGGGGAGCTGGTCCTACAGGAGCTTAACGAGTAGGGGTTCCGTCAAGCCACCTTCATCTGCAATAGTATCGCCTCTTTACGTCAACCCCCGTTGTAATGCCCTACGAATTTATAGTATTTTATTTGATTAATAAAATATATTTTTATATCTAAATATTTAAATTATTAATTTATTATTATTATTCTAGTCTTTGTTAAAAAACATTATAGGAGGCTAATCGTTTTATAACAATTTGAAGGGGGCAAATCTTTAAAAAAATGTTCAATTGTAAAAAGAAGAAGGGGGTTCAAAATGAAAAAAAAAAAAAGAATGGTCAAATGCAAAAAAAAAGAAGGGGGTCCAGTAGAGGACCGCTTGGCTCCTCCTTGCGGTCCAGAAGAGGACCGCTAGGCCCCTTGTGGTCCAGAGAGCGACCGCAAGGCTGAGGGATAGTCCTGTGGGGACTGCCACTCGGTTTCCTTTCGATCGGTAGTTTCCGTGAGTTGAGTCTTACCTCCGGTGACACGTCCACTAGTCGTAGCCTTCTTACGGCACGTGTGTGCTGACCCACCCGGGAGTGGTGGAGCGGCTTACCTGAGAGAGACGATTTTTAAGCTGGTGTCTGTAGGGCCCCTTGCCTTTGCAGCTCGAGTCCGGCTGGGGGAAAAACCGGCTAGAGGACCCAACCTAGAGCAGTTGGTCTGTGTGTGCACGCGTAGTTGGGGGCAGACGACCAGTGTTGACGAGCGCGACCCCAGCTAGTCCTTGTTCTGAGTTCTTGGTTACTGTTGTGTGCCTCAAGTCTCCGCCTGGGGCGTTGTAAGGAGACACTGAGGCGTGGTGTAAGATGTCAGGAGACGCATCCGGATTTGCTTCTAGTGGGTGGTGCTCCTGTCTCCTGGCAGGTACGGACTTATTTTTCCCGCCGGTTTGAGGTTGGTTGGCGTGGTACGGTTAGTTGTATAGAGAGCTTTTCCGTTTATTTATTATTGCTTGTTGTTTCTACCGTACTCCTGTTAGGAAGTGTTACATTCCGTGATTGTTCGCGCCTTGTTGTCGTTTTCCTCGTTGTGCGGTGGGGGTCCGAGGGATCCCTACTGGGCCAATGAAATGAGGCTTATCCTTACTTTTCAGGTGAGACGGGGTCGTCGAGAGGTGCGGCGGAGTTTCAGCGTGGTTCCTCTAACCAGGGTTAGTCGCCAGTTGCCAGAGCCGGGGTATATCCCGTGTAATTGTACTTTTCTTTCTGTTGATTGTACTTAATTTGGACATGAGATACACTGGACCTTGTAGCAGTTTACTTATTTATTTTATTTTATGCATTTTATTTTAGATTAATTGTGCTATCTCTGCGGTTATTCAGCTTCTCTTGTGCTCCCACACCATCCCTTTGACCCTTCCGAGTCTTCGGACTCGTGGGTGGCGGGTCGAGATTCGAGACGTGCCGATTCCTTTCCGATACTCGGATCCCGGATCGTTACAATATTGATCATTTAACACTCATATAATTAAAATATAAGAATCTTTTTAGAATATTCACTCTCCTATTAGTGTAAGTTAATCACGGTGATATTTATTCATTATTTAATTTTACACAATAATATATCTGTTAATATATTTTTAAAAATATTTTTTATAAATTCACTTATAATATTAATTTTTGTATAAAAATCTCTGAAACATACGGGGAAGAATAATGAGAGGGTCACAATTCTCATGCACATGGTAGACACTAGACAGTGCACCAAACCCAAACTTTCGTGCTCAGAGCTGTTGGAATGTGTTCGGCTCTAGATCGCCCGGACAACATCCGGCTTTTAATGCATAACCCTCTTCTTTTAAGCTCACAACCACATGCTAAGGGCATCGTTTGCCTATTGTTCTCATTGCATCTTATATTCCTTATGTCCTGTGGATTTGGATAACTGTGATCTTTTGTATCCTTTAGTATAGGTTTAAAAGGATGGATTAGATTATGGATATGTAAACTTTTGGGAAACAAAGAGTCTAGAAAGTACACATGCTTGACGATTACATAAGGTACACTAATATTGCTCAGTGGTTTAACAAAAAAGAAAGAAATATTAGGTCCTGAGGAGTGAGGAGGGAAAAATTTGTCAGACTCATTATGACCCATTATTCGTTAGGCCATAATCTAAGAACATCACCAACCAAGGTCCATTCGAGATTAGCAGGTCCACAAACACATACCCTTACGTGCGCGCTCCAGACGCCGCGAAACCCTCAACTGGGTGATCGTTAGGGCCATAATCACAGAGGTTATCCTAACAAGCGTCGGGTCTCCACCCATGTAACGACCCGAGAATCCGATTACCGGGAATGCCCGATAACCCGAGACTCGCACCGCCACCCACGAGTCTGAAGACTCGGAAGGGTTAGAAGGATGGTGTGAAAACTACACAAGTATCACAAATAATTACAGAATTAAACAGTTATATACATAAGCAGGAAATGAATTAACGTTTTACATGGTCCACAATATAACAATAAAATAACAACAGTAGTCCACAACTAGTACAGAGACAGGAAAAGAAAGTACAGCTACACGGGACACTAACGCTGGGCACCTGAACCGCGCTGAGCCTCAGACAAACTCCCCTGAAGCCTCGCCTCGCCTGAAACACGGTGAAAACACGCATGGAATGAGTCTCGGAAGAATACTCAGTAGGGATCACTCGAACCCTACCTCGCAAACGGAGAAACCGCTACGCTAGCAGTAAGCGAGTACCTCAAAAAGGGAAACCCTATAATCTACAAAGTACCGGTCTCACGGCACGAAAACCGACACACGTGCCACGGCGAAATAACCGGAACACAACGGCCAACACGACAGAAATCTGAAGGTCGAAGTCGTACGACTGACAGCTTGACACTCCCGACTCGACATGAGTACCTCCCACTAGAAGCACAGTCGGTAGCGTCCCATGATGACTTACACCGCACCGCAGGTGAACTGCCTGACGTGGTAGCGCCTACCTGAGGCACGGACACCGAACAAGTATCACAAACAAGTGACTAGCTGGGGTCAAGCTCGTCAGCGTGTGTCCAACTGCCCCCAACCATGTGTGCACACACAGACCGCGCGTCCCTGGTCTGGCCCTCTGACTGGTTTTCCCCTTAGCCGGACTCTGGCTACAGACGTGGGGCCCGACGGAAACCAGTCTAAAAACCGTCTCTAAGGGTCGGCCCGTACACCACTCCCTGGTGAGACTAGCACCGCGTACTGGTGGGCTACGACTAGTAGAGGGTCACTGAAGGAGTAGACTCTCAAGTTATCGAAAAATCACGTCCGTATCCGACGACGTACGGGGACAACCCCACGTACCGGCACCGTCGCATGGCGACTACGGTCGGAACAGACACGGGGTTGCAAACCACCCGGGGCAACCCAATGCCTGACGGTCTACCCTAGACGCGTCACAGGACTCTGACGGTCTAGGCGGGACCATCACAGACGCCTGACGGTCTTAGGCTTGACCGTCACAGGACCCTGACGGTCCAACACCGGCCGTCACACTCCCAGTGTAAAACAGAGTGTAACGCACCTGCCCTGGTGCGTTACAGATTGTGACGCGCCTATGTAGGTGCGTCACAGGGAAAAATAAAGGCAAGCTGTGATGCGTGCCACTCGGTGCGTCACAGCATGTGACGGTCCACACCTGGAGCGTCACACACATGTAACGGTCCAGCCTTGGAGCGTCACATTGCCTGGGGGTCGAATAACCCTGACGCACCCACGCTGGGCCGTCACAAGGCTGTGACGCGCCAGCCTTGGTGCGTCACAAACCTTGACCCCCAACGGTCAAACCAACGGTCGGATGCCAACGGTCGGGACGCTCTGACGGCCCACCCCAGGCGCGTCACATGCCTGTGGCGGTCTATCGTGGGACCGTCACACTCCCAGACCCCAGTTGGCTAAACAAGGGCTGTGACGCACCCGCCCAGGCGCGTCACACGGTGTGACGGTCACTGGAAGGACCGCCACACCCGCCCGCCGGTGAAACGGATGGGAAAGCCCAAAAAACCCAACCATGCCCCCATACCTCCACCGGAGAGGGGGAAATCAAAGGGGAAGACCCTTGGGGACCCCTAGCATGATACTAGGCCACCAAAACGTGAAATCGCGGGCTAAATCCATAGATCGGGTGAACTCTCCCCAAATCATGGAAAACCCCAAACCCGCTTAATCATGCCCCTCTCAGCCTCCCCTCAGCCTATAAATCACGGAAATGAACGGCAAGGAGCCAGGGAACGTCACCCTACCTCAATGGAGCGAATGCCCCACCGAATCGTTACCGAGATCACGAAGAACGCTTTGAAAACTCTGGTCCCTTCACGGTTCCCCACAAGCTTTATGCCGCCATGATCACCTCGCCGTCGTCACGCCGTCGCCCCGCACCGTCTGCACCGGAAGGGGACGTCGCCGCGGCTGAACGAGAGAGAAAGAGAGAGAGGGAGGGGCAGTGGTCACGGTGGGGAGAAGAGAAGGAAGAAGAAGAAGAGGGTGGGGAGAGAGAGAGAGATGAGAGTATTTATAGAAAATCTAGAAATTCTGAAAAATATCAAAAAATAAAAAATTACATTTCCGGGATCCTCGGAACGCACCGATCGCAACGATACCACCCGTGCCCAGGTGAACGACCCGGTTCACCCGCAGCGAGGTTCCAAAGGAATTACCGAAACACACACCAGTAATCAAAAAACATGCGCGGAAAAGTCGTGGAACGCTTCCAGGACTCCGAAACAACTCCGGATCGCGCCGATCCGAACACGAAAGATGCCCGAAACGAAATTTGGGACACAATGGAGCCGGAAACTCTGAGAAACCAGATCCGAGACCCACGGAGAAGGATCCGAAAGGTCCGGGATATTACATCCCTCCCCCTTAAAGGAATTTCATCCTCGAAATTAAGGGCAACCCTAAGGGGAAAGAAGAGGGAGACTCACTCAAACAAGTAAGGGAACTGCCGACGCATCTTGTCCTCATGCTCCCAAGAAGCCTCACCACTAGAGTGCCGCTGTCACACCACTTTTACCAAGGGGATGACCTTGCTCCACAGGCGCTGCTCTCGCCTATCCTCAACGCGGACAGGAAACTCTGGGAGAGAAAGGTCTGGAGTCACCTCGGGCCAAACAGAATCCTCAAGAACATGAGAGTCATCGGGCATATACTTCCGTAACATCGAGACGTGGAACACGTCATGCACCGATGCCAACTCAGGGGGTAACTGCAACCGATAAGCCACCTCACCGACGCGCTCAACAACGGGAAACGGACCAACATAGCGGGGACTCAGTTTCCCACGCCGTCCAAAACGCATCACCCCCTTCATCGGAGAAACTCTCAAGAATACCCGATCGCCCACGGCGAACGCGAGGGGCTGCCTCCTCCGGTTAGCATAGCTCTTCTACCGACTCTGGGCCGCCAACATGTTCTGACGAACCACGTGCACAACATCCATACACTGCTACATCAACTCCGGTCCCGTCAAAACACGCTCACCAACCTCAAACCAGTCAAGTGGAGTCCGACACGGACGCCCATACAACGCCTCATAAGGAGCCATGCCGATGCTCGAAGGATAGCTATTGTTGTAGGCAAACTCCACCAGCGGCAGGTGGTGAATCCAACTCCCATGCCACTCCAGGCAGCAGGATCTCAGCATATCCTCCAAGGTCTTGATGGTCCTCTCAGACTGACCATCTGACTGAGGATGGTACGCTAAACTAAACGCCAACTCCGTGCCAAGAGCTCGCTGGAAACTCCTCCAGAATCCAGAAGTGAAGCGCAGATCCTGATCCGACACGATGGAGATGGGAATCCCATGCAACGGAACGATCCGCTCCACATAAAGACGAGCCAACTTGGGCACACTCCAGCTGACCTTGACCGGTAATAACCGAGTCACCTTCGTCAGCCGATCCACCAGCAACCAAATACTATCCTGCCCACTCGGAGTCCTCGGCAAACCCACCACAAAATCTGTGGTCACGTGGTCCCACTTCCACGCGGGAACATCCAAGGGCTGAAGAGTATCTCCTGGTCGCTGATGCTCTGCCCTCACATGCTGACAGGTCAGGCACCTGGCCACAAATTTGGCAACATCTCTCTTCATGCCAGGCCACCAGAACTGCCTCCGCAAGTTCCGATACATCTTCGTCGCACCCGGGTGTACGGCATACCTGCTCCCATGAGCCTCACGCAACACTACACGACGAACCTGCTCCTCGACTGGGACGTACAGGCTGCCACGAAACCGCGCAGCACCGTCCTTGCCGAGTTCCACATCAGCTAAGGCTAAAATCTGGGACAACTCAGGATCTGCATGCTGAGCCTCTGTCACCTGACGGCGGATAGCTGGCGTGACAGTCAGACTCGCAAGCACTGCAAATCCTGGCTCTTGGGGAATCTTGAGCCTGAAAGTGTAATATCCCGGACCTTTCAGATCCTTCTTTGTGGGTCCCGGATCTTGTTTTTCAGAGTGTCTAGCTCCGTTGTGTCCGAAATTTCGTTTCGGACATCTTTTGTGTTCGGATCGGTGCGATCCGGAGTTGTGTCGGAGGCCCGGAGGCGTTCCGCGGCTTTTCCACGCATGTTTTCCGATTTCCGGTGTGTGTTTCGGCAATTCCTTCGGAAACTCGCTACGGGTGAACCGGGTCGTTCACCTGGGCACGAGTGGTACCGTTGCGATCGGTGCGTTCCGAGGATTCCGGAAACGTAATTTTCTATTTTTGGTATTTTCTAGATTTTCCTATAAATACCCCCTATTTTCTCTCTCTCCCCCTCACCCTTCTCTTTCCTATTCTTCTTCCTCCTCCATTTCTCCCCACCGCGACCTCCCTTTCTCCCTCTCCTCCTCCCGTTCGAGCGCGGCGAGCTCCCTTCCGGCTGCAGACGGTGGCGGGGCGACAGCGCGGCGACGTGGGCGGCGGCGAGGCGATCGTGGGGACGTGCGGTGCTCGTGGGAAGCTTGAAGGACGAGGGTTTTCCAAAGCGATTTCTTACGTTCGTGGATGATCCGGCGGAGCATTCGCTCCATTGAGGTAGGGTGACGTTCCCTAGCTCCCCGCCGTTTCTTTCCACGATTTATAGGCCGAGGGGAGGCCGAGAGGGGCGTGATTGAGCGGGTTTGGGGTTTTGCATGATTTGGGGAGAGCTCGCCCGATCTATGAATTTGATGCATGATTTCATGTTTTGGTGGCCTAGAATCATGCTAGGGGTCCCCATGGGTCATCCCCTTTGATTTCCCCCTCTCCGGTGGAGGCATGGGGGCGTGGTCGGAGTTTTTGGGCGTTTCCCACCGTTTCGCCGTCGGGTGTGTGTAACGGTCCTTCCAGGGATCGTCACACGGTGTGACGCGCCTGGGAGGGTGCATCACACGCCCTTTGTCAGCCTTTGGGGGTCAGGGGCTGTAACGGTCCCCCGATAGACCGCCACAGCCGTGTGACGCGCCTGGGAGGGTGCGTCACAGCCCCTGTTAACCAGTTGGGGGCTGGGGGTGTGACGGCCCCCGATAGACCGTTACAGCCGTGTAACGCGCCTGGGGTAGGCCGTTAGAGGCATCCGACCATTGGTTTATGACCGTTGTTTTGACCGTTGCGGGGTCAAGGCATGTGACGCACCAGACCTGGCGCGTCACATCCTTGTGACGGCCCAGGGCGGGCGCGTCAGGGCTCTTTTGAGCGTCTGAAACCCCAGGTAGTGTGACGGCCGGCGTCGGATCGTCACACCCCGTGACGTGCCTGCGTGGGGGCGTCACAGTCTGTAACGCGCCAGGGCAGGCGCGTTACGCTTCGCTTTGCGCTGAGAGTGTGACGGCCTGCGTAGGACCGTCAGGCTTCCTGTGACGGTCCCGCCTAGACCGTCACGTGCCTGTGATGGTCCAGGGGTGGACCGTCAGGCGCCTGGTTGCCCCGGGTGGTTTGCAACCCCGTTTTTAGTCCGACTGTGGCCACCGTGCGACGGGGCCGGTGTTTGGGGTGGTCCCCGTGCGTCGTCAGATGCGGGCGTCATTTTCCGTGACTTGAGAGTCTACTCCTTCAGTGACCCTCCACTAGTCGTAGCCTACCAGTACGCGGTGCTGGTCACACCAGGGAGTGGTGTACGGGCTTACCCTTAGAGGCGGTGTAACGACCCGAGAATCTGATTACCGGGAAGGCCCGATAACCCGAGACTCGCACAGCCACCCACGAGCCCGAAGACTCGGAAGGGTTAAAAAGGATGGTGTGGAGACTACACAAGTATCACAAATAATCGCAGAAATTAAACAGTTATAACATTAAGAAGGAAATAAATTAACATTTTACATGGTCCATAATAGAAATTAACAACAATAACAATAGTCCACGACTAGTACAGTGACAAGAAAGAAAAGTACAGCTACACGGGGCATACCCCGGCTCTGACCTCTGGCACTACCTCTGGGCACCCGCACCACGCTGCACCCCAGACGCGCTCCCCCGGGGCGGCGCCTCACCTGAAACATGGTGAAAACACGCAGGGAATGAGTCTCGGAACAAGACTCAGTAGGGATCACTCGAACCCTACCTCGTAAAACGAGAAATCACTACACTAGCGGTAGGAGAGTACCTCAGAAACGGAAGCCTCGTACTCTACAGAACAAAGGTCCCATGGCACGCAAATCGACACACGTGCCACGGTAAGAAGACCGAAACTCAACGGTCAACCCGACAAAACCCGAAGGTCGAAGACACCTGACTGACAGACTGCCACTCCGTACTCGACAGGAGTACCACCCACTAGAAGCACAGCCGGTAGCGTCCCCTGACGTCTTACGCCGCGCCGCAGGTGAACCGCCTGGCGTGGTAGCTCCTACCAGAGGCGCGAACACCGTACAAGTAACCACAAACAAGTGACTAGCTGGGGTCACGCCCGTCGACGTGCGTCCACTGTCCCCAACCACGTGTGCACACACAGACCACGCGTCCTAGGTCTGGCCCTCTGACTGGTTTTCCCCTGGCACTGGACTCTGATGTGACGAGGGGCCCGACGGTAACCGGTCTAAAACCGTCCTCAGGGTAAGCCCATACACCACTCCCTGGTGCGATCAGCACACGCGTACTGATAGGCTACGACTAGTGGAGGGTCACAAAGGAGTAGACTCTCGAGTCAACGGAAAATAACGTCCGAATCCAACAACGTACGGGAACCGCGTCCCCGCACAGGTCCCGTCTCACGGTGACCCAAGTCAGACAAGAAAACGGGGCTGCAACCCTCTCGGGTCAGCCAAGAACCTGACGGTCCACCCTAGGGCCGTCACAAGGCTGTGACGGTCTGGACGAGACCGTCACACTCAACTGGCGGTCCAGCGTGGGCCGTCACATGGCCAAGGGAGCGCGAGGAGTAACACGCCTGGTCCAGCGCGTTACACGAATGTAACGCGCCTGGCCCAGTGCGTTACACGAGAACGACGCGCCTGCCCTGGCGCGCTACATGTACCCAGAAGCAACGCGCCTACCCCCTGCGCGTTACACGAAGTAACGCGCCTGGCTCGACGCGTTACATAGAAGCGACGCGCCTGCCCTGGCGCGTTACACGCGCCCCTCATACCTGGTATAGCCCAGGAAGTAACGCGCTTGACCCAGCGCGTTACACGGATGTAACGCGCTTGCCAAGGCGCATTACTCGCGTAGACCCCCAACGGTCGGAAAGCCCCTGACGGCCCAGCCCAGGTGCGTCATAAGCAAACGGCGGTCAGTCGTGGGACCGTCTCTGTCCCTGACCCCCTAGGGCTAAACAAAGGGCATGTAACGGCCCAGCCTAGGCGCGTTACAACATGTGACGGTCCCTGGAAGGACCGTCACACTCACCTGACGGCGAAAACGGTGGGAATGCCCAAAAACTCCAACCACGCCCCCATACCTCCACAGGAGAGGGGGAAAACAAAGGGGAAGACCCCTGGGGACCCCTAGCATGCATCTAAGCCATCCAAACGCGAAATCGCGGGCTAAAACCATAGATCGGGCGAGCTCTCCCCAAATCATGGAAAACCCCAAACCCGCTCAATCAAGCCCCTCTCGGCCTTCCCGCGGCCTACAAACCACGGAAATGAACGACAAGAGGCTAAGGAACGTCACCCTACCTCAATGGAGCGAATGCTCCGCCGGATCGTTCGTGAATCGCGAAGAACGCCTTAGAAAACCCTCGTCCTTCAAGCTTCCCGCGAGCACCGCACGCCCCCACAATCGCCTCGCTGCCACCAACGTCACCGCGCCGTCGCCCCGCCGCCATCTACAACCGGAGAGGGGTCCGCCGCAGTCAACCGAGAGGAAGAGAGGGAGAGGGAGAGGGTTACGGTGGAGGAGGAAGGAGGAAGAAGAAGAAGAAGAAGAGGGTGGGGGAGGAGAGAGAAATAGGGGGGTATTTATAGGAAATCCGAAAAATCCGGATAATTCCGAAACATAGAAAATTACACCCCCGCGATCCTCGGAACGCACCGATCGCAACGGTACCACTCGTGCCCAGGTGAACGGCCCGGTTCACCCGCAGCGAGCTTCCGAAGTAAAAGCCGAAACGCACACCGGAAATCAGAAAACACACACAAAAAAACCGCGGAACTCCTCCGGGCCTCCGAAACAACTCCGGATCGCGCCAATCCGAACACGAAAGATGTCCGAAACGAAATTTCGGACACAACGGAGCTGGACACTCCGAAAACTAGATCCGAGACCCACGAAGAAAGGATCCGAAAGGTCCGGGATATTACAGGCGGTTTGTGGACCGGTTGCCGTCGGGCCCCACGTCTTGCAGCCAGAGTCCGGCTGAGGGGAAAATCGGTCAGAGGGCCAGACCAGGGACACGCGGTCTGTGTGTGCACACGTGGTTGGGGGCGGTTGGACCCACGTCGACGGGCGTGACCCCAGCTAGTCACGTGTTTGTGGTTCTAGTGCGGTGTTCGTTCTTGGGTAGGCGCTACCACGTCAGGCAGTTCACCTGCAGTGCGGTGTAAGTCGTCAGGGGATGCTACCGACTGTGCTTCTAGTGGGAGGTACTCCTGTCGAGTGCGGAGTGTCAGACTGTCAGTTTCGAGTCTTTGACCTTCGGGTTTGTTGGGTCGACCGTTGAGTTTCGGTTGTCTCACCGTGGCACGTGTGCCGATTTGCGTGCCGTAGGACCTTTGTTTTGTAGAGTACATGGCTTTCCTTTCCGAGGTACTCTCCTACCGCTAGCGTAGTGGTTTCCCGTTTTACGAGGTAGGGTTCGAGTGATCCCTACTGAGTCTTGTTCCGAGACTCATTCCCTGCGTATTTTCACCGTGTTTCAGGTGAGGCGCCGCCCCAGGGGAGCGCGTCTGGGGCGCAGCGTGGTGCGGGTGCCCAGAGGTAGTGCCAGAGGTCAGAGCCGGGGTATGTCCCGCGTAGCTGTACTTTCTTTTCCTGTCTCTGTACTACTTGTGGACTACTACTACTGTTGTTATTTTATTGTTATTTTGTGGACCATGTGAAATGTTATTTCTTTTCCTGCTTAATATAAACTGTTTAATTTCTGCAATTACTTGTGATGCTTGTGTAGTTTCCACACCATCCTTCTAACCCTTCCGAGTCTTCGGGCTCGTGGGTGGCGGTGCGAGTCTCGGGTTATCGGGCCTTCCCGGTAATCGGATTCTCGGGTCGTTACAGAAAGATACTTCGGGCACTTGTTCCCAGAGCCTCCACTTCCTCAACATCAAGGCACTGACCGTGACCTTCCGACTCAAAGCATCGGCGACGACATTCATCCTGCCCGGCTGATAAGACAAGGTGAAGTCATAGTCCTTCATAAACTCCATCCAACGCCTCTGCCTGAGGTTAAGGTCCCTCTGCGTGAACACATACCTCAAACTCTGATGGTCAGTGAACACCTCGAACTTCTCATCGTATAGATAATACCTCCAGATCTTCAACGCGAAGATCACAGCCGCCAACTCAAGGTCATGGGTAGGGTAGTTCTCCTCGTGGGGCTTCAGCTGCCGAGATGCATAAGCTACCACTCTACCATGCTGCATCAACACAGCACCCAGTCCGACCCCGAAAGCATCTGTACACACCACAAAATCTCCCGACCCAGAAGGCAAAACCAACACCGGAGCCAAGGTGAGCAATCTCTTCAGCTCCCTGAAACTCTACTCACACTCCTCAGACCAGACGAAAGGCACATCCTTCCGTGTGAGTCTAGTCATCGGGGTCGCAATGCGAGAAAAATCCTGGACAAACCGACGATAATAACCCGCAAGCCCCAAGAAGCTCCGGATCTCCGTCACCGACCTCGACCTCGGCCACTGCATTACCGCCTCGACCTTGGCAGGGTCCACGGAAATGCCATCACCAGAAATCACGTGCCCCAAAAAGTGCACCTCACGAAGTCAGAACTCGCACTTACTGAGCTCCGCATACAACTGGTGATCTCGCAATGTCTGCAGCACCACACCCAAATGGTACGCGTGCTCCTCGGCAGACCGCGAATAGACAAGGATGTCGTCCACAAATAAAATCACGAACTGGTCCAGATACGGACGAAACACCCTCTGCATCAAGTCCATGAAGGCTGCGGGGGCATTGGTGAGCCCAAACGGCATCACCAGGAACTCATAATGCCCGTACCTCGAACTGAACGCAGTCTTCTCCACATCGGACTCACGAATCCTCAGCTGATAGTAACCGGATCGTAAATCAATCCGCGAGAACACTCGAGTAGACTGAAACTGGTCGAACAAATCATCAATCCGCGGCAACGGATACTTGTTCTTAATGGTCACCTCATTCAGCTGCCGGTAGTCAATACACAGCCGCAAACTACCGTCCTTCTTCTTTACGAACAACACTGGCGCACCTCAAGGGGAAAAGCTGGGACGAATATACCCCTTGGCCAGCAACTCTTGCAACTACGCCCGCAACTCCCTCAACTCAGCGGGGGCCATACGGTAGGGGGCCTTTGCCAAAGGTCCCGTACCCGGCACGACCTCGATCACAAAATCGATCTCCCGCTGGGGAGGCAATCCAGGTAAGTCCTCCGGAAAAACATCGAGAAACTCGCACACCACCGGAATGTCCTCGACATCCGGACGCGACTGGTCTACCAAGACCACAGAAGCGAGAAAACCCTGACAACCCGCATCAAGCAAACGACGAGCTCGAATCGCCAAAATAAGGAATCAGGAAGAGGAAGACATGATACCTTGGAAATAGAAGGTGGGTCCACGAAGTCACCGAAAATAAACTCTCTTCGAGCCACAATCCACCAACGCATGATGTGTCTCGAGCCAATCCATGCCCAAAATCACATCAAAGTCCTGAAGCGGCAATGCATAGAGCCTAGCCGGCAAACTCCGCCCTTCCACCCACACGGGAACCTCATCGAAGCAATACAGAGTGATCATAAAATCACCCGAAGGTAACTCCACTGTCAAATCGCAGGACAACTGGGTCACCGGCTCCTCGATGCTTAGCGCGAAACCCTCCGAAATAAACGAATGAGACGCGCCAGAATCAAACAAAACCCGAGCCGCACGACCAAAAATCTGAATGGTACCTTCCATGAGCTGCGACGCCACTGCCTCTGCCCTGGTCATGTGTGTAATCTGGCCCCGAGCTCTCTGCCTGCCTCATACACTAGCTGACCTGGGTAGCGACAGATACTCTCCCTGCTGCTGTTGCTGAGGAAACTGATGCTACTGCCTCTGAGGACAGTCACGCGCCATATGCCCTGGCTGGTCACACCGAAAATAGATAATCGGCGCCGTGCGCTGCCTGCCTGGGTGATGCTCGCCACACCGTGGACACGGTCCTCGCAATCCACCCACTGATCCCTGACGCTGAAATGGAACCGGCTGCTATACACTACCCTATGAAGCCTGCCCCTGACCCTTAGACTTCTTCTTAGAGAAACCCATCTTGAGAAACTTCTTGACCTTCGAGCCGAAAGACACGGATCCTGTCACTGACGTTGTCGGTGCCGGCGCTCCTAGACCACCCGACGCATGCTGGAAGGAACCCTGCTGCTGGGTAGCCGACTGCTGGCTGCGACCTAACAAAGACTGCCCCTGGCTAATCGGTCATCGCGTCCTCTGCATATCCATCTCCAAAGAAGCCGCAACGCGAGACGCTGTCTCCAAATCGGTGGCAGCATTCGCGATCAAATGGTGCCTCAGCTCCTGCCTCAAGCCCTGAACGAACTGTGCGATCTTCACCCTATCATTCTCCATGATATGAGATGCATACCGACCCAGCTCGACAAACCGGGCCCTGTACTGCAACACGGACATGTCGCCCTGAACCAGCTCCAAAAACTGACGCATCCGCTGCGTAGCAATAAACTATGGACAGTAGGTATGCTCGAAAGCACTGACAAAGTCACCCCACACAATCTGCTCAAGTGGACGAAGCTGGAAAGACGTCTTCCACTCGGAAGACCACCACTCCCGAGCCGTACCCTGCAACTGGTTGGAGGCCAACATCACTCTATCCTCTGCAGTACTCCGCGCGGAACTGAACTGTAATGCCCCGGATTTTTCAGATCCTTGTTCATGGGTCCTAGATCTGGTTTCTTGGAGTGTCCGACTCCGTTGTGTCCGAAATTTCATTTCAGACATCTTTCGTGTTCGGATCGGCGCGATCCGGAGTTGTTTCGGAGGCCCGGAAGCGTTCCGCGGTTTTTTCGCGTGTGTTTTCCGATTCCCGGTGTGTGTTTCGGTAATTCCTTCGGAACCTCGTTACGGGTGAACCGGACTGTTCACTAGGGCGCGAGTGGTACCGTTGCGATCGGTGTGTTCCGAGGATCGCAAAAACATGATTTTCTATTTTTTGGTATTTTTGAGAATTTCCGGATTTTCTATATATAACCTTTTCTCTCTCTCCCCATCTCATTTTCTCTCTTCCCTCCCTCTCTCTTCTCTCACGTTTGTTGTGCCCCTTGTGCTTTGTTGATGATGTGGTGTTTTAATGATAGCAACATAATTGAGTCACCACTTTGTCTTGAATATGTCTGATCTATTCTGTGGGAGATTGCATGAGTGTGCCATGTCTGAATTGTGAAGAATGCCTGTGATAAATTGGTTTGTGCTTGATTTCTGTTCTGTGCATTGCTTCTCTGCTGATAATGTTCATGTTGTAGTTCATCAAGTCTATACATCCGTCTCACTGTTCACATGCATCAAGTATGCACAGCGTCCATCTCATGTCATATGTGTTTACTTCATTCAGAACTTGGTACACAAAACAGTTTAACTGTGAGCATGGCATAGATTATACACTCACCATGTCTGCATGTCTGCATGTCTGTCTTTCATTAATATGGGTTCTGTGCAATGAGTGCGTTGACGAAGTTGGAGATTGGGTTGACGCATTGGCTGTCTGTTCACTAGCTGCGTTGACGCAGTGGATCAGCTGGGTTGACGCTATGCTGCTTTGTCTACTTTTTGTTGCTCATTAAGTCTTAAAGTCTGTACAGGGTAGTTCATGCATCACTCTCTTTGCCAAGTGTATACATCGGTCAGCATTGCATCTTGTTCGCGAAGTCCATACATTGGGTCATTCATCAAAGTCCATACATTGCATAATGTCTGTCAAACCAATACATTGCACTGTAGATGCATCGAAGGAAAGTATGCACATTGGTCTGTTCATATGAAGTCTGTACATTGGAAGTGTGTACAGTGTTCAGTTGCCTTCTCATAAAGTCTATACATCGCCTTCAGACTTTCAATTGTTGAGTCTTTACATGTTTTAAGGTTGACAACACTATGAGCTTTAGTGTCGTTATTTGTTCCATCGCGTGCTGAACACTGCAGCACCTCGTGCTGCTTTCTGTGCCACCTCGTGTCGCTCCATCTGTGTCACCCCTATGTCTTCGAGTCTTCTGTATTCGTGTTGTTTCTTCCAAGACCCCGTGTCTTTCTTGCTTTGTGATTACACTTCGTGTCGGTTTCTGTTTTCATCTTCGAGTTGTTTTCAGCCCGTGTCGTCCTCGTGTTCGAGTCGTTTTCCTGTATCTTCGTGTTATCTTTTGTTTTTGTGTCTTCGTATTATTTTTATGTCTTCGTGTTAATCTTGTGTTTGAGTCTTCATGTTATTTCTGTGTTTGTGTCTTAGTGTTGTTTTTGTGTCTTCGTATTATTTTTATGTCTTTGTGTTAATCTTGTGTTTGAGTCTTCATGTTATTTCTGTGTTTGTGTCTTAGTGTTGTATTTGTGTCTTCGTGTTGCTTCTTTCTATCTTCGTCCAAGGTTCCTCGGATCGTGTGTCTTTCTACCGTTTTACTCCGTGTTATTTCCTTCTTTACCTCGTGTCGTTCTCTTTTTATCTCGTGCTGTAGTCATTTTATGTACCTCGTGTCGTTCTCAGTATAGTGCACCTTTTGTTATTCCTACACACCTCGTGCAGCTTTAGCTTGAGTGTCAACCGACTTATTTCAGGTATATATATAGAACCCTGAGTATTAATGTTTTTAATCTCTTTGCAGGAGAAGAAGAAAAAGAAGAAGAAGAAGGATTCTGGGTTCAGGATCAAATCTGAACCAGTTTGCTCTATTCTACTGTTCGTGGAGCCTATGCAGAGTGGGCACGTGATACGAGGCTGGCATCTGGCACGTGATCCGAGATGCAGAGGAGCCTCCACGTGGACTGAAGCATTTGGGCGGGAATCGTGGAGAGCACACGCCGCCCTAATCTGTTGATGCTATATATATGTGTCTTCTTCCTCTGAAGAAGGGCGAGGGCAGAGAGTGACTGAAGTAGAAGCAGCCAGAGCTAAGAGAAGAAGTGCAGAAGAGAAAGAAGAGATAGAGAAAGCTGAGAGCTAGATCGAGAGCAGAAGAAGAAAAAGAAAGAGAGACAGTGAGATAGAGAGAGTGAGAAGAAGGAGAAGGCAGAAGCAGTAAGAAGAAGAAGAAGTAAGAAAGAAGAAGAAGAAGAAGAAAAGAGAGTTCGTGCTGGGAGAAAGAAAGAAGCAGTAGAAGAAGTTCCTGCTGGACCGTGGATCAAATCCAGGCCAGCCAGCTCCTGCGAGAGCCACATTTATTTTTATCTTTTCAGCTTTCTGTTGCTGGGTTTTATTTTTCTTTTGAACTATTCACCTGCTGTATTTCCGATTCTCTGTAGAGAGGTCGGGGTCTCTCCTGTTGGTTCAGGAGAAGGGAGATTGCTATCTCCGGTTGCAAGTAGCTGGGTGCTACTTGTGGGTTCCCTCTGGTTAGAGGAAGGGAGGCTCGTCCTCCGGTTCTGGGCTTGTAGGTTTCAAGTCCAGGGTCCCTCCGGTTGGGAGGAAGAGAGGTCCGAGACCTCTGGTTTGCAGGTGACTTAATGTCACTTGTGCTTCCCTCTGGGGTTCAGAGGAAGAGAGACTTGGGTCTCTAGGTTCCCCTCCGGTTTGGAGGAAGGGAGGTTTGGTCCTCCGGTTCTGGGCTTGTGGGTAGCAAGTCCAGGGGTTCCCTCCGAGGAAGAGAGACCGTGTGTCTCTGGTTTCCAAGTGGCTGGGAGTCACTTGGGGTGTCCCTCCGGTTGGGAGGAAGAGGGGAGGTTGTTCCCTGGTCAAGCTGTGTGGCAGCATTTGTTGCAGACTGAGTCTGCTGTGCTAGTGTTACTAGTGGAAGCCTCACTCCGGTTGGGAGTGAGGGGTGGACGTAGGTCTGTTGACCGAACCACCTAAAAACCCTGGTGTCCCTTGTGGTTGATCTTCTTATATGTTCACTTAATTCTGCGCATTAGATGCTTGCTTAGGATCGTTTGAGGGCTTCTTGAGTTGTTGTCTTGCTTTGATCCTTCTAAGTTTCCTCAGGCTATTTCTGCAACAGTTTTAATTCGCATAACTGAGCTTTAGAGTTTTAATTAGGCTATATTTGTAGAGGGATACATTCACCCCCCCTCTGTATCCGGGCCTTACATTCTAACAGTTGGTATCAGAGCGGTGTCTGCATACAAGGTCCAGCGACCTGCAGATTCGATCTTGCTGTCTTAGGTGCTAATTTGTTTTTAGTGCATAATTATTCCTGTTGCCTTGAACTTACTCGCTATTTGTTTTTCAATGGCTTACCACCCGTCTTTAGTGGTTCTGGTTTCAGTCAGTGGTACACTGCTTTACATGCTTATGTAAATTCTGCTAATCCTGATTTGTGGAAATTAATTTCACAAGGTCCTCACACCTTACCAACGAAAGTGTCCAAATGGACCGACAGACACAGATCAAAGGATGGAGAAAATCAGAAAGCCTTTAACCTGTTGAAAGCAGCTACTGACAGAGCCTTATGGTCTTGTCTTCATAATTGCAGCTCAGCAAAGGACATCCTGGATAGGCTGAAGCAATTTCACAGGGTAAACGAGGACAACTGCATGATGGCTAACAGAAGTAATCCAATTGGCAGCAATCAAGGCAGCAGTCAGACTGAAGATGATGATGATGAGGTAAATCTCTTCGAGAATTTTTCTCTAGAAGATTGGGAGAATGCATATGCTGAATTAATTGAATCTCATGAACTGTTAAGAAAACAGTATAAAAAATTGAAGAAGAGTACTGGTTTAGATAGTTCAAGTTCTCCTTGTAGAAATTGTGTTGAATTGAAAAATATTCATGATGCCTGTATGTCTGATCTTCTAATGTTGAAGAAACAAATTTCTTTATTAAAACTGAGAATCAAGATCATGTGAAAGAAATCTCTGAACTTGAAAAGAAGATTAGTCTAGCTAGTCATGATTCTGTTCAGAGCAAGGATTTACTGAAAGAAATTGAATGTGTTAAGTCTGAACTAAACAAGCTGAAATCTGAAAATGATTCTCTTAAAGAGTTCTCCAATAAAAATGATGAAAAATCAGAGAAACTTAGACAGGAGAACAAATTGCTGATTGAAAAGCTTAATGCCATAAAATCTGTAAACATAGAATTACAGAAAGATTCTGAAAAACAACAGGAAATGTTTCATGAATGTCAGTCTCTCTCAGATGAATGGGTGCTTGATGCTGATCTCCTAGAGCAGAACAGTAAACTGGAAGAGGAAATCAATGAGTTGAAACATCTAAACACCCAGCTGACAGATAGGCTAATGACAATGGAAAAAGGCAAGTGTGTGAGTGTGGATAATTCTGATAGGTTGATGAATGCTGAACAAGAAATTGAGAGTCTGAAAACCATCAACTTAATGTTAAATGAAAATGTCAGTTGTAGTGAACGGAAAATAGCTGGATATGAGCTTACTATCACATCCCTTCAACAAGAAGTTGATGATCTTTATAAGTCCCTATCTGAAGCTGACAATGAAACAAAACTAAAACAGGAAGTTGAAAAACTCAAGAGTCTGAATGATGCCTTGCATCAACAAGTCATTTCCTGTGAAACAGATCTGTCCAAATATGAAGCTAAAATTGCTGATTTGAATTTTGAGATTAAAGATTTGAAAAATTCTCTATCAAAATTTGTCAAAGGTAAGGACAATCTGAATAAGCTTCTTGGAAAGAGTGATAACTTTGAGAGAAAGGGACTGGGCTATAGTCCGACAAATAAAAGGAGTAATGGGAATGAAACATCTACTGTTTTTGTCAAAGCCACCAATCAGAACACAACCTCTGCTCCTTCTGTCTTCAAATTCACTGCACAAAAATCCACTGTGAAACCCAAAACTGTGGAACAAAATCAAAAATTGAAAAAGGGTGAAACTTCACATAAGAAGGATAAAGACACTCCTGCTACTATAAAGAAGGCTACACACAATTCACATGATCTCTCACACACTCACATTAAAAAGGGTTCATGTTATTATTGTGGGAAGCATGGTCATCTCATGAGTGAATGTTTTATCATGAAAGAAGATAATAAACAGCATGCCAAGTTCCCCATTCATGTTCATGGTCCATATGGATCTAACCACAATCCTAGTCAGCACATTGTGTGCTTCAACTGCAATAAGTCTGGGCACAAGGCTGCTGAGTGCTGGTTTAGATCTACTTGGGGTAAAAATGTTTTTCATAGAAGAAATTCTTTTGCTTGCTCTCACTGTGGGAAAAAGGGGCACACAGTCAAGGACTGTTGGTATGTTCAAAAGAACTATGTTAAATCCCATTTTGTCAAATTCCCTGCAAAACCTTTTGTGAAAATTTCATGCTATAACTGTGGGAAGCCAGGTCATAAATCTGCCGAATGTTGGATGGTTAAGAACAAGCATCAAACTGCTCATGCATATAACAGAAAATCTTATGAACATGTTTATAAACATCACCCTGCTGTTAATATGCATCATAAGAATCAAACACCAGCCATTTTATGTAGATACTCTAGAAAATTTGGACATTCTATGGATGACTGCTCACTGATGAAATTTGATGATAATGTTGCTATGAAAATGTTTAGAAAACCTGTCAGGGCTAACGCAGGACCCAAAGCTGCTTGGGTCCCTGCAGGATCAAGATGATCAAATACTTTGCAGGTGTGCCTTGGAGGGAGAAATAAAAGGGGTTAACCAAGGCACTCAAAAAGAAAACCCCAGACTCAATTCAGGTCAGTTCTGAAATCTGTTTCAATTTCATTATCTGAAATTGTTGTTTTGCTTGGTTGATTTTTGATGTTCTTCTCATGCTGTTGTTTGCACTAAATAAATGAGATTGCTTTGCACTGCATATGTCATTTGCATGACCATCATGGTATATGAAATGGAACATTGCTGGAGGGCAGTTGGAGTATGTCTGGATGCTACTGCCATGTGTGAGGTGGTCCTTGGACCAAGTCCTCTGCTCAGTACCATGGGTCAAGTCATATAGAGCAGTGTATTGCATATCATGTTGATCTGTTGGTGCTAAACTGAAGTTTTCTGAAATATGAATTGAACAATCATGCTTATAGTAATTCTCTTCTGTCTAACTTGCATAAACTGCATCAATTCAGGGGGAGCTTGTTGAGTCTTATGTGAGTCACTGCATATAGACAAGGGGGAGCATTATTATATTGTTGTCACTATTTGAAATTCACATTCTACACTCTTTCAAATCATCAATTGACTATTTTGAGTTCATACCTTCTTGAATCTGAAAATTTGGCTGCTAATCCTCAATCTGTTGAAGAAGGAGTGTCTCATTTTGTCTGACTGAAATGACTTTAAACCTGTATTGAGTGATTGACTCTGCTAGTGGTTTTAAACCTTATTCTCTCTTGCTGATTGACTCTTCCACCAGCTTGTACTCTTCCTTCCTATACCTCTTAGCTGGTGTGACTATGTTGGCTGCATTATTGAGTTGTTGGTCAGCTAAATTTATTGTTCTGATCTGAGGAACTTAAGCTGCATCTCATGCAATTCAGTCTGAGATTTTGGTAGAAACTCCTGTCATATGGGTTTAAGAATTATCACTGAATCAGACTGATATAAGATTAATGTATTCTCTGCCTTGTAATTAAACGAATTGAAAATATCTGTTGATAAGGTTTAATAAACTTTAACCTCTTGTGTCATGTAATCCTTAAAGTCTCTCATCTGATATCTGAAAATTTGAAATCTAGGCTACTTTGGTAGAGATACATAGAGTGAGTGTTGTGGTTAAACATTAACTTGAAAAAGTTGACTAAATGAAAAAATTATGAATTCAGAGCAATGACTCGGTCACTGAGAAACTGAGTTCTTATCAATGAAATAAAGTAACTCATGTCATGAGGTGCCACAGTTATCTCTGATAAAAATTTAGTGAAACAAAACCTGACAGAGCAATAGCTTATTTGTGTTGAGTAGCTGGGGAGTCTGGCCTCTGATAAAGGTGTCTTCTCATGTAAAAAGACACTCATATTGCTAACTCTGCTCTCAAAGTGAGAGGCAATGCCAGTTATCACACTGAGTAACTGGGTCACTTCAACTAAGACTTGTTGTGCCTCATGTAAAAAGGTGTTGATCAACTTAAATTGCTCAGGAAAAATATAATGTGCTTCAAATAAAATTATCTTGAAAAAATCTGTCAACTCATGTTCTTGAAAAAGTGTTTAACTTCAGTACTAACCTGTGTATTTTTCAAAGGTGCAATTGAGATCATATGTGTAAGATAAAAGATGATTGTTTTTGAGTGTTTTTCTGACTATTTGGTTCACTTTTATTAAAACTTGGATTCAGATATGAGCATTGAGTTTAATTTGGCAAAGTTGGTATACATCAAAATTAAATCAGATTGGTTAAGTTGCCACTTCATAACTCCTTATGATAGAAGAGTCTACATCTTTTAAGACTTATTGAAGTGATGTATGCATTCAAATCCCTCATGATCAGATTCATGCATGATCAACAAAGTGAACTCCTCTCTTATCAGTTGACTGATTCCATCTGCATTTTTCTGACCATACAAATGTGAGGTGCCACTCCCATTATTACCTTGTTCACTTGCAGCCCTCTGAACTTCAGAATCCTTATGGTGGTGGATTTCAGATTGATTCCTGAGATGCATTTCTCTCCACACTGTTGGAATCTTCCATCTTGTTCTGCAATAAGTTCTGATTCTGTGGTATTTTCACCAGAATTCAGATTCTTTGTAATGGCTGATTTCAGATTGATTTATTGGATAACCAGAGTCCATTCCTGTGCTTCAGGGGGAGTTATGGTTTATTTACATCTAAGGGGAGAGTAGTCAATCATGCATGTTGATAGGGGGAGAGCTGTTTCATTGTCATAAGGGAGATCTTCATTTTAAGAACCATGACTCATTCTCTACATTTATGTGCTTCTTTGTGTGCTGCATTTATGTGCTACATTTGACTATCAAACCATTTCCCTTCTTTTTGATTATGTCAAAGGGGGAGAATAGTTTGATGAGTCAGTGTGACTCATTATGTTGCCATCATCAAAAAGGGGGAGATTGTTGTGCCCCTTGTGCTTTGTTGATGATGTGGTGTTTTAATGATAGCAACATAATTGAGTCACCACTTTGTCTTGAATATGTCTGATCTATCTGTGGGAGATTGCATGAGTGTGCCATGTCTGAATTGTGAAGAATGCCTGTGATAAATTGGTTTGTGCTTGATTTCTGTTCTGTGCATTGCTTCTCTGCTGATAATGTTCATGTTGTAGTTCATCAAGTCTATACATCCGTCTCACTGTTCACATGCATCAAGTATGTACAACGTCCGTCTCATGTCATATGTGTTTACTTCATTCAGAACTTGGTACACAAAACAGTTTAACTGTAGCATTGCATAGATTATACACTCACCATGTCTGCATGTCTGTCTTTCATTAATATGGGTTCTGTGCAATGAGTGCGTTGACGAAGTTGGAGATTGGGTTGACGCATTGGCTGTCTGTTCACTAGCTGCGTTGACGCAGTGGATCAGCTGGGTTGACGCCATGCTGCTTTGTCTACTTTTTGTTGCTCATTAAGTCTTAAAGTCTGTACAGGGTAGTTCATGCATCACTCTCTTTGCCAAGTGTATACATCGGTCAGCATTGCATCCTGTTCGCGAAGTCCATACATTGGGCCATTCATCAAAGTCCATACATTGCATAATGTCTGTCAAACCAATACATTGCACTGTAGATGCATCGAAGGAAAGTATGCACATTGGTCTGTTCATATGAAGTCTGTACATTGGAAGTGTGTACAGTGTTCAGTTGCCTTCTCATAAAGTCTGTACATCGCCTTCAGACTTTCAATTGAATTACATGTTTTGAGGTTGACAACACTATGAGCTTTAGTGTCGTTATTTGTTCCATCGCGTGCTGAACACTGCAGCACCTCGTGCTGCTTTCTGTGCCACCTCGTGTCGCTCCATCTGTGTCACCCCTATATCTTCGAGTCTTCTGTATTCGTGTTGTTTCTTCCAAAACCCCGTGTCTTTCTTGCTTTGTGATTACACTTCGTGTCGGTTTCTGTTTTCGTCTTCGAGTTGTTTTCAGCCCGTGTCGTCCTCATGTTCGAGTCATTTTCCTGTATCTTCGTGTTATCTTTTGTTTTTGTGTCTTCGTATTGTTTTTATGTCTTCGTGTTAATCTTGTGTTTGAGTCTTCATGTTATTTCTGTGTTTGTGTCTTAGTGTTGTTTTTGTGTCTTCGTATTGTTTTTATGTCTTTGTGTTAATCTTGTGTTTGAGTCTTCATGTTATTTCTGTGTTTGTGTCTTAGTGTTGTATTTGTGTCTTCGTGTTGCTTCTTTCTATCTTCGTCCAAGGTTCCTCGGATCGTGTGTCTTTCTACCATTTTACTCCGTGTTATTTCCTTCTTTACCTCGTGTCGTTCTCTTTTTATCTCGTGCTATAGTCATTTTATGTACCTCGTGTCGTTCTCAGTATAGTGCACCTTTTGTTGTTCCTACACACCTCGTGCAGCTTTAGCTTGAGTGTCAACCGACTTATTTCAGGTATATATATATATATATAACCCTGAGTATTAATGTTTTTAATCTCTTTGCAGGAGAAGAAGAAAAAGAAGAAGAAGAAGGATTCTGGGTTCAGGATCAAATCCGAACCAGTTTGCTCTATTCTACTGTTCGTGGAGCCTATGCAGAGTGGGCACGTGATACGAGGCTGGCATCTGGCACGTGATCCGAGATGCAGAGGAGCCTCCACGTGGACTGAAGCATTTGGGCGGGAATCGTGGAGAGCACACGCCGCCCTAATCTGCTGCTGCTATATATATGTGTCTTCTTCCTCTGAAGAAGGGCGAGGGCAGAGAGTGACTGAAGTAGAAGCAGCCAGAGCTAAGAGAAGAAGTGCAGAAGAGAAAGAAGAGATAGAGAAAGCTGAGAGCTAGATCGAGAGAGCAGAAGAAGAAAAAGAAAGAGAGACAGTGAGATAGAGAGAGTGAGAAGAAGGAGAAGGCAGAAGCAGTAAGAAGAAGAAGAAGTAAGAAAGAAGAAGAAGAAGAAGAAAAGAGAGTTCGTGCTGGGAGAAAGAAAGAAGCAGTAGAAGAAGTTCCTGCTGGACCGTGGATCAAATCCAGGCCAGCCAGCTCCTGCGAGAGCCACATTTATTTTTATCTTTTCAGCTTTCTGTTGCTGGGTTTTGTTTTTCTTTTGAACTATTCACCTGCTGTATTTCCGATTCTCTGTAGAGAGGTCGGGGTCTCTCCTGTTGGTTCAGGAGAAGGGAGATTGCTATCTCCGGTTGCAAGTAGCTGGGTGCTACTTGTGGGTTCCCTCTGGTTAGAGGAAGGGAGGCTCGTCCTCCGGTTCTGGGCTTGTAGGTTTCAAGTCCAGGGGTCCCTCCGGTTGGGAGGAAGAGAGGTCCGAGACCTCTGGTTTGCAGGTGACTTAATGTCACTTGTGTTTCCCTCTGGGGTTCAGAGGAAGAGAGACTTGGGTCTCTAGGTTCCCCTCCGGTTTGGAGGAAGGGAGGTTTGGTCCTCCGGTTCTGGGCTTGTGGGTAGCAAGTCCAGGGGTTCCCTCCGGGTCTGGAGGAAGAGAGACCGTGTGTCTCTGGTTTCCAAGTGGCTGGGAGTCACTTGGGGTGTCCCTCCGTTGGGAGGAAGAGGGGAGGTTGTTCCCCTGGTCAAGCTGTGTGGCAGCATTTGTTGCAGACTGAGTCTGCTGTGCTAGTGTTACTAGTGGAAGCCTCACTCCGGTTGGGAGTGAGGGGTGGACGTAGGTCTGTTGACCGAACCACCTAAAAAACCTGGTGTTCCTTGTGGGTTGATCTTCTTATATGTTCACTTAATTGCTGCGCATTAGATGCTTGCTTAGGATCGTTTGAGGGCTTCTTGAGTTGTTGTCTTGCTTTGATCCTTCTAAGTTTCCTCAGGCTATTTCTGCAACAGTTTTAATTCCGCATAACTGAGCTTTAGAGTTTTAATTAGGCTATATTTGTAGAGGGATACATTCACCCCCCCTCTGTTTCCGGGCCTTACATTCTAACAACGTTCTCTCCTCTCCCCCTCTCACTCCAGGCGGCCGACGGAGGCGGCGAGGGCGGGGCGGCGTGGTTCGTGGGATGTGGGGTGACGGGCTCGGGACGAGGATCGTGATGGTGGAGGCGGTTTGTGGGATCGTGAACCGGCGAGGGTTTAAACGGCGTTTTCTTCGTGGATCGGCGTCCACGGTGCGTCGAATCTTCGGTGGAGGTAGGGAGATGGACCCTCAACCCACGTACTTCATTTCCCACGAGTTTTGTAGGCCGTGGTGAGCCGAGCGGGCTAAACGGGGCAATTTGGAGAAAATGCATGTTTTTGGGGTGTGAGCCGGATCTTCCGTTTTACCGTGTTTTTGGGCGATCCAGGGGTTTAGATGCATGCCTAGGGGCTTGGGGAATGTTTTTCCTTTTGTTTCCCCTTCACCTGGGGGTGAACGGAGGGTGGAATGGTTTTTCCCGCGGTTTCCACTATTTTCGGGCGCGGACTGAGAACGCGCTATGCTCCAGTAGCACGTTCTTGATGGTCGCGCTGCCCCGACGGGGCGCGTTCATCGGAGAAGATGAATAGTAAGGCGGTTGTTGTCGCGCTATGGGGTCCTAGCGCGTTCTGCCTTGTCGCGCTAGGGGTCCCTAGCGCGTTCTGTTTTGTCGCGCTAGGAGGTCCTAGCGCGACCTGTCCAGTCGCGCTATGGGCCTATAGCGCGATCTGTCTTGTCGCGCTATAGGTGTATAGCGCGTTCTGCTTGAACGCGCTATGGACCAATAGCGCGTTCTTGAAGGTGACCAACCGGGCTTCCCGGGGCGGGTGGTCTGCGGCTGATCGTGCTCCCCTTGGGCCGTGTGTGCCCCGGACACCCCGTGGAGTTCCGTGACCGTGTCTTTGGGTGTCTGGGGGTTCCGTTTATCTTGATTTGCGTGCTCGTGAGTGTAAGGGTCCGGGCGGTTTACTAGTGTTCCGATTGGGTTGTGTTGATCTCCGGTCGACCCGGTTGTGACCCAATGGTCGACCTTTTGGCCTTGTGAGTGTCCCGGGCACCCCGTGGGTTTTGTTACCGTGTTTTGGGGTGTCTGGAGGTGCCGTGTTACCTCGATAAGCGTGCCCGTGCGCTTGGTGGGTCCGGGTGACCCCAGGCATTTCGGGTTTCCGTATTCTCGCTCGATCGAGTCACCGTGTATCGGTATGTGTGCGGTGGGGTTCCCCCGCATGTCGTGAGTCTTCCTGGAAGATGATTCCCGAGTGGGTCATGTGTTTGGCCGTGGACTGTGCGTCCCGTTTCTTCTCCGATCGTGGTCACCGTGCGATGGTGCTGGTACGTGGGATGGTCCCCGTACTTCGTTAGGTTCGGACGTCGTTTTCTATTGTTTTGAGAGTCTACTCTCTCAGTGGCCCTCCACTAGTCGTAGCTTCCTGCGCACGCGTGTGCGGACCCACCTGGGAGTGGTGGAGAGCGCGACCCGGTGAGACGCGGTTTTAGGCTGGTTTCCATCGGCCCCTTGCCTTTGCCACCAGAGTCCGGTGGGGGGGAAAAACCAGCTAGAGGACCCGACCTAGAGCAGATGGTCTGTGTGTGCACACGTAGTTGGGGGCTTAGGACACGCGCTGACGAGCGTGACCCCAGCTAGTCCTTGTTGTGGTACTGGTTACTGTGTGTGTGTCTGAGTCTCACGCCTAGGGCGTCGTAGCTAGACACTTGTGACGCGGTGTAAGACGTCAGGGGACGCATCCGGTCGTTCTTCTAGTGGGAGGTACTCCTGTTCTGGACAGAGAGTGACAGACTGTCGGTCACGTGACTTCGACCCTCGGGTTTTTGGTCGCGTTGACCGTTGAAGTTTCGGTTGTCTCGCCGTGGCAAGTGTGTCGATTTTTGTACCGTGTGGCTGGTTCTAGTGTAGTTTGGTAGCCCTTGGCCGTGAGTCTGGGGTGTGATTCTGGTACAGTAGGAGTAGCTGTAGTGCCGAGGTTTTGCCGGCCACCGTAGTTACTTTCCTGCTTTCGTAGTTACTTCTTTCCGTTGCTGTCTTGCTAGCGTAGCTTTCCTTCTGCCGTTGTTTCTCAGTTGGGGTTCCGCGGGATCCCTACTGGGCCAGTGACAGGAGGCTCACCCCTGCGTTTCAGGTGCGGCGGTTCTGCCTCGAGGTTCGAGGGCACGATGCAGAGGTTCTTAGTTGCCAGCTTGCCGGGCCGAGTGTTCACTTGGCACGTGGCACGTTTTACTGCTTTAGACTATACTTTTTGTTGGACTGGACTCTGTTGTAGTTGTTTATTTAATTCTGTTAATTGTTAAAATGTCATGCTTTATTTCCTATTTCCTTGTACCTCCACACTCCTTTTTAGCCCTTCCGAGCCTCCCGCTCGTGGGCGGCGGGCCGGGATTCGAATGGTATCGGGCTCCTCCCGGTATCCGGATCTCGGGTCGTCACAGCTGGTATCAGAGCGTGGTTGTGGACGTACATGGAAATTCGAGATATTGCAGTGATCAGAGTCCGTAAGGTCCAGTACAGTCGGCAGTTGGCATAGGGTTTCGTGCATGTTTTTCGCTTTGTTTCTCGCTCGAGAGCTTGAGTGCGTTGTGTGGCGCGGTGAGGGTGGTTACTGTTCACGGCTTTCGTGCCGACGCGGGGTCTGCGGATCGAGGTCGAGAGCCTTCTCCCTCATCGGTGGTGGCCTTGGTTTTGCTGCGTTGGGCAGAGGTTGCTGGCAGGCATGAACTTGTGGCGTGTTACAATTCGAGGAATTGCAGTGGTGGTGCGTCGGCTGACGCTGTGATTGTGGTCTGACGGGACACTTGTCGAGTGTGTCGGAGGCGCTGACCTGATGGAAGCGATGGTTTTCCTTGGTGCTGGATGGTGCTGTTTCCAGCATGTGCGAGGTGCGAGGTCAGGTCGAGTGCGGAGTTTTCCTTCCGTTGGTCGGAGGTGCGATTGGTCTCTCCTTTGGTTGGAGAGATTGCGTTGGGGTAAGGTTTGTCGTCTTGCATTGTTTGTTCGGATTGGTTGGCCTTGTGTGTCATGAAGTCCGTGCGAGACGTGCTCCTTGTCTTGGCAAGGTGGTTACCTGTGAGAAGCGTTGCCCGTCCCCTGATGTGTAAGGGTGTTGGCGATGTTCCAGAAGGACGAGTGCCGGCTGGGCGGTATTTTTGAGATTTGCGGTTGGTGTTGTGGTTCCCGATGTGTGGAGGATCAGAGTCTGCGGGGTTGCAGATGGTTGTCGAGATGGTAGATCTCGAGTTGGCGTTGTGGTGGTCTGTGCGAAGAGTCAACGGATGGCTTGCCGAGGTTTGGAATGTTCCCTTCGGATCTGGTGGAGGACCAGGAAAGAAGGAAGAACCTGAGCAAGCGGAGGTTTCCTGTTGACAAATGTCTAGTGACCAGCGGATGGTCTTTTCAGAGACAGAAGATGCTGGTTGTAAGGGCTCGAGAATGGAGAGAGCCGAGTGCCAGCGAGGCCTTTGGTGGCCGTTTATGAGATGCGTTTTTCCAGATGGGATCTGAGCTTTGTCGAAGTTTGAGTTCTGAGAGAGTTGGTCCCGTGCTGTCCTTGGTATTTGGCTTGCCTGGGGTGAGCTGGTAGAAGCTCAGTGATTGATTGCCCCTGGTGCAGGGTGTGAGATCGATGGGCGTTGACCGATGGATTGGTTCGTGGTGAGGATTGCGTTCCCTCGGTGAGCGAGAAGGTGGCAGCGATGCCGTGAGTGGTTCCGTTGTGTCCGAGGTGATACCAGACTTGTGCCCTTGTGTTATGCCTGCTCTGGTGGCCGGTGTGTGCGCGGTGTGCAGATCATGGCATTGTTCGTGATTATGGTCTGGCTGTATCCCTCATGATCGGTGCTTTTGCGAGAATTGAGGTTTTCCTGTGTTGGGGCCCTGGCAGCGTTGTCAGTTAGTGGAGGCGTTCCTCCCCTGTGACTTGGTGCTAGTCCTGAATTTCAAGGATGAAATTTCTTTAAGGGGGGAGGGCTGTAATGCCCCGGATTTTTCGGATCCTTGTTCATGGGTGCCGGATCTGGTTTCTTGGAGTGTCTGACTCCGTTGTGTCTAAAATTTCGTTTCGGACATCTTTCGTGTTCGGATCGGCGCGATCCGGAGTTGTTTCGGAGGCCCGGAAGCGTTCCTCGACTTTTTCGCGTGTGTTTTCCGATTCTCGGTGTGTGTTTCGGTAATTCCTTCGGAACCTCGTTACGGGTGAACCGGGCTGTTCACCAGGGCGCGAGTGGTACCGTTGCGATCGGTGTGCTCCGAGGATCGCAAAAACATGATTTTCTATTTTTCGGTATTTTTGAGAATTTCCAGATTTTTTATATATAACCTTTTCTCTCTCTCCCCATCTCATTTTCTCTCTTCCCTCCCTCTCTCTTCTCTCACGTTCTCTCCTCTCCCCCTCTCACTCCGGGCAGCCGACGGAGGCGGCGAGGGCGGGGCGGCGTGGTTCGTGGGATGTGGGGCGACGGGCTCGGGACGAGGATCGTGATGGTGGAGGCGGTTTGTGGGATCGTGAACCGGCGAGGGTTTAAACGGCGTTTTCTTCGTGGATCGGCGTCCACGGTGCGTCGAATCTTCGGTGGAGGTAGGGAGATGGACCCTCAACCCACGTACTTCATTTCCCGCGAGTTTTGTAGGCCGTGGTGAGCCGAGCGGGCTAAACGGGGCAATTTGGAGAAAATGCATGTTTTTGGGGTGTGAGCCGGATCTTCCGTTTTACCGTGTTTTTGGGCGATCCAGGGGTTTAGATGCATGCCTAGGGGCTTGGGAAATGTTTTCCCTTTTGTTTCCCCTTCACCTGGGGGTGAACGGAGCGTGGAATGGTTTTTCCCGCGGTTTCCACCGTTTTCGGGCGCGGACTGAGAACGCACTATGCTCCAGTAGCGCGTTCTTGATGGTCGCACTGCCCCGACGGGGCGCGTTCATCGGAGAAGATGAACAGTAAGGCGGTTGCTGTCGCGCTATGGGGTCCTAGCGCGTTCTGCCTTGCTGCGCTAGGGGTCCCTAGCGCGTTCTGTTTTGTCGCGCTAGGAGGTCCTAGCGCGACCTGTGCAGTCGCGCTATGGGCCTATAGCGCGATCTGTCTTGTCGCGCTATAGGTGTATAGCGCGTTCTGCTTGAACGCGCTATGGACCTATAGCGCGTTCTTGGAGGTGACCAGTCGGGCTTCCCGGGGCGGGCGGTCTGCGGCTGATCGTGCTCCCCTTGGGCCGTGTGTGCCCCGGACACCCCGTGGAGTTCCGTGACCGTGTCTTTGGGTGTCCGGGGGTTCCGTTTACCTTGATTTGCATGCTCGTAAGTGTAAGGGTCCGAGCGGTTTACTAGTGTTCCGATTGGGTTGTGTTGGTCTCCGGTCGACCTGGTTGTGACCCAGTGGTCGACCTTTTGGCCTTCTGAGTGTCCCGGGCACCCTGTGGGTTTTGTTACCGTGTTTTGGGGTGTCTGGAGGTGCCGTGTTACCTCGATAAGCGTGCTCGTGGGCTTGGTGGGTCCGGGTGACCCCAGGCGTTTCGGGTTTCCGTATTCTCGCTCGATCGAGTCACCGTGTATCGGTATGTGTGCGGTGGGGTTCCCCCGCATGTCGTGAGTCTTCCTGGAAGATGATTCCCGAGTGGGTCATGTGTTTGGCCGTGGACTGTGCATCCCGTTTCTTCTCCGATCGTGGTCACCGTGCGATGGTGCTGGTACGTGGGATGGTCCCCGTACTTCGTTAGGTTCGGACGTCGTTTTCTGTTGTTTTGAGAGTCTACTCTCTCAGTGGCCCTCCACTAGTCGTAGCTTCCTGCGCACGCGTGTGCGGACCCACCTGGGAGTGGTGGAGAGCGCGACCCGGTGAGACGCGGTTTTAGGCTGGTTTCCGTCGGCCCCTTGCCTTTGCCACCAGAGTCCGGTGGGGGGGGAAAAACCAGCTAGAGGACCCGACCTAGAGCAGATGGTCTGTGTGTGCACACGTAGTTGGGGGCTTAGGACACGCGCTGACGAGCGTGACCCCAGCTAGTCCTTGTTGTGGTACTAGTTACTGTGTGTGTGTCTGAGTCTCACGCCTAGGGCGTCGTAGCTAGACACTTGTGACGCGGTGTAAGACGTCAGGGGACGCATCCGGTCGTTCTTCTAGTGGGAGGTACTCCTGTTCTGGACAGAGAGTGACAGACTGTCGGTCGCGTGACTTCGACCCTCGGGTTTTTGGTCGCGTTGACCGTTGAAGTTTCGGTTGTCTCGCCGTGGCAAGTGTGTCGATTTTTGTACCGTGTGACTGGTTCTAGTGTAGTTTGGTAGCCCTTGGCCGTGAGTCTGGGGTGTGTTTCTGGTACAGTAGGAGTAGCTGTAGTGCCGAGGTTTTTTCGGCCACCGTAGTTACTTTCCTGCTTTCGTAGTTACTTCTTTTCGTTGCTGTCTTGCTAGCGTAGCTTTCCTTCTGCCGTTGTTTCTCAGTTGGGGTTCCGCGGGATCCCTACTGGGCCAGTGACAGGAGGCTCACCCCTGCGTTTCAGGTGCGGCGGTTCTGCCTCGAGGTTCGAGGGCACGATGCAGAGGTTCTTAGTTGCCAGCTTGCCGGGCCGAGTGTTCACTTGGCACGTGGTACGTTTTACTGCTTTAGACTGTACTTTTTGTTGGACTGGACTCTGTTGCAGTTGTTTATTTAATTCTGTTAATTGTTAAATTATCCTACTTTATTTCCTATTTCCTTGTACCTCCACACTCCTTTTTAGCCCTTCCGAGCCTCCCGCTCGTGGGCGGCGGGCCGGGATTCGAATGGTATCGGGCTCCTCCCGGTATCCGGATCTCGGGTCGTCACATGAACACCCGCTCCATCTCATCGAGCCAACTCCTAGCCAAATCAGGGTCTGGCTGACCGCCGTAGTAAGGTGGATGAAACTGCATGAAATCTCTCACTACTCGACCTGGCCCACCCCTGGTCGACGAGCCCTCACCAGCCTTTCCGCCGAACTGCTGAGACATAAGATGGTACATGCCACGGAAGAAATCCTCGGCCCCCGGAAATCTCGTAGTATCCACTGCCTTGGTGGTCGCTGGTGGCACTCTACTCTGCTCCTCCTGCTTCTGCTGAACCTCCTGCTGGATCTCCTGACCTCCAGCCGACTGCCCCTGCTGAGAGCGAGTCGCCCGCCTCGGCGCCATACCCGCACCTGGAGCAAAGACAGAAATCACGGAACAGCAAGGTTAAGAGAAACACACGATGGCCAATGCCAGCGTCAACTGTACTTCATCGCTGTGGACTAGTGGACCACTACAATCACCTATGATTCCCGTATAATTCCACAACCGCGCTCTGATACCAGCTGTAACGACCCGAGAATCCGATTACTGGGAAGGCCCGATAACCCGAGACTCGCACCACCACCCACGAGTCCGAAGACTCGAAAGGGTTAGAAGGATGGTGTGAAAACTACACAAGTATCACAAATAATTGTAGAATTAAACAGTTATATACATAAGCAGGAAATGAATTAACGTTTTACATGGTCCATAATATAACAATAAAATAACAACAGTAGTCCACAACTAGTACAGAGACAAGAAAAGAAAGTACAGCTACACGGGACATACCCCGGCTCTGACCTCTGGCACTAACGCTGGGCACCTGAACCGCGCTGAGCCTCAGACGAACTCCCCTGAAGCCTCGCCTCGCCTGAAACACGGTGAAAACACGCAGGGAATGAGTCTCGGAACAAGACTCAGTAGGGATCACTTGAACCCTACCTCGCAAACGGAGAAACCGCTATGCTAGCAGTAAGCGAGTACCTCAAAAAGGGAAACCCTGCCATCTACAAAGTACCGGTCTCACGGCACGAAAATCGACACACGTGCCACGGTGAAATAACCGGAACACAACGGCCAACACGGTAGAAACCCGAAGGTCGAAGTCATACGACTGACAGTCTGACACTCCCGACTCGACAGGAGTACCTCCCACTAGAAGCACAGCCGGTAGCGTCCCCTGACGACTTACACCGCACCGCAGGTGAACTGCCTGACGTGGTAGCGCCTACCCGAGGCACGGACACCGAACAAGTACCACAAACAAGTGACTAGCTGGGGTCACGCTCGTCAGCGTGTGTCCAACTGCCCCCAACCACGTGTGCACACATAGACCGCGCGTCCCTGGTCTGGCCCTCTGACTGGTTTTCCCCTTAGCCGGACTCTGGCTACAGACGTGGGGCCCGACGGAAACCAGTCTAAAAACCGTCTCTAAGGGTCGGCCCGTACACCACTCCCTGGTGAGACCAGTACCGCGTACTGGTGGGCTACGACTAGTGGAGGGTCACTGAAGGAGTAGACTCTCAAGTTAACGGAAAACCACGTCCGCATCCGACGACGTACGGGGACCACCCCACGTACCGGCACCGTCGCACAGCGACCACGGTCGGAACAGACACGGGGTTGCAAACCACCTGGGGCAACCCAGTGCCTGACGGTCTACCCTAGACGCGTCACAGGACTCTGACGGTCTAGGCGGGACCGTCACAGACGCCTGCCGGTCTTAGGCTGGACCGTCACAGGACCCTGACGGTCCAACGCAGGCCGTCACACTCCCAGTGTAAAACAGAGTGTAACGCACTTGCCCTGGTGCGTTACAGATTGTGACGCGCCTATGAAGGTGCGTCACAGGGAAAAATAAAGGCAAGCTGTGACGCGTGCCACTCGGTGCGTCACAGCATGTGACGGTCCACACCTGGAGCGTCACACACATGTAACGGTCTAGCCCTGGAGCGTCACATTGCCTGGGGGTCGAATAATCCTGACGCACCCACGCTGGGCTGTCACAAGGCTGTGACGCGCCAGCCCTGGTGCGTTACACGCCTTGACCCCCAACGGTCAAACCAACGGTCGGGACGCTCTAACGGCCCACCCCAGGCGCGTCACATGCCTGTGGCGGTCTATCGTGAGACCGTCACACTCCCAGACCCCAGTTGACTAAACAAGGGCTGTGACGCACCCGCCCAGGCGCGTCACACGGTGTGACGGTCACTGGAAGGACCGCCACACCCGCCCGACAGTGAAACGGCGGGGAAAGCCCAAACAACCCAACCACGCCCCCATACCTCCACCGGAGAGGGGGAAATCAAAGGGGAAGACCCCTGGGGACCCCTAGCATGATACTAGGCCACCAAAACGTGAAATCGCCGGCTAAATCCATAGATCGGGCGAACTCTCCCCAAATCATGAAAAATCCCAAACCCGCTTAATCAAGCCCCTCTCGGCCTCCCCTCGGCCTATAAATCACGGAAATGAACGGCAAGGAGTTAGGGAACGTCACCCTACCTCAATGGAGCGAATGCTCCGCCGAATCGTTATCGAGATCACGAAGAACGCTTTGAAAACCCTCGTCCCTTCACGGTTCCCCACAAGCTTTATGCCGCCACGATCACCTCGCCGTCGCCCACGTCGTCACGCTGTCACCCCGCACCGTCTACAGCTGGAAGGGGACGTCACCACGGTCGAATGAGAGAGAAAGAGAGAGGGAGGGGCGGTGGTCACGGTGGGGAGAAGAGAAGGAAGAAGAAGAAGAGGGTGGGGAGAGAGAGAGATGAGAGTATTTATAGAAAATCAGGAAATTTCAAAAAATACCAAAAAATAGAAAATTATATTTCAGGGATACTCGGAACACACCGATCGCAACGGTACCACCCGTGCCCAGGTGAACGACCCGGTTCACCCGCAGCGAGGTTCCGAATGAATTACTGAAACACACACCGGTAATCGGAAAACACGCGCGGAAAAGCCGCGGAACGCTTCCGGGCCTCCCAAACAACTCCGGATCGCGCAGATCCAAACACGAAAGATGCCCGAAATAAAATTTCGGACACAACGGAGCCGGACACTCCGAGAAACCAGATCCGGGACCCATGGAGAAGGATCCGAAAGGTCCGAGATATTACAACCCACGCCGCCGGGACACTCACCGTCACATGTACATCACCAAAGAACTCACCATGATGCCGTCCTTCCGCCTCTGAGAGAGCGGACGGATGGGTAACCGTCGATTTCATAATCGGATAGCCTATTACCCCACGATAACCACGCCGCAAGTTAGGACACGAATGCTCCCAAGCTAATCTCTATAAATAGTGTCCTGATCAGGTAACCAAGATACACAATCTAGACTACATAACTGGCCACCCACTTCCGAGCACTTCTCCTTATTATCGAGCACTCGTCTCCACATTCTCCACCCTCATTTCTCCTTATCTGAGCTCCTCGCTGACTTAGACATTGGAGAGTTGTCCCGTAAACATTCATCCAGGGCTCTTTATGACGTGGTCGTTTAATTGTTATAAGTTTCCTCGGGGTGACGGATCTCTCTCTCATTCAAAAAATTATAAAGGTGTGATTCGAGATTTGAGATATCATACTTCAACCTCCACATATGTCAAATTTTTTGCCAGGAGACATTGTTTGGATACAAATTACGAAAATTTGAATAAATTTATTTATTATAATTTTTTCTCTATTAACTCATATTTGGCTATTGTGCGCAGATGTGATTTTATGATAAACTCGGTGTACATGGAGAGTGTTTAACATAAACCAACTCAGTAGGTTTATCACAGTCATGTTTATAGAGAGATTTTGAGTTTATGGTAAACTTAAGTGAGTTTGCGATAAATTTATTTTTATTCATTTATAATAAGATTATTATAACAAAAATAAGTTTATGATAAATTTAGACGTGTTTATACCTTGCATCTAAACATATTCTTGACAGGAAAAAATGAAACATAAATTTGACAATTGTAGTATTAAAATTAAATATGAGAGAGAGAGAGAGAGAGAGAGAGAGAGAGTTTTTTAGGACACGCTGACGTTGCTTAACATTTCTCATTGACTCTTTACGACCAGCGACTGCTCCAACACGATCCTGAGATTCCGGATTCGGCAGAGCTCTGATGGGAGGAGATCCTCGCCTTTCATGGTTGAGCTTGTCCTCCCCGCGGACAGCTCATTCGCCATTTGCCAGCAATCTGACCGAGTCGGTCCAAAGGTGCCCACGGCCGGCTGCCGGCCGGCCGGGGCGCCCACCTTCGGCGCCCCAACGGGCGACGACGTGGCGCGCGCTCCTGTGCCGTTACGAACTTACGATCGGCTCTCGTGCGGTTAATCCCGATCAGGACGATCCGGACGGGGGTCTACGCGCTCCACAACGGGCCTCCTTTTGTCCCCTACGGTTGTTGAGGGGGAGGGGGTGAGAGAGAGGAGAATGGAGGGCGAGGAGAGCAGGAAGACCGAGTAGAAGAAGCTACTAGTCTGAAGTTCTAAGAATTTTCTCTGTAAAGTAATGAGGCTTTGTCCGTAATCATCGAACACAGCTTAAAAAGTTCAAATTTTGTGGGTGGGTTTTGCCTGCAAGCGCTGATCGACGACGCCAGCTGGGTTTGGTTTCCCTGCGTTGGGTGGTGCAACAGAGGCGTGTTGTCCAGTTCTCCCCCCCACCATTATTGCTCACTCGGTGTTCTGGTTCTCAGCGCTCTCTCTCTAGATTGTGTGATTCAGCGCCGGGAAGAAGACTGCTGTTGGGGAGCGATTCCGAGGTGGGTTTCCGGAAATCTTCGTGTTTTATCTCTACTCATATTCTGTTTTCCTTCCAATTTTTGTTTGTTTCAATTTTGGACATTCCAAGATGCTTCTTTCTCGGTTTCTCTCCTCTGTCTTGCACTAAACTGCTGCTGAAAATGAGAGATCTATTCTTCACATGAGTGAGGAACGCCACATTTGAAGATTTCTGTAGCACTTCTTCCTTCCCCATTTCGCATTCTCGTCTTCTTCCCACCCACACGGGCTAGAAGAAGCACCCGTCAGTGACTGAGAGATTGAGAGAAACCACTCGCTAACTACTCGTTCACAGGATTAAGAACAAATCCGTAGAAGAAAACAACCGTTTTGGGTGGGGGGTTCCCGTTCCCATTGCCGCCCTACCGTCCGCCATTGGATGTGGTGGTCATGGTGGGTTGATATCACTGTGGCACCATAACCCCCATTTCCTTCTCCATTTAATTTCCCCTTTTCAGTGCAGAGGGTTGTTCGGGGACTGCGAGCCTTCCCTCCCGGGCATGACACTCCCGCGAGAAGGACAGGCCATGAGATAAAAATAGCGTTTTTATGGAATCAACTGGTAGGGAGTTGCCGCTGCTGTCTGCTCACCTTCTTCATTTGTCCAGCTCCACCGGCTACGGTGTGGCTGCGGGGGGGTTCCCGTGGAGCCAGCATCCCCAACATGCAGACACCCTTCCGTTCATGCGCCTTCTTCTTCAACGTTTCCCGTTATCCAGCGGCTCTCTTCTTTCCCGCCATGTGTGCGTTGTGGATGGGCGATGGCCCCTCAACGACGCTGTGTGCAGAGAAGACTCATCTTGATTCGCGGGGAACTGAGATTCTTCCGGTCGACCAGGAAATCCCATCTCCGCCATTGCCCGGTTCTTCTCTCTGCACAACCCCGCCGCTTCCCTTACCTCCTCTTCTGTAGGAAAGCGTGTTTAGAGGGTAGAGACTGGTGTTCCTTGCCTTTCTTCTTTCATGAACGATCTGTTTCCTTGTGTCGAGTTCTCCTCACTTTAGTGCCTTTTTTCTTGCATTTTGTGGCAGATTGAATTCTCGGTGCCGTTGTCAATGCAAAAAGGTAACGTTCTTGTGTGAAGAGATCCCAATATGGTTTGTTTTTGATGGTGTTGTGGATGGACGACTGTAAGATTGAGCCACCGGGGGCTGTGGCGCTGAGGAAGTCCACAGAGGATTGTTTAAGGCCGCCATTAGCCCCATCAGAGAAGAACAATGCCATTCCTGTGTCGCGCAAGCCCCGGACAAGGGAAGTCACATCTAGATACCAGTCTGGCGTCACCACTGTTGGCACACCTCCTCACTCGACCGTTGCTGCAACCAAAAGATGTCCATCGCCCAATGTTGGTTGGGTGGTCCTGTCACCAGCTCCACCTTTTACCAAGCGTTCACAGTCAGCAGAGAGAAGGCAGCCCACCATGTCGCTGTCCCGGGCTTCGTCTCCATCTCCCCCTTCCAGGTCTCAGGCATTGCCTTCCCCACCCTCGAGGCCTTTGACGCCAGAGCATGATGTTGAAGTTGAGATGCAAGTCTCTTCCAGGAGGTTTAGTGGTGGCCGGGCACCAGACGGGTTGTGGCCTTCAATGAGGAACCTGTCTGCTTCGTTTCTCCCTCATTCTGTCTCAATTTCCCTTAGTAAGAGGGACAAGTCATCGGTTACAAATTCTAGTATTATTTCGGAAGCCAAATCAAAGTCATCAGCTAATGTAAGATTAGAGAGGAAAAGAACCCCTTCTGGAGGGAAGAATGCCTCCGATCAATCGGAGGATTCCGAGTCTGTAGCAGATCAGCATCGGTGGCCTGGCATAGTGAATGGAAAGTTTTCTGCGAGAGCTGTGACAAGAAGCATGGATCTCACTGGTAGGGCTAGTGGAGTCTGCAATTCTCCTGCAGGTTCACAAAGAGGGGCTTCACCAATAAGCAGAGCGCACATCTCAGATGGGCCAACCAGAGGTTTCCAAAGGACTGTGAATGAAGTGACAAGGAGGACGTCTTTGGATGGAGCTATTGGACTAGAATATGACTTCAGTACTGTCTCCAGTGCTTCTGCAAATGTTTTGGGGAGAACTCAATCATGGAGCCATCCAAGTAGGACACTGTCACTTCCTTCAGCAGGATCACCTCGCCTCTCCTCACCTAGCATGATTTCTTTGCCATCAAGCTCTTCCTCTCGGAGCACGGCCGGTCCTTGCACAAAGCCATTGACTCCCACGTCATCCAGAACCTCTTCTGGTCGAATCGGCATTTCATCTTCTGTTCTGAGTTATTTCGTCAATCTTCGGAAAGGAAAAAAGAGTTCACGCCACAGAGAAGATGCCCATCAATTACAGCTACTAGACAATAGGTGTTTGCAATGGCGCTTTGTGAATGCTCGAGCACATGCTGCAATGTCCATTAAAAGGATAAAAGCGGAGGTAGGTAATGAATGCCTCTTGCTTTACTGCCAGATTTGTTCTTTATACAGGTTGGTTTTTTTTACTTAGTTTTTACTCTTTCCTTGCTGTTTCCACTGTAGCCATGCTCCTTTGATGCTCGTTTAGACTACCGTTATCAGATCTGTATGTTTGACTTTTGAGTCTAATGCAAAAGAAACCTGGGATTGAGGCGTCATTATCTAACACTTAACCTCTCCACCCTGACTTAGGTCAAGGTAACAAATTGAGAATAATCCCATTCTCTCATTCCTTCATTGGGGAGGGTGGATAATGTATAGCGAAATGAGATATCTAGCTGGTCGTACTTACAGATTAGCTACTAGTGTACTTTTGTTGCTTCATCTTGCTCAATACTTCTGTTTCTTGGGTGTTACTCATGTTCAGTATTGTTAGTCATAAAATCATTACTTATGTTCTGCATGCAAGTTAGGTAGATTGTCATTGATAATGGATAATATGTGTAACTCATTTAATACATCCATTAAACCATCAGCAATCAAAAACCTTTCAGTGCTTAAAAGAATTAGCTGTATAAATCAGGCTTAACATGAGATGGCATTTCAAACACTGCATCCTATTGCCATGAAGAGTGTTATGATCTACTGATGCCAATGTACCTGTTCCAACATAATCGTGAAATTGGTCTATTATTTGATCTGCAATTTGTCCAACTTGTTTTAGATGGAGTGCAGTTAAGTTTTCATCAAAACTTTCTTTGATGGAATTCATATTCCTTTAGCTGTAGACTCTTTTGATTGGTGGTACGAGGTATAAACAAGCTACCTCTATCTAAAGGCTACTCCCATGTGTTAGTTATCCTGTGAGGATCCCTCTATTATGGTTTTCACATAGAAGAACCGCTCTGTTGATTTTCTTTTGGGATGTTTGGATGTTATCCTCTGAAATCTATCATGCTTTGGCACTAGCCACTGTGATACAGATGTTTACTTATAACCCCTCAATCTCATTTTATGTGGTGAAAGCCCCAAAAATTAGGAATAACCACTTCAAGATTTTGGAAACCACCCAAATAAGCAAGCAATTGTCAGTGGTTAAAATAAATACTGAGATTAAGGGATTACTCCTTAAATAGGAGAGACTGCGGGGAAAATACCTTAAAAATTCATTCTTCTTCTGCATTGTGCATGTACATGGTCTTGTTTCACTGCATCTAATATTCTCCATTGGGTTGATCCTTAATTATTTCGTAGATGGATAACATATTACATTTTCATTGCATAAAGCAGAAAATCCTACAAAGCACGTGGATTACTACTTCTGGATTGCGTGATTCTGTCATCTTGAAAAGAATCAACATGCAGCAATTGAGACAAGAGATGAAGTTGGGCCTCATTTTGAGAGATCAGGTATTCAGTTTCATGCTTACTATGTTGTGCTTTTACCTAAAGAGTAAAATGCGTACATTCTTTTCATGGGATGTTGTTGATTTTAAATATAAAAAACACAAATTATTTGACAAATGTCAGGAAGAAAATGCGTAGTAGTTTTATGCATGGAATCTTAATCCAAACATGGATTTGCAATTTCTAGCTTTTATTGACACAACTTTTGTTTCTTCCAGTAAAATTTTTGACAACTTATGAATAACTTGTCTTTCGACTTTCGTGTTTGGACATCACACTGCATTAATTCAGAAATGATACTGTATACATTGATCTTTTCTTCTTAAATATTGATGTTCTCTCCTGAATTGTTGTGTTTCTCTAATACAATCTTCTTGTTGGAGTTTAATCCGAAAACTACCAGAATTTCAAATTACACAGATGACATATCTTGAAGATTGGGCATTGCTGGAAAAGGACCAATGTATTTCCCTGTCAGGAACCATTGAGGCTCTGAAAGCAAGCACACTCAGGCTACCTGTTACTGGAGGGGCCAGGGTACATATGCGCTTTAATTTGATTGTTCTTTATTATTATTTATTAGAATTGAATTCTTGTAAACAATTGTATCCCCTATTTCTGGTATTCATAGTGGATGGAGGAGAAAACAATCGAATTTTATTCATAAATGATTCCTTCTTTTGTTTGATTTGTGCTTTTTATAGGCAGATGCCCATGCTTTGAAAGATGCTATCAGTTCAGCAGTTGATGTCATGCAGGCAATGGGCTCCTTTATTTGTCAATTACTTCCAGGGGTGAGATCATATTCTAACTTGAGGGTTCATGCTTTATCCCATGCCCTTTTCAGCTTTTGTCCTTTCCTAATTACTTGTAGTTGTGTGACTGTGAATATTTTACTTATTTCAAGTTAATCACTGCTGTGATGAATTTCGATATGCTTAAATATCTGTTCTTCTGATCGTTGCCCTTTTGTCCTTGAATAAAAAACCCTGGTTTTAATATAGGATCCATGTCTTGAATCACCCATTTTCATCATTGTGCTTTTTCATCTCGTCCAGAAGTATGGTCGTTTTGTGCTTGTCTGTGTGTGCTCACATGCATGCATATGTTGTGAGTGATTGAGATTGACTCAGGAGAATGTGGATTATCCACAATAAGAACTCGTACACTGATGATTCTGTTTGTACCTTGCCCGAGTTGATGAGCATGGTCTTTTTTATGTAGATGGTTTGTTGTGGGCTCCGATGTCTAATTAATAAAGTTGTACTTTGTATCTAATAGTTTACTGTATATCAGATGGTTGAAAGAAGCAGAAATCAAGGGCAGTTTGGAGACAACCTCATGAATTACTTGTCATCATAGTAACCTAAATCCTATGGTGCAGTATCGTGTCATAAATAGGAGATAAGAAGTGGTTCCAAGCAAAAGGAAATTTATATACAGAAGCATCACTTTACAGTAGATTTTGTTGCTTCTTGATTTTCTGGACGAGTGGCATGAGGGAGATTTAGAAATCATGTTAAGATTTTGTATTCCCTTTTTTCCTTTTCTCTCACAGAATCACATTCTCTATCTCACGACAAAGAAGATACTTTTCTTTCAATCTCCATTTCTGTTCTGTCATTTCCTAGATAGATTTTGTGGAGGTTGAGCACAGTATCAGGAGACCCTTTACGAATGAGAATCGTTTGTAGCACTGGACACATTTGTGTGCTCATAAAAGATATGTTTTTGCTCTTAAGATTAGCTAGGGAATCGGTCTGTCCCCCTTCTTTCTGGAGCCTTTCTAATTATTCTAAGCTCAGGCAAGCCACATGGTGGCCTGACTTGGATAAGAACATCATCAAACAGGCTCTTGGTTGTTTCAAGGAATGAAGAAATAGTTTAATCAGTCATTTAAACCTTTCTCCATCAAGTCCCATCTCCGATCTGAGTTTTTTTCTTTAAATCTCTTCTACCACCGTGGGCAATGGTATTTCTATTTAATAACACTAATCTTTTCTCATGAGGACCAATTAAAACAATTCCTCCTGTTTTACTTTCATTTAGTTGAGCCGGAGTATATTTCACTGAATATTATATTCAATTATTTGATTTGGAAGAGTGGTAAGAGCCACAGCTTATGAGAGATCTGAAAAATTTTAAGATTCTTTAAAGAATGGAAATATGCAATGCGTAATGTGCATTGTAATCATAGAACTTATTTTGGTCATCAAGGGTTCTGAATTCTCTGAGAAAGTGGATATGTCTATAACTTCTTCTCGGATTTAGAAACTTTTCTGTTTAAAAAGAATTCAAAAATGTTAACTGTCCGCACTTTTCTTTCTCTGATACCAGAATTTTATTGCTGCAGATAGATGGCACAAACTCGGTGGCATCTGAACTAGCTGAGGTTGCAGCGCGAGAAAGGGCCATGCTTGATGAATGCAGAGAACTGTTAACTTTAGCAGCAGCGATGCAGGTTATTGAACAGATTTTACTTCTTTACTTGCACATGCACAAGAAACAGAATATGTATTTGCTTACCGTTTTAGATAAACCTCCTTTGTTCTTCAAAGTTTAGGTAGCAGTATCCAACCGTAATACCACAAATATTGCATTCACATGCACATTAATTGAGGAGAATTCTTAGCTAATGGTTCACTTGAAGCAGGTACAGGAGTCCAGCTGCAGGGCGCATCTCTTACAACTGAGGCAACATATCATTAGACTGAAGCTGCCGATCGAGCTCGGCAATGAGAAGATGATCAGATCAACAGAAAACAAGCTCTCCTTTTGGCTAACTTACAGATGATGGCAAAACAACTTCTCAGTTGGTATCAATTTAACTTTGCATCATGAATTTCTTTATTCAATATCAACTCAAGTTGGTTGGCGTCGTGATCCCCCCTCATTGGGGAATGACATCATCTACTCCACTTATTATTATTTCACAACACTTGCACTCCACCTAATCAAAGCCATTCATCTGATTTGACAATTACTCCTCTTTTATTTAAGTTATAAAATTTAACTAATGTATATAAATAGTTAAGATGAAGTGGAGTGCAATAGAGTAAACTATCTCACTCTGCCAACTAATGTAAGATGATTTATACTTTAGTGTCAAGGTCGACATTGACTGAGTTCGGACCAACCCAACTCAGATAGGACTAGGTAGAATTGTGGGTCCACACTTATGGCAACTTGTAATGACAGATTCACCAGTTTGCTCTCCCATATTGGTTTTTTTTCTTTTTTTTTGAAACGATAATATTTGGGTTCAGCGCTCCCCCGGACTGTCTTTCCGGAGTCCCAATATTCTCAGTGCAAGTGCAAGAGAGCACTAGACTTAAGCAGTTTCTAATGGAGACTGCCACCTGTCCCCTTATCGGAAACGTTTCCCTCCTCTCCCCAGCCGTTTTAGCCAGGTCGCGGTCTCCATGCTAGGCGCGATCATATCAGATCACAGCCTGCTAGACAGGCGTGTTCAGAACATGGCGCCTGCTATGGCTATTCAAGCTGAACCCCCCCTCCGACAAGACAGCAAGGCCTACCCAGCCCGGGTAAAGGTCCCCAGCAGAAAGTCAGATTGAGGTCAGACGACTGACCGCGTTCAACATCGGAACGCGACCTCTTTAGCTGCTGCATTCAGAAGGTGATGTCTGAGAGGGGTGCGTTCAAGTCGGAGCCCTGACAGACATCAAGCTTCATCTGCCTAGCTATTCCAATTCCAGATTCAGGGGGTCCCCTCCTTTCCGTCTCACGTCAGAGCCACGCCCGAGGCATCGTGAATGGCACAACGCCAACAACGTTCGCTAGGTCCGATCGGTTACCGAGTTTGAATTTGGTTTGGGCCTACCGTTGGGTCGCTTCCTTTCCAACCGCCCGAGACTTCTATAAGGGGGCTCGATTCTGAGTTTCTGATATAAAAAAAAAACTCTACTGCGAAACTGTGCTCTCAGACTTCTCTGCAAACAGACTCTGTGCTCTCTGGTTTTTGCTTCTGCGACAATTCTTTTGCTCTGGACCTTCTTCATCAATAAGTGGTCAGATTTGGGGCGTCTCTAGCCTGCACCTAGAGAAGCCGGCGGAATCGCGGGTTGAGTCATATCTTGGGGACGAAACGTCGGTGAACCCTGGGCTACGAGGAGGGGGCGTCTTCCGTTTCAAAGACAGTGTCATCTGAGACACGTTTCTCTCCCAAACAGGCGATTCTAAACTTAGTTTTTCTCTTTTGCTGTTATAGTAGATTAATTTGATAATTGGTTTGTTCATATCTCATCCGAATTAGCATATAGCCTATTATTTTCCAATAATTTCGAAACGGAAGAATTTGCTATGTCTGGATTTTCGCTGTCTAGTATGGAGGACCTGAGGCCTGAAAAATTTTCGGGTACCAACTTTAAGAGATAGCAATAGAAGATGAAATTTCTTCTGACCTCTCTTGGTCTTTTTTCTGCTATCAGCGAAACTAAGGATGTGCCATCCTCTTCTGATACAGACCATACTTATGATTCATCCACTCCTGCAAACCATGCACCTTCTTCAGTCGGTTCTATTTCTGTCAAACCTGCATATACTCCTGAAGAAATGGACTATTTATGTCATGGACGAATTCTAAGTAACATGCATGATACACTGTATGATATCTATTGTTAAATTCCTACTGCACATGAATTATGGAAAGTATTAGAAGATAAACATGATAAAGAAGATGCTGGAATTGAACGATTTATTGCATCTAAATTTTTGCATTTCACCATGTCTGATTCCGTGTCTGTTGTTTCTCAGACTCATGAATTCCTCAACATTGTGTGTGAAATGAAATCAAGAGGTCAAAATATGGATGGAAATTTAATAGTATCATGCCTGATAGATAAACTCCCACCTTCCTGACATAATTTTGCTAGATCCCTTCAGCATAAACATTCTAAGATTTCATTGAATGAACTTCAATGTTCTATTTGAATTGAGGAAGAACAAAGGAAACTGATTGATTCTAAAAACTCCTCCAATGTTAACTTGACTGAGAACAGCAACAAAAATAGAAATGGTCATAATCCTAGGTTTCAAAATCATAATCCTAGATTCCATAACCAAAAGAAGACCAATTATCAAAAGAATCAAAACTATAAGGCTAAAGGGAAAATTTTCAAAAATCAGTCTAATCAAAAGTGTTGCTATTTGTGTGGTAGACCAGGACATTTTGCCAAGAATTGCTATGAGAGAAAGGATGGTGGCAGACCTCGTCCCAAATACCACCACCATGATCATAACTAAACTCCAAATCCTCAAGTAAACATGATAACTCCTGGAGCTTCCTCTTCTGAGCCTTCTAATGGGTTTGTAACTTTATTCCCTGAAATAAATTTAATTAATTTCTCTAATGATTGGTTGATAGATACGGGGGCTAACACTCATGTTTGTTTTGATCGACATGCTTTTGCCACCTATCAGGCCACCAACAAGAGCGTGACTTTGGGGAACTCCAGTGCTGCTCGAGTTGTGGGGGAAGGACGAGTTGATGTGAAGTTAACTTCAGGAAAGGTCCTATCTCTCCAAGGACTACAACATGTGCATGCAATTCGGAGGAACATTATTAGTGGATTTTTATTAAATAAGAATAATTATAAGTTAGTGTTTGAGTCTGGGAAAGTTGTAATCACTAGATTTAGAAATTTTATTGGAAAGGGTTATGTAAGTGAAGGTTTATTTAAGTTAAATGTACTTTGTCCTAATGTTGTCAATAATATCAACATTTCTTCTAATTCTTCAACATCTGTTGTTAATTTAGAATCTAGTGATGTATGGCACTCTAGACTTTGTCATGTAAACCATAAGACTATGAGAAGGATGATGGGTTTAAATCTAATTCCTAGAACGAATATAAATGATAAGGCTAGATGTGAAACTTGTGTTGAAGCAACATTTCCTAGACATCCCTTTAAATCTGTTGAAAGGAGTAGTGATCTTTTAAATTTAATTCATATTGATGTATGTGATTCTAATGGTGTATTAACTAGAAATGGAAAGAGATATTTTATAACCTTTATAGATGATCACTCTAGATTTTGCTATATATATCTCTTAAGATCCAAAGATGAAGTCTTAGAAAAATTTAAAATCTATAAAAATTTAGCACAAAATCAAATAGGGAGGAGAATACACTTCTAATGATTTTGCTCAATTTTGTGATGAAAGTGGTATCATACATGAAACAACTGTCCCTTATTCTGCTCAATCTAATGGTATTGCTAAAAGGAAAAATAGAACTTTATTAGATGCAGTAAATTTAATGTTAACCTATTCTGGTTTACCCAACAATATGTGGGGGGAAGCTTTATTAACTGCTTGCTATACTTTAAACATGATACCTCATAAGAAAATTGAATCTACACCCTATGAACTATGGTGTAAAAGAAAACCCAACTTAAATAATCTAAAAGTTTGGGGCTGTTTTACGAAAGTTAAAATTCCTGAAAATAAAAAGAGAAAAATAGGCCCTAAAACTGTAGATGCTATATTTATTGGATATGCTGAAAATAGTGCTGCTAATAGGTTCTTTGTCATAAAATCTGATATTAGTGATATAAGTGTCAACACTGTTATAGAAATAAGAGCATCTGATGCTGTTATTATGAAAATATTTTTCTTATGAAAAATAATGTTACAAGACATATTGAAGAAGGAACATCATCTCATAATCCCTCTCAACATGACACTTCTATTATAGAACCTGAACTTGTTGTAGAAAGACCTAAAAGAGCAAGAAAAGAAAAGAACTTTGGTGATGATTTCCTAATTTATTTAACTGAGGATGATCCTCAGATCTTTCAAGATGCAATGAGTTCTGTTGACTCAAGTTTTTGAAAAGAAGCTATTAATAGTGAAATGGATTCAATTATGAATAATCATACATGGATTTTATGTGATTTACCTCCTAGGTGTAAACCAATTAGTTGTAAATGGATCTTTAAAAGGAAACTTAAACCTGATGGTTCCATTGATAAATTTAAGGCAAGATTAGTTGCAAAAGGTTACACACAAAAGAAAGGAATGGATTATTTTGACACATACTCTCCTGTTTCTAGATTTGCCACAATTCGAGTGCTAATTGCCTTAGCTGCCATATATAGACTCGAGGTCCATCAAATGGACATTTTTTTTTTGATAACGGGGAATCTAGCCATCAAATGGACGTTAAAACTGCTTTCCTTAAATGAGATTTAGAAGAGGAGATCTATATGGATCAACCATAAGGTTTTGTGGTGTATGGACAAGAGAATAAAGTTTGCAAATTAATTAAGTCATTGTATGGTTTAAAACAAGCACCTAAACAATGGAATGAAAAATTCAACAAAGTTGTCTTAGAAAATGGTTTCATATTAATGATTATGATAAATGTGTTTACAGTGAAGTTGTTGATTCTTCTTGTGTGATATTGTGTCTTTATGTTGATGATATTTTGATATTTGGAACCAACATGGATATCATTAATGAAACTAAGTCATTTTTATCTTCCAAATTTTATATGAAAGATTTAGGTCTTGTTGATGTGATATTAGAGATTAAACGCAATAGAACATCTAATGGAATCTCCATGTCTCAATCTCATTATGTGCATAAAATTTTAGAAAGGTTCAATTATTTGGATTGTATTCCTCTTTCTACACCATTTACTCCTGGTACAAACTTAACTAAAAAATTAAGTAACCCTGTTTCTCAGGAAAAATATGCACAAATCATAGGTAGTCTCATGTATTTAACAAATAGCACTAGACCTGATTTGGCTTTTACTGTGTGGGTACTAAGTAGATTCACTAGTAACCCCAGTCAAGAACATTGACATGCTTTAGAAAGAATTTTTAAATATCTTAACAGAATAATGGATTTAGCATTAACATTTTATGGATTCCCTGCTGTCCTAGAAGGGTATTGTGATGAAAATTGGATCACTAATGCTTTTGATACCATTTCTACAAGTGGTTATGTGTTTACCCTAGGAGGGGCAGCTGTGGCATGGAAATCTGTAAAACAAACTATAATTGCTAGGTCTACTATGGAAGCTGAATTAATTACATTAGATATTGCATGTGCTGAAGCTGAATGGCTTAAGAATCTTTTATCAGATATTCCTGTTGTGAGTAGACCTTTACCTGCAATTTCTATGCATTGTGATAGTCGTTCTGCCATAGATAAAGTTAAACAAACTACAATTAATGAAAAGAGAAGACATCTTAATAGTAGATGGAATTCTGTGAGAGAGAAAATATCACAAGGTGTAATCTCATTGGAATTTATAAAGTCATTAGATAATTTGGCAGATCCTTTCACTTAAGGTCTAGCGAGGAGGCTAGTATTTTAATCATCAAGGGGGATGGGGTTGAAATCCCACAGTCAGTTACCATAGCAGATACCCAACCAATGTGATTGGAGATCCCATGAAATAGGTTCAATATGGAATACGAGTTATTGGGTAATTGGAGAGCACTACTTACTTTGTATACCTTCCCCGTGAATGATGATTAGTGCTCTACTGTAACGGCACCAGGATGAGCTATGCTCTTAATGAAATCAAGGCCTTATAAGGTAGGGTATGGACCATGGCAGGTACCCTTGGAGATCCACCTACATGAGTGTGATCGTGGAGCCGTTATCTATGAGAATTGGGTATTCTCTTGAGCACTCATGAGACGAGATATCGGTGCATGGCCTATAGCACTACCATATAAAGAATCTGATCACTGATGTACTATGTTGTGAATTAAGTAACAGTTTGAGTAAAAGGACTTAGTTCAAGGCCTAGTCCACTACAGTCTCTTTCAGATGATGACTTAATATCACTAAGTGAAGGTTCAAGTCCGGAAGACACCTTCACCTATGACATAGTGGTTCTGCCTAGAACTTTATTTTATTTTGTTTACTTCGTTGATTTTGGAATTTGAATCAAGTGGGGGAATGTTGGAATTTGTGCCCTTTTATGTTGATTCAAATTCCCTCATTAATGTTTTGTCCCGTATTGGAAGTTGGAAAGACTTCCTTGGTTTTATGTATTGGAGAGCTCACCCTTGGGTCGAGACCCAAGGGGCATAGGATGTGGGCTCGAATAGTGTGTCAGATTAAGTGGTTTGATCGAATAGAAATAAATAATATATTTATTTATTTATTTGTTTGTTTGTGCCGTGCCGCGCAGCGCCGAGTCGCGCCGTGCCGGGTTGTGCTGCACTGCACTGCACTGCCAGGCCAGGCCAGGTCCGATCGGTTACCGAGTTTGAATTTGGTTTGGGCCTTTCGTTGGGTCACATCTGTTGGGCGTTGGCCAAAGACTGCTTCCTTTCCAACCGCCCGAGACTTCTATAAGGGGGCTCGATTCTGAGTTTCTGATATAAAAAAAAAACTCTACTGCAAAACTGTGCTCTCAGAATTCTCTGCAAACAGACTCTGTGCTCTCTGGTTTTTGCTTCTGCGATAATTCTTTTGCTCTGGGCATTCTTCATCAATAAGTGGTCAGATTTGGGGCGTCTCTAGCCTGCACCTAGAGAAGTCGGCGGAATCGCGGGTTGAGTCATATCTCGGGGACAGAACGCCGGTGAACCCTGTGCTACGAGGAGGGGGCGTCTTCCGTTTCAAAGATGGTGTCATCTGAGACTCGTTTCTCTCCCAAACAGGCGATTCTAAACTTGTTTTTTCTCTTTTGCTGTTATAGTAGATTAATTTGATAATTGATTTGTTCATATCTCATCCGAATTAGCATATAGCCTATTATTTTCCAACAATTTTGAAACAGAAGAATTTGATATGTCTGGATTTTCGCTGTCTAGTATGGAGGACCTGAGGCCTGAAAAATTTTCGGGTACCAACTTTAAGAGATGGCAACAGAAGATGAAATTTCTTCTGACATCTCTTGGTCTTTTTTCTGCTATCAGCGAAACTAAGGATGTGCCATCCTCTTCTGATACAGACCATACTTATGATTCATCCACTCCTGCAAACCATGCACCTTCTTCAGTCGGTTCTATTTCTGTCAAACCTGCATATACTCCTGAAGAAATGGACTATTTATGTCATGGACGAATTCTAAGTAACATGCATGATACATTGTATGATATCTATTGTTCAATTCCTACTGCACGTGAATTAAGGAAGGCATTATAAGATAAATATGGTAAAGAAGATGCTGGAATTGAACGATTTATTGCATCTAAATTTTTGCATTTCACCATGTCTGATTCCGTGTCTGTTGTTTCTCAAACTCATGAATTCTTCAACATTGTGTGTGAAATGAAATCAAGAGGTCAAAATATGGATGAAAATTTAATAGTATCATGCCTGATAGATAAACTCCCACCTTCCTGGCATAATTTTGCTAGATCCCTTCAGCATAAACATTCTAAGATTTCATCGAATGAACTTCAATGTTCTATTCGAATTGAGGAAGAACAAAGGAAACTGATTGATTCTAAAAACTCCTCCAATGTTAACTTGACTGAGAATAGCAACAAAAATAGAAATGCTCATAATCCTAGGTTTCAAAATCATAATCCTAGATTCCATAATCAAAAGAAGACCAATTATCAAAAGAATCAAAACTATAAGGCTGAAGGGAAAATTTTCAAAAATCAGTCTAATCAAAAGTGTTGCTATGTGTGTGGTAGACCAGGATATTTTGTCAAGAATTGCTATGAGAGAAAGGATGGTGGCAGACCTCGTCCCAAATACCACCACCATGATCATAACCAAACTCCAAATCCTCAAGTAAACATGATAACTCCTGGAGCTTCCTCTTCTGAGCCTTCTAATGGGTTTGTAACTTTATTCCCTGAAATAAATTTAATTAATTTCTCTAATGATTGGTGGATAGATACGGGGGCTAACACTCATGTTTATTTTGATCGACATGCTTTTGCCACCTATCAGGCCACCAACAAGAGCGTGACTTTGGGGAACTCCAGTGCTGCTCGAGTTGTGGGGGAAGGACGAGTTGATGTGAAGTTAACTTCAGGAAAGGTCCTATCTCTCCAAGGACTACAGCATGTGCCTGCAATTTGGAGGAACCTTATTAGTGGTTTTTTATTAAATAAGAATAATTATAAGTTAGTGTTTGAGTCTGGGAAAGTTGTAATCACTAGATTTAAAAATTTTATTGGAAAGGGTTATGTAAGTGAAAGTTTGTTTAAGTTAAATGTACTTTGTCCTAATGTTGTCAATAATATCAACATTTCTTCTAATTCTTCAACATATGTTGTTAATTTAGAATCTAGTGATGTATGGCACTCTAGACTTTGTCATGTAAACCATAAGACTATGAGAAGGATGATGGGTTTAAATCTAATTCCTAGAACGAATATAAATGATAAGGCTAGATGTGAAACTTGTGTTGAAGCAAAATTTCCTAGACATCCCTTTAAATCTGTTGAAAGGATTAGTGATCTTTTAAATTTAATTCATATTGATGTATGTGATTCTAATGGTGTATTAACTAGAAATGGAAAGAGATATTTTATAACCTTTATAGATGATCACTCTAGATTTTGCTATATATATCTCTTAAGATCCAAAGATGAAGTCTTAGAAAAATTTAAAATCTATAAAAATTTAGCACAAAATCAAATAGGGAGGAGAATACACTTCTAATGATTTTGCTCAATTTTGTGATGAAAGTGGTATCATACATGAAACAACTGCCCCTTATTCTGCTCAATCTAATGGTATTGCTAAAAGGAAAAATAGAACTTTATTAGATGCAGTAAATTCAATGTTAACCTATTCTGGTTTACCCAACAATATGTGGGGGGAAACTTTATTAACTGCTTGCTATACTTTAAACATGATATCTCATAAGAAAATTGAATCTACACCCTATGAACTATGGTGTAAAAGAAAACCTAACTTAAATAAGCTAAAAGTTTGGGGCTGTTTTACGAAAGTTAAAATTCCTGAAAATAAAAAGAGAAAAATAGGCCCTAAAACTGTAGATGCTATATTTATTGGATATGCTGAAAATAGTGCTGCTAATAGGTTCTTTGTCATAAAATCTGATATTAGTGATATAAGTGTCAACACTGTTATAGAAATAAGAGCATCTGATGTTGTTTATTATGAAAATATTTTTCTTATGAAAAATAATGTTACAAGACATATTGAAGAAGGAACATCATCTCATAATCCCTCTCAACATGACACTTCTATTATAGAACATGAACTTGTTGTAGAAAGACTTAAAAGAGCAATAAAAAAAAGAACTTTGGTGATGATTTCCTAATTTATTTAGCTGAGGATGATCCTCAGACCTTTCAAGATGCAACGAGTTCTGTTGACTCAAAGTTTTTGGAAAGAAGCTATTAATAGTGAAATGGATTCAATTATGAATAATCATACATAGATTTTATGTGATTTACCTCCTGGGTGTAAACCAATTGGTTGTAAATGGATCTTTAAAAGGAAACTTAAACCTGATGGTTCCATTGATAAATTTAAGACAAGATTAGTTGCAAAAGGTTACACACAAAAGAAAGGAATGGATTATTTTGACACATACTCTCCTGTTTCTAGATTTGCCACAATTCGAGTGCTAATTGCCTTAGCTGCCATATATAGACTCGAGGTCCATCAAATGGACGTTTTTTTTTTGATAACGGGGAATCTAGCCATCAAATGGACGTTAAAACTGCTTTCCTTAATGGAGATTTAGAAGAGGAGATCTATATGGATCAGCCATAAGGTTTTGTGGTGTATGGAGAAGGGAATAAAGTTTGTAAATTAATTAAGTCATTGTATGGTTTAAAACAAGCACCTAAACAATAGAATGAAAAATTCAACAAGGTTGTCTTAGAAAATGGTTTCATATTAATGATTCTGATAAATGTGTTTACAGTGAAGTTGTTGATTCTTCTTGTGTGATATTGTGTCTTTATGTTGATGATATTTTGATATTTGGAACCAACATGGATATCATTAATGAAACTAAGTCATTTTTATCTTCCAAATTTGATATGAAAGATTTAGGTCTTGTTGATGTGATATTAGAGATTAAACTCAATAGAACATCTAATGGAATCTCCATGTCTCAATCTCATTATGTGCATAAAATTTTAGAAAGGTTCAATTATTTAGATTGTATTCCTCTTTCTACACCATTTACTCCTGGTACAAACTTAACTAAAAAATTAAGTAACCCTATTTCTCAGGAAAAATATGCACAAATCATAGGTAGTCTCATGTATTTAACAAATAGCACTAGACCTGATTTGGCTTTTGCTGTGGGGGTACTAAGTAGATTCACTAGTAACCCCAGTCAAGAATATTGGCATGCTTTAGAAAGCATTTTTAAATATCTTAAAGGAACAATGGATTTAACATTAACATTTTATGGATTCCCTGCTGTCCTAGAAGGGTATTGTGATGCAAATTGGATCACTAATGCTTCTGATACCATTTCTACAAGTGGTTATGTGTTTACCCTAGGAGGGGCAGCTGTGGCATGGAAATCTGTAAAACAAACTATAATTGCTAGGTCTATTATGGAAGCTGAATTAATTACATTAGATATTGCATGTGCTGAAGCTGAATGGCTTAAGAATCTTTTATCAGATATTCCTGTTGTGAGTAGATCTTTATCTGCAATTTCTATGCATTGTGATAGTCGTTCTGCGATAGATAAAGTTAAACAAACTACAATTAATGAAAAGAGAAGACATCTTAGTAGTAGATGGAATTCTGTGAGAGAGAAAATATCACAAGGTGTAATCTCATTGGAATTTATAAAGTCATTGGATAATTTGGCAGATCCTTTCACAAAAGGTCTAGCGAGGAGGCTAGTATTTTAATCATCAAGGGGGATGTGGTTGAAATCCCACAGCCAGTTACCATAGCAGATATCCAACCTATGTGATTGGAGATCCCATGAAGTAGGTTCAATATGGAATACGTGCTATTGGGTAATTGGAGAGCACTACTTACTTTGTATACCTTCCCCGTGAATGATGATTAGTGCTCTACTGTAACGGCATCAGGATGAGCTATGCTCTTAATGAGATCAAGGCCTTATAAGGTAGGGTATGGACCGTGGCAGGTACCCTTGGAGACCCACCTACGTGAGTGTGATCGTGGAGCCGTGATCTATGGGAATTGGGTATTCTCTTGAGCACTCATGAGACGAGATATCGGTGCATGGCCTATAGCACTACCATATAAAGAATCTGATCACTGATGTACTATGTTGTGAATTAAGTAACAGTTTGAGTAAAAGGGCTTAGTTCAAGGCCTAGTCCACTACAGTCTCTATCAGATGATGTCTAAATATCACTAAGTGAAGGTTCAAGTCCGGAAGACACCTTCACCTATGACATAGTAGTTCTGCCCAGAACTTTGTTTTATTTTGTTTACTTCGTTGATTTTGGAATTTGAATCAAGTGGGGGAATGTTGGAATTTGTGCCCTTTTATGTTGGTTCAAATTCCCTCATTAATGTTTTGTCCCGTATTAGAAGTTGGAAAGACTTCCTTAGTTTTATGTATTGGAGATGTAACACCCGAATTCGTCCAAAACTTATAGATAGTTAAATATCTTATAGTTAGTCCATATAAATTTTATGTTACCTTAATTAAAGTGTAATACCTTGAACGGTATTGTTTAACGAACCTTATTAAGTAAATTAAATAGCTATCTCACTTTAATAATATATAACTTTTCATAGGAATGTCAGAATAGGATCAATATTAGGTCCGTTGGATAGAGAATTCAAAAATCTATAAATTTCATGTTGAACACTTTTTCAAATTTTGACGTTTGGAAGGACAAAAATGAGATAGAATGAGCTAGTTCATGTTATTAAGAGTTTATATATATATATAAAAAAATCAAAACAAATCCTAAAATATCTACCCCCACCCCACCCACGTGATCCTCTCCCTCCTTCTTATCCCTCCCCCTCAACCTTATCTTCTTATCTCCTTCTTCTCCTTCTCATATCCCTCATTCTTATCTTCTCCTCCCCTCCCCCTATATATACCCCCTCTCCCCCTCTTTCCCTTCCACTCCAACACCCCCCTCTCCCCCTCCAACTCTTCTCTTCTCTCACTCCCCCTCTCTCTCTCTCTCTCTCTCTCTCTCTCTCTCTCTCTCTCTCTCTCTTAAATATTTTTATTTTCTCTTTTCTATTCTCTCTCTCTCTTAAATATTTTTATTTTCTCTTTTCTATTCTCTCTCTACTCTCTCCACTTTCTCTCTCTATTTTTTTACTTTCTCTCTCTACTTTCTCTCTCCATTCTCTCTAAATTCTCTTTCTATTTTCTCTCTCTACATTTTCTCTTTAAATATCTCTCTATACTTCCTTCTCTACTCTCTCTTCACTTTCTCTCTCTATCTTCTCTCTCTACTTTCTCTCTCTACATTCTCTCTCTACCTTTTCACTTTTATATCTCTCTATACTTCTTTCTCTACTCTCTCTTCACTTTCTCTCTCTCTCTCTATCTTCTCTCTCTACTTTCTCTCTCTACTTTCTCTCTAAATTCACTCTCTACTTTCTCTCTCTACTTTTTCTCTTTACTTTCCACTCTGATTCTCTTATTAAAAAACGGAGAATAGAAGATGATACAGCACCCGAATAATATAAATAATTAATAAACACTTGAACGGAGGATTTGAAGCTATTTTGGACAATTTCACCCTTCTTTACACATCTGGGACCGGGAAAATTATCTTTTCCCACGCAAGGACTTCTACGGGAGCTCGGGTGAGATACTAAGTTTAATTCGGAAGACCACCCTAAAGGTAGGCATGATAAACCGAGTGCATGCTATTTGTTATTTATATTTCTTTGATTTGATTTTATTTATGTAATTTAAGTCAGTGATTTATGATCTATGTTTAGAATCAGTTATTTATTTAGTTACCATTCTGTTAAAGTATTATTTTCTCTCTAATCTCTCTCTAATTTCTCTCTAATCTCTTTCTACTTTCTCCCTCTACTTTCTCTCTCTACTTTCTCTCTCTATTCTCTCTCTACTCTAATCTCTTCGAATGCTATATATATTTAGTTAATAATATTAAAAATACGATCGAGTTATTTTGTAAAGTTCAATGACAAATTTTAAGTATTGAGACGACTATGTAATAAGCATTATAATAAGAATAAAAATTTGATTAAGCATATGGACTGTGTCACTTTAAGGAGGTGTGGGGCGACAAACCGTAGTTAGCTTCCGCTACGAGATTAGGCCCATTTTCGAGGACAAACGGACTTCTGAAAAATCCGGAACCTAGAATAAGAAAATTATCTGGGGAATGGTGGAGTATTAACTCCCGATCCTGCGTGGTTGATCAAGGCCGACAGGCTCCAGCGTTTAGACCTTTTGTCTTTATGTCGACGTATGGATGCCTAGGTATGTGTTTGCTACTGCTTTTAGTGACGGGATACCTGTCCAATATATGCTGCCAAATAATATGAAGTTCAAATTTGATATATGACTTTGATATGATCTGAAAATAAGTTCATCTGTATAAGCTCTGATTTAGCTAAGATATGTACTATGCCATAAGTCAGATAAGATTTGTTATACGCATTTGCTTATTATATTTCTTTCACATTCATAGTATATGTACAATCCAGTGAAATTGTGATTAACTTTATATATATCATGGATTTGCACAGTTTAGTATATGATAATCATGTGATTGGTTTTGATGCCTACTGAGTCTTTGGACTCACTTTCGTTGCCTAACCATTTCAGGAGACTGACCAGTGTGCGTCTTGACTCCGACGGGCGGTAGGTCGGAGGAGGATCCCGGGTCGAATTTGGATTCCGCTGCGTAGAATAAATAGATTTGATTTTCTTTTGAATAATGAATGTAAATGTGACTTTTAAGTATGTAGAACTCTGTATACGATGTAAATTATTAGTGTTTTATCTTATGGAAATGGTATGGTTATGTTTCTTTTGGAATATGTGATGGTTTGGCCTTTAGCGCCTTGCAAATATCTTGCCTCACAACACTTCCGTACATCCGCTGTGACGTCCCCGGACACGATACGGGATCGCGGGAAGGGGGCGCCACAGGAGAGCTCACCCTTGGGTCGAGACCCAAGGGACATAGGATGTGGGCTCGAATAGTGTGTCAGATTAAGTGGTTTGATCGAATAGAAATAAATAATATATTTATTTATTTATTTATTTGTTTGTTTGTGCCGTGCCGCGCCGCGTCGAGCCGAGCCGAGCCGCGCCGCGTCAAGCCGCGCCGTGCCGGGCTGTGCTGTGCTGCGCTGCGCTGCCAGGCCAGGTCCGATCGGTTACCGAGTTTGAATTTGGTTTGGGCCTTTCGTTGGGTCACATCTGTTGGGCGTTGGCCAAAGGCTGCTTCCTTTCCAACCGCCCGATACTTCTATAAGGGGGCTCGATTCTGAGTTTCTGATATAAAAAAAACTCTACTGCGAAACTGTGCTCTCAGAATTCTCTGCAAACAGACTGTGCTCTCTGGTTTTTGCTTCTGCGACAATTCTTTTGCTCTGGGCATTCTTCATCAATAAGTGGTCAGATTTGGGACGTCTCTAGCCTGCACCTAGAGAAGCCGGCGGAATCGCGGGTTGAGTCATATCTCGGGGACGGAACGCCGGTGAACCCTGTGCTACGAGGAGGGGGCGTCTTCCGTTTCAAAGATGGTGTCATCTGAGACACGTTTCTCTCCCAAACAGGCGATTCTAAACTTATTTTTTCTCTTTTGCTGTTATAGTAGATTAATTTGATAATTGGTTTGTTCATATCTCATCCGAACTAGCTTATAGCCTATTATTTTCCAACACATCCATCCTCTCTGGGTACCCCCTATCCAACATCCACCTGGTCTAGGTAGGTCTTCCACGGGCCTCATCTGATCCAGGTAGGTCTTCAGGGTTTCATGCAGTCTGGATAGATCCTCCAAAGGTTTCATCTAGTATGGGTAGCCCTCCAGCCAACCTTGGGCCTATAAATCCTCCGGGGGGGGCAACGAAAAACTCTCTCTCCAAGTGTGCTCAAGATGGACAACATATAGCCTACGACAAGGAAGGCGCTTCGACCTGCGTTTGTTGGTTTTGTGCTTGGCATTCACACGCCGAGGACATGTTACACTAACATCCCTCCGATGACGTTTAGCCAAGACATAAGCCCCCATCGGACGTCATGTTATGCTTAGCGATCACACGTTGAGGGCATGTCACACAAATTTCCCTCACACGGCATCTAGCTAAGTTACAAGTCCACAATGGGCATCACGTGAAGACGGTTAAGTAAATACCCTATGTGGAAGGCGATCCGGCTCACGTTGGCTTTGTGCTTGGCAATTCACATGATGAAGGTATGTTACATAAACATCCCTCACACGGTGCTGAGCCAAGTCACAATTCCCTGACAGATATCACGTGAAGGCAGTTCGACGAACACCCGAAGAGGGAGGCGACCCGACTTACATCGGCTTTGCACTCGGCGATCACACGCCAAGCGCCCGCTACACAAGCACTGAAGTGAGACGATGCATGGGGCCTCTGCCTTAAAGAATGTGATCCCCGCAGAAGTCGCGATTAGAACGCGGCTACCTAGATGACTGCGTTCATCTGAGAATGCGCCGCTAACAGACATCGCATTCATCTGAGAACGCGTTGCTGTCAGACACCACGTTCAAGCCCTGAGGACTTTATGCGGGTTATTCCGTTGGCGGAGCGCATCCCCGTCAACACTCGGTTGGATAAGTCACTAGCCCCCCCTCACGGGCGTCATGAGAAGGTGACCCACTCCTCAAGCTGCGCGCTTGGCCAAGTCACAAGTCCGCTTACGGATGTCATGAGAAGTTGGCGCGCTTCTCAAAATCTTCCCAAGCCGGTTGCCAGTCACAACGTTGCCCAACTACTTTAGTCACAATAGCATCCGACTACTTTAGTCTCAACGGCGCCCGACTGACTTAGTCTCAACAGTGCCCGACTGTTCCAGTCACAAAGACACTCGACTGCCCCAGTCTCAACGGCACCCGACTGTCCCAGTCTCAACGGCGCCCAACTGCTCTAGTGACAACTGCGTCCGACTTCCCCAGTCTCAATGGCGCACGTTTACTCCAGTCACAACTGCGCCCGACTATGCCAGTCTCAACGGTGCCCGACTGCTCCAGTCACAATGGTGCCCGACTGCCCCAATCTTAATGGTGCCCAATTACTTCAGTTACAATGACGCCCAACTACCCCAGTCTCAACGGCGCCTGACTACTACCCTAGTCTCAACGACTCCCGACTGCTCTAATCATAAATGTGCCCGACTGTCCCAGTCTCAATGGCGCCCGATTACTCCAGTTACAACTACGCCTGACTGCCCCAGTGTCAATGGCGCCCGATTACTCCAGTCACGATAATGCCCGACTGCCCCAGTTTCAACAGCGCCCAATTACTCCAATCATAACTGTGCTTGACTGCCCTAGTCTCAATGGCACCTGATTACTCCTGGCACAATGGTGCCCAACTGCTCTTTACGAGTTGTGCCCGAATACTTTGCCTAAGCTGAGCCCCACATCTCTTCCCGAGCCACGCCCAACAGCTCCGTTCGTGCTGCACCTGACTACTTGGCACAAGTTGTGGCCGACTGCTCCTTTCCAAGCCGACGCTCGACTGCTCCTCTCGAGTCATCCCCTGCTGCTCTTTCGGAGCCGGTGCCCGACTACTCATTCCGAGCTACGCCTGTCAGCTCTATGCTCGAGCAAGGCATGCGACAGTAGACGACAACACACGGGAGACGAGCCTCAAGGGACTTGCAAGTCCTCTCATTATTGGGTGACTAGTTATTACACATTGAAGGTATGTCACAACACCTCTCGAGCGGCGTCTTGCTGAATCACGAGTCATCCAACAGACATTATGTACAAAGGCGGAAATGCTTGCGTAACAATGCAATGACCCTGGGACCGACATACACGAAGGAATTGTCCCCTGACTTGCACCCAACTTGTAATCAGACTTTCAACGCCCCATATAATGCCTTTCACGGCATGTATCAATGAAGTCCAGTCAGGGAATTGACTAACCTCTTCACTGGCCGCCAGTCTCAACACTGTCTTGTAGACTGTCGTCCCCCTCCCAGCTCAGTCCATGCCCTACCAATGGAACAGACCCCACACTCGAGCCAGTACCTGCCTGCTCCTAGCTGAGCCAACATCAGTAGCTCCACATCTGAGCCAAAACTTGTTAGCTCCGTGTCGAGCCAGTGTCTGCCGCTCCACACTGGACCGATCTCCTTACATCCACTCATCCCTGTTGTGTTGTTGTTACTTCATCGTCGTAGCACGGGTCAAGCCCTCTCGACGTCACGGGCCCCAGGGTCTCTGACTCTCTTTCTTCGGCAGTAGAAACAAGGGTGCTCGGATTATGTCTAATGTAAATAAACACTGATCACTTGCGGTCGATGGGGAAGTGTTCTGCACCCGAATCCCACATCGTCTGATACACCTTCACCCGAGTAATCAAACCTGCACCAGCTACTTAAACAACTACAATGTGCATAGAGACCTTTATCCGTGTGTTGCCTACATGTTCACGCACACGTGTCATGTCCTGGAGGCACATCATAGATAAACTTCAATTCCGTAGCAATTGTCAAAATTTGACGGGCATGCCTGCAAAACAAATACACCCACACAAAACTAGAAAACACCACAAATGCCCCCAACATTTATTTATTCATTTATATCTCTCTCCCGCCATTCCGCATGTGTGAACAACTACCCATGTTCAAACTAACTTAGTTTAAAATCAAAGAACTTGGGTTCGGGAGATACGAAATCTAAAATACCGACTCAATCGGCGTGTCGATTGTTCTAACATGATCGAAGAAATGAGAGTGACCCGTGAGAGCCGACAGATTCCAAATCAGAATCCTACTTTGGGCTCGACACTCAAAATAACATTATCTGAAATAACTTAGTTTAAAACAAATCAAAGAGCTCAAGTTGGGAGGTCCAAAATCTGAAATATTTATATGATCGGCGTGTTGATTGTTCCAACACTACCTGGGTGGTGAAAGTGACATAGGAGAACTGACGAAATCTAAATCAGATATCTGGTTTGAGCTCGACGCACAAACTATCATTTTTTGAATTTAGTTTGAAATTAAAGAACTCGGGCTCAAGGCATCCGAAATTTAAAATACCAATCCGATCAACTTGCCGATTGTTCCAACACAGCCGCAGTGGTGAGAATCACATGTGATAGCTGACGGAATTTAGATTAGATTCCCGGTTTGGGATCGGTGCTCAAACTACTCATGTCCAAACTTAGTTTAAAATCAATGAGATCGGGTTCGGGAGCCTGAAATCTGAAATATCAGTCTGATCGGCATGTCATTATTCCAACACGACTGGAGAGGTGAGAGTGACCCATGAGAGTTGACAGATTCCAAATCAGATTCCCACTTTAGCCTCGATGCTCAAAATATCATTCTTTGAAATAACTTGGCCTAAAATTAAAGAACTTGGGTTCGGGAGGTTCGAAATCTGAAATATTGATTCAATCGGTGTGCTGATTGTTCCAACACGACCTGAGAGATGAGAGTGACCTATGGAAGTTGATGGATTCCAAATCTGATTTCCAGTTTGGGATCGGCGCATAAAATAGCATTCTTCAAATTAACTTAGCTTAAAAATCAAAGAATTCATATATAAATCATCTTGTTTTGAATTTATAAATCAAATAAATTATTTAATTTCTTTTTAATTAAAATTTATTTATTCATATATGTCTAATGTTATTTTTTTTAAGTGGGATCCTCCCGCGTGTGGCGACGGAGGAGACGAGGAGGATGATGAGGACAAGCACATCAAAGATCTTTCTTGATTTTTTTATCATATTGTAAAAACTTAGTACTTTTAAAATATTGTATTTAAACAATTTTACAGTGAAATGTAATTGTTATTTTATTTGTGATGTGGGTGTTGTGTATCCTTTTTTATTTAAATAGGTAATTTTGATATTTTAAATTAGATATTTAAAAAAAGTTCAAAAACACTACATCGGATTTACGACGGCTAGAAATCCGTCGCAAAGGTTTTGACGATTTTTTTGACGGAAATACTTGTTCATTGCTGAACTATTTGTGATGAATGTTGCGACAAATATATTTTTTCGTCACAATTATTGCGATGACTTTGCTATGTCAAGGTGTTCCATCGTTACTAAATTTGTGATGGAATCTGCGACGATTTTTTCCTGTCACAATATTTAGTGACAGATTTATGATAACTTATCATTCCATCGCTAAGAAAAATGTCTGCTTCATCTTTAGATGAAATTCAGACGAAAAAAAATCCATCATAAATCTACGATAGATTTTTGAGGGATTTTTTCCCATCGAGAATCTGCAACAAAAAAATTTGATGGCCATATTCCGTCGCTAATTTGTCAGAAATCCGTCGCAAGGACCGTCAGCGCTGGCTTTCCGAAGAAATTACGATGGATATATGTCGTCACTAAAGCCGATTTTTCTTATAGTGTTATGTTGTTGGTGTGATATTTTATTATTGAAATAGGTTTTTGGATATTTTTATAAATATAATATTAAAATACATAAATATTTAGTGACGGATTTGCGAGAAAAAAATCCATTGCTATGATATTTTGAATTCCTTCTGATGGAAAATTCAGCGGCGAATTTGAGAGGGATTGTGTTTGCTAATTTACGACGGATTAACATCGGATACTATTTTGTCGCTAGAAACCATGTTGCTATCAAAGAGGGATTTGCGATGCAATCTTCCATCGCAAATTGCAACGTATTAGCGGTGGAGAATTTGTCGTCACGAAAAAAATGATGCCGATGTTTCAGAGAGATATTTGAGGGAGAATATTCTATCACAACTCTATGACAGATTAGCGTCAGATTTTAATCAGTCGTTAATAAACGATGGTCGATGATTCAGCGTCGGATTTAAGATAGAAGTTTGCCATGGTAAATTTCCTATGTATTTGCGATGAACTAAATGCTTGTCGAAAATTAGTTAGTATTTTTCAGCAAATGTAATCTATCGCAAATCTCTGTCTACTTCGTCGTTAAACATTTCTCTGACGAATTAGCGGCGAGTTTGCGATGGAATTGGTCCATCGCAAATCTCACCTTTTCTTGTAATGATTCATCATGTCATAAATTAAAAGGGTTTAATAGTACGACCATATATATCCTTAATTATGATCAGGAGTATTGTGTATGAATGAAAGACTATAACTGTGCTGCAATTGTGGATAGAAAGGTTCCAAAATGATTTTATAACCCTTTTGTCTTCTGGGGTCACGGAGTGTTGCTTAGGTGTTTACTATGACTTGAAAGCCCAATAGAGGAATGATCATGAGATGATTATCCGTCATAAGATAATAAAGTAATTATGTAGGTTATGAGATGATAAACAATTAATTTTATATTAAATATTAATATGAAAAAGTTAAGAAGGAGTTCTTAAGCTTAATGAGCTTAAAACTAGACTGACACAAGGCTTAGAGGGTCACACACGTTAGAGTTATGGACGACGAGAGTATTTATGTAATTTTAGACTTATGAGGGTTTTTGTGACAAATCAAGGAGTCTATAAATAATTGCGTAGAGAGAACTTGGGCCAAGCATATATGATTTCCCCATTCAGGGGCCGCCCTCTTCTCTCTCTCCTCATTGGGAGGAGCGTTCCCCCTCTCTCCTCTCTCTTCTCCCACTTGTCTTTAGTATAGAGACTATGTTAGAGTGCCGTTGAGGAGATCTCCATCATCCGTGCCTATGTGGATATCACTAGAGACCGAACACTTGCGCAGTTCATGACCGATACGAGGGATCAGTTTTTGCTTTGCTACGATACATGTATCGTAAGGGTAAAATCGGATCTCTTATTCTAGATAGTTATTGAGAATCACACCTGAGCGATCAACACGTGCCAGGATAAAATTTAATTTATTATTTCCACTGCATTCTTTTGATCTTGGCTAAGATCCTCACGTAAACAACTCATACTTTTCTTCTTTCTTCTTCCATTCCAACAAAATTTTGGGGAGAAGTAATGAATACTGCTGTTTATCTCATTAATCGTGTCCCTTCTCAAGTCATTGCAGGGGTAACAACCTATGAACATCTCTGTCATATCTCCCCTGACTATTCCAAATTTCGTGTTTTTGGATCAACTTGTTTCGTGCTACTTCCAAAAAGAGAACGTAACAAGTTGTCTCAAACATCTTGCATATGTGCCTTCTTAGGCTATGGAATACAACAAAAGGGATATCGGTGCTATGACCTAGTTGCTGGAAAGCATCGTATTTCTTGTCATTGTATTTTTTCGAAAAAGATTTCTTTTTACAGTCTCACTAAGACTGCGTTTGGTTTAGCTTTTAAAGGGGATTCCAATCATTGGAATCCCCAATAAAATTAAAGCCGAACCAAACGTGGTAGATATACCTCGACTTTTGTGCACCGTCGATTTTATCTCAATGAGAGAGAGAGACACAATCGAAATATCCCTGACAGTTCTCAAAAGCTCCGGTGGAGCTGCTTTTGGGAGGCTTGCAGGGGATTATCAATGATTGGCGGCCTTTTTACCCTCAACATTCTCTCATTTCACACAAGTGGGCACTGCAGAAAAGTAAAATAAATGTAAAGTATGAAGGGTAAAATCGTGAATGGGTAATTCACCTGCTTCGACTTCCCAAACGAGTCAATAACTTTTCACATGTGATATGTATTAACCTCATAAATCTGAGGCTCATTAATGAGTGTACGGAATGAGTGATTTTCAAACTTTTGAAATTTTATGAAGCCAAACCAAATGAGGCCTAAGAACCACTCATCTTTCCCTGAGACACCAGTTTTTGATCCTTTTCCAATCATTGAACCAGCTCAATCCACTCCTCCTGCTAAAAAGGCATGCTCCTTCCTGAATGGAAGACAACTATAAATGAAGAGTTACAAGCTCTTCAGAACACATATATTTGGGATCTAGTTGAGTTACCTCCTAAAAAATATGTAGTGAGAAACAAGTGGGTTTATAAGATCAAGACCCACTCATATGGCTCTATTGAAAGATATAAAGCTCGCTGGATTATGAAAGGTTTTACTCAAGAATATGGTATTGACTACGAAGAGACTTTTGCACTAGTGGCCCATATGACTACTATTCCCACTCTTCTCACTGTTGCATCTATCAACACTAGACCTTGCATCAAATGGATGTTAAAAGTCTCTTTTTGAATGGAGATCTTAAGGAAGTATATATGGCTTCTCTTCCTGGCCTTCCTCACCAAGAAAATCAAGTTTGTCGTTTTCGATGTGCTACATATGGTCTCAAACATGCACCTTGTGCTTGGTTTGAGAAATTCAAGATGATGATTATGCAAAGTGGGTTATATACAGAGCTATCATGATTTTGTCTTATTTATCAAATCCTCCTCTCGAGCGCTCGTGCTTCTTTTGATTTATGTTGATGATATGATTATTATTAGAGATGATCTTGATGACATTTATGAGATCAAACAACATCTCGACAAGACTCGCTTATCTCATGGAAGAGTAAGAAACATGACGTTATTTCTCGGTCCAATGCAGAAGTCAAATATTGAGCACTTGCTCATACCATGGTTGAAGTTTGTTTGGCTCAAGCGACTTCTCTCTGACTTTGGTGTTTCTCTCTCATATGTAGCCGAAGTGCTATTCAAATTGCACAAAATGATGTGTTTCATGAAAGGATAAAACACATCGAGATTGATTGTCATTCTTTGATCACAAGACAATTACATTGCCTCATATTTCATCTAATGATCAGATTGTTGAACTTCTTACAAAAGGTCATTAAGGTGGTAGATTCAAGTTCTTGGTTCACAAACTTCGAATGCACTTGGACAAGGCATTTTTAGTTTGAGAGGGGGTGCTGGCGAATATGCCAACCCAGCCACCATTAGACGTGTAGGGGACGCGTACTCTATTTATTTATTTCTATCTTTTGTCGTAGAGTAATGTTTAGTGCACACCCAGGTGTAATTACACACCCGTGGTGTGAACCAAGCAAATAATTTTTTTTTTTCGAAATTTTTTTGTAACATGAGACGCTAAGTCACCCTATCTGATGGAACTAAGAATCTCGTTTCCCCCCGCTCCCGTTCTGGTTGTAGGGTTCCCGCCCGTGGCCTCCGGCCATGGCCGGAGGTGGGCGAGGTAAGCAGCCTCCTCGCCGGTCTGGCCCTACCCCCCGCGCCCCCCCGGCGTCGCAGGCCCCTGCTGGCGGCCCCTCTGCGTCCTCCCTGGTCTCCATCGCCAGCACGGAAGGGGCCACTGCTAGCCACGTCTATACGGCGGCTGGCGTGTCCCTCCCGTTACCGCCTTCTGCTGCTCCTGCGGCCTTGAGCGTTCCCTGTTTGCCGGAGCTCCCTCCTTCAACCTCTGAGGTCTGCGCTGCGGCAACCCCTTTTTGCCCTAGCCCGTTCCCCGGTGGCTTGGTCGCAGCTCCTCCGTCCCATGTTCTGGCCCTCCCTGGCCACGCCACCCGTGGCCTTGGCGATGGGGTGTCTGCGCCAGTTCCTGCTCCTGGCCTTGAACCCCCTCGTGTCTGTGGTGTCGTGCCTGCCCCTGTCCCACTTGCTGGTGGTGCTGTGGTGGTTCTAGCGTCGCCCCACGCCATCCCGCTACCCTCCTCGTCTTCAGCCACCGTGGGCGGCTCTGCGCCGGTCTGTAGCCTCCTGGGCCCGTGCCCTGCCACGTCGTCCCTACCGGCAGGTGTTGTGCCTCTCTACCGCTGCCGGTGGGACGGCAGCTGCCGATGCCCAGCTCCCCCACCCCCAAGCTGCTGGCTCGCCCGTCTCAGCCACCCCTGCTGCGGAGGGTCTGCCGCCATCCTCCTCCTTGCCTGGGCCGTCCGTGCGGCTGGTGGTGGACTCGCCCCAGGCTCCTGTGTCCAGCTCTGGCCCTCCCGCCGGCGACAAGCGAGCTGGTGCCTCCATCCCTGTTGGCGGGGCGTCCCTTACGGCCAAGTCTCCCTGGTCCTCTTCGGCTCGTTCGGCCACGCCTGGTGGGGGACTTGGAGGCTTGGAGCTCGCCGTGCGCTGGACGCCTGCGCTGCACCCTCCCACGCCACTGTTGGTCCCTCTTTTCCCCAAGTAGTTCTCCAATCCATCTCCCCCCCTCACTCACTCTGCACGTTCACGCCCCCGTCTCCACCGACTCCGGCGAGCCCGCAGTCTTCTTCTCCCCGGAGGAGATTACCATATCTTGCAAGCCGTTGGAATTCGCGGTCATCGCTCGGACCCCCAGAGGACGGCCTCCATTTCAAGATATTAGAGCACACTTCGCCCAGCGTTTCCAGTTCAGGCAGGACTTCTTCCTCAGCGCCCTGGACAACCGCCATCTGCTCTTACGTTTCCAGACCAAGGAAGACTACTTGCTTGTCCTGCTCAAAGAGACCCTCTTTGTCAAGGGACGGCCTTTCTTCTTCTTCAAGTGGACTGTTACCTTCTCCCCCGAGGAGGACTCGCCGGTGGTACCTGTCTGGGTTGAAATGCCATCCCTCCCTGCTAACTTCTACAATGAGCCCATGCTCCTCTCCATCGCAGGGAACGTTGGCACCCCCCTGAAGATCGACCGCAATTCCCTCTGCCTTACCTGTTCTGCTGCTGCTCGTGTTTGCGTCCAGTTGGACGTCTCCAAGAAGCCACCACCCAGAGTTAGGATTAACGGTGGAGGTTGGGGTTTCTGGCAACCTCTGCTCTATCCGGGCCTTCCTCTGTTCTGCACCTCCTGCCGCCGGTTGGGACACCCGGCGTCTAAGTGCAAGGGAGGCTCCGCCGGTATGCCTGCTTCTGGCCCTCCCCAGCCTGCGAAGGAGGACTCTCATCCGCCAGCATCTACTGGCCAACCCTCGCCGGCCCCTTCTGCTCCCCCTGTCTTTCCCCCATCTGCAGAAGGTTACCCGCGGTCCGAGCGGGTGGCCTGCCACCCTCCCGTGCCTGCTCATCCATCCGCGCCTGGCCTGGCTCTTCCTGCACCACATGCCCCCCTTCATGGATGTTTGGCCACTTCTGGATCTGCTCTTGGGCCTTGCGTGGAGGGTTTTACGCCTGCTCCTTCTGCGGTAGCTCCGGCCGCTTCGCAGGTGGCCTTCGAGAAGGCTGTGCCCCCGCTGCGTGCTGTGCCTGGACTTGCTGTGCCCCTGCCTTCTTCATCGCCAGCTCCTACGTCGCATGATCCCACCAAGCCTGCCAGCCTGGCTCTGGCTCTCCGGTTGCTCAGCCTGATGTCGTTCCCTCTGTGACTGCCCCACGACCCTGTGCTGATGCGGGGGCTTCTCAGCATGTGCTCCCTGCCTCCACTGGGCCCCTCCTCTGCCCATCTTCGTCTGCTCCCGTAGCCTTCTTCGAGGCCGACGCTTGCAGCCCAACTCTCGCTCCCCACCTGCCTCCGTTGTGGGTAGGGCTGGCCTGGCCGGCCCGACAGCCCCGCGGGTTTGGCCCGATTTCGGGTCGGGTCGCAAGGTCTTTTTAGGCCCGCGGATTTTTAGTCGGGCCTAAAAGCCTGACCCGACTAGACTCGCGGGCCGTGCTCGGGCTTTGAGTTCGGCCTGAGGGCCGGCCAGGCCCGATCCCTTTTTTTATTCTCACTTCAAATTTTAAAAAATATTTAGTCAAACTTATGTTATTTTACTTAATTAAAAATTTTAAAATTCTCTTTTCACACAAATTATGTAATTAATATCAAAATTTTAATTTATTTAGTGAGATTATAAATTTTATAGTATTAAATCTATTAATTTTTATTATGTTTATTATTTTATTTAAGTAATCGGGCCGGGCCGGGCCTTAGTCGGGCTTTGAATTTTTTACACAATGTCGGGCCCGACCCGACCCGGCCCGACATAGGTCGGGCCCGGGCCAGGCCGACCTAAGCCCAGCCCCGGCCCGGCCCGGCCCATTGACAGCCCTAGTTGTGGGTGTGCCATCGTCCCCTCGGCCGGCGGAGGCCTCAGCAACGGCCGCCTCCCACACCCTGATGTTGCCTTCTGAGCTCTGTCAACCTCCCAGCTTGGCCTTGCTGTCTACATCCTGCCAGGCACCCACCGCTCTGTGCATTGTCACAATCGCTCCTGCTGCAGAGGAGGGCGGTTTGTCTCCTAGGTCTTCTGCCATTGCTACCCCTTCCTCTGCTGCAGCCTCCTGGCCTCCTGGAGGTTTTTCACTTGGAGCTGCCTCTCTTGCTGGTGGCCCTGCAGCGGCGGTGGCGCTCGGTTGTTCAGCTCCCCCTCGGGGTCTATGTCCTCCTGGCCCATTGGCGTTCTCTGGTGTGCCCGGAGCTGCGGCTGTTCGCAAGTCCGTCCTTGCAATGGCTCGTCGTCCCTCCGAGCAGGCTCTACTTCGAACTTACCTTCAGTTCCTGGTGGGGATGTTGGCTCCACCTTTTCTCGCTGCCGAGGCTACTGTTCCCCGCCCGGTATACCGTCCGAAGGTCCGCGTGCTTTCGCCGCTCCCTACTACTGCTGCTTCCCCAAGCCTGGCGGGTCGCCCGATGTGCCCCGCGAGCGTCGCTTGTATCTCTGCATCACCTTCGGTCGTGCTGAAATCCCACCACGACGTCCTAGCCTTGCGCGGCGACTGCCGAGGAGCGGATCCTCTTCCTCCTACTGCTGGGCCCCCGTGGTCCATCCCTACTACTGCTTCCTTCCAGCCTGCCCTTGAAGACCCGGTTGGGGTGCAGGGCACCGTGCTTGTCAGCCAAGCGGACAATCTTCATGGTTTGGTTGATGAGCCGATCGTGGAGTCCGATGACTTTGGCTTCCAACCTGCCCGCCAGAGCAACCGTAGGAATCGTCGGCGGCCTGACCGTTTCAGCGATTTCGGGAGCCCCCGTCATTAGCTTGTTGTATCGTCATGTTGGCCTCTTTTGGTTTTGGGGCCCTCGGGCTATTCGTTGTTCTCCACCCCTTACTTGGGTGACGTCCCTATCCCTGTACTCATTTATGTTCTTACTACTTTCATTAATGAAAACGCTTGTCTGGCGACTGAGGCAGAGCGATCATCTCCTTCCGCAATGAAGGAATGATCGGTCCTCCTCGTCTCCGCCCTGTAAGTATCAACCTTGAGTTAAAAAATAAAAAGGCACCCTAGCTTGTCATATAAGGCACACATCGATCTGAGAATTCAAAAAAATGTAAAATAAAAGGGCCAATTTTTAAACAATTGAGTCCAACACTATTCACTTGATTCAGTTTTATTTTTAAGATTTTTTTGGAGCGTCGAACGAGGGTGTGTTTTTACGACCATAAGAGTGACTTGGGACTCAAGTTACCTAATTTTTTTTTAAAAAAGATTTGCTTGGTGCACATTGTTGGTGGATGGCCACCAAACAACGTAAGAAGTCAAGAAGCGATGTCTAACACCACGAGAATCACAGTCGAAATTACAGGGTTGGTCACGGGACGAAGGGGATGGGGAGGGTGAAACCTTCCTATAAAAGGAGATGGGTAACTCCCATCAGAACATACAACGGAAATCATCCCATCACTGGAGTCTCAAACCACAACACACACTCACCTCCTCGGAGATAATCCTTCACTGGTATCAGAGTGGTCAATCCGCCGCCACCGAGCTCCCCCTGCTGTTGCACTCTCCACGGTCGCGATTGGCACCGTCTTGTCCTTCTTTGTCGCCGCGCTTGGTTGCTTTCCCTTGCAGGCCGAATGCTGCCGCCACGAGCCACTAATCACCGCTGTCAAGCGCTCGTCGCCCCGCTGTCACCGTCGGCCTCGCTCATCGGTACCGTCGCCCCACCTACACCATCGTTGGCCAACACCAACACCGAGCGCTGTTGTTGCGTCAATTCCTCTCTGGCCCCATCGCTAACTTCGCACGTTGCTGGTAGTCGTTGTGCACCCCGTCGCCGCCCCCCAGTAGCCTCCCCGCTGCGGTACTGCATCGCCACCACACAATGCCGCCGTGCTCCCGGCACCGTTGCCACTGCTGTAAGGTGCTCACCGCTTAGGCTGCTCCCCTCACGTCGGCTTCCTGCTGTTGCTCGACGTTGTGGCCTCCTCCGCCGCTTGACACCGCTACTACATCGTCTCCCCGCCACCGCCGCCAATGCCGCGGCTCCATCTCCCTTCTCACCGGGCTCCTCCCCTTCTCGGCCGCACCGTCAGCCTCAGTGCGCTGGCCACTGTTGCCACTGCATCGTCGTGGGCGCTCTCGCTGCTACTGTGCATCGCGAAAGAGGTAGGTGGTAGGCCTCTTTATTTGAGAAAAAGGAAAGATGAAGGGAGGGAAACCCTAAATCGACTTGTCCTTCTTTTCTCTGTTACATGAAGAGAAACCCTATTTGCAATGTACTGTCAAAGTCACATCGGGTGACCCATAGGGAAGGAAACCTAATAAAAAATTAAAAGGAATTTCCCTCTCTTTTGGCCCATCCACCCACAAGAAATAGGAAAGGCTTTATAAGAAAATTTGGAATTGTTATTATACCTGAAGATTTGTCCCTATTCCAACTCTCTAGAATGTCTGATTGTGCAGATTTTGATTACACCAAAAATTTAAATATATATTTATAAAGATATCCCTCCTTTAGCATATGCATGTTGCAGTTACATTTAGAAGATATTCTAAGTCGGTTTGACGTATCTCTCGTATCGATTTTTTATTGGTACGGTACCGTTTGGTATCGTAGTGAAAAAGGATCCTTCATATATATATATTATATGTAAAATATCTCAAAAAAAAATTAGCTCAATTGGTTAGGTGGTTTACACTTTAGTTATAAGTGTCTTGAGTTCAAATCTCAAGAAAATCATGCGCTTGAATGACCTCACACTTAAATTTAAGATCTCTAATCAACTCATCTACAAAACTTCTTTGATATAAAATAAAACATATAATATTTTAATGTTGGGTCACGGAGTGCAAGAATATGGATCTAGAAGGGGGGGTGAATAGATCTCTCTAAAAATTTAAGTCTAATTAAAATAGAAACTTCATTCATAGCGGAAACTAACACAACCACCTGCAAATTCCTAATTTAACACAGACTACCTAGGAGATAGCAATAACGTTAAGGTGCATGTTGTGGCATTCACTCAACCAGTAGATTGACAAACTAAACTTATCAATGTGTGTGTGTGAAGATCAAGAGTGTGTCGCAGTAAATGTGCACAACCATCAATCAATCAGCAAGAAATGCATTAGAGTGTGCCTATGAAGGGGAATAGAAGATATGGAGTGATCACACAAGTATTCACAGTCACACAATGATTTTAAGGTGATTCGGGTCCACACCGGGATCCCTACATCCACCCCTTACTCAATTGAGTGAGGCTTCACTACTGTTAAAATAACACGGAGATAAATCCTCCCCCACACACGGAGCCAAGCTCCAACACACACGCAAGACGACGCCTGCACACACACACGCACAAGAACGCTCAAACAATTTGAGCCTATGCAACCATTGCACAGATACACACAATGGATGTAACTTTGAAGTTTAGAAAAGAAAAACAAGAAGACATAAAAATGAGTGAAGACACTGTGGCTTCTGAAGAGGCACTTGGACTGATAAACCTGATACTCAGCTTTCGAGCAGCACACCAGCTAGATCTCTTCTCCTTTCTCTTCTCTTTCTCTGGACGAACTAATCTTCTTCTAACTCTGTAGCTTCTTTGCTTCGCAGCTCTTTGTTCCTTTTCTTCATTTAACTCCACAACTTCTGGAGTCACACCTGCAGCTTTTGTCTTCTTCTTCTTTGCAACTTCTCTAACTCCGCAGCCTATACTTTTCCTTTCTTCTTCTTCTTCCTCCTTTTCTCTTTTCTCCTCTGGACGAGCTAGGCTGTTCTTGAACCTCTTCCTTCTTTGAAAACCAGCTCGCCACCTTTCTCAGATGGAGAACATGTTGGTTTTATATGTTGGGAATAGAACTTGCACCCTTGATCTTGATAGATAAAAAACATGGGCCGTCCAGATCATAAGAAGGCTCCAGATCCTAGGAAGAATGGCCATTGATTGGCCCTTCGAAGATGGAGTACGACAGCTGCTCATTGGTCCTCCAATGGCGTTCACACAGGACACGCCCACGATGGCTTTTCCCCAAGGCAGATAGTTTGCGGATAAGAACTTTTTCCCGCCCTTTTTGTGATTGGTCCACCTATAAGGTAGAATATCCTTTGCCAAAAGCCTTCTAGAACCTTGGACCATCGACCCATGTGCTTTCCAATGATTGGGTCTTGGACTCTTATGCCCAAGGCAGTCTCACGTGCAAGATCGCAAAAACCCGCTCCAATGGAGTTTAACGGAAGGGGTCAACCCTTTTCTGGTCTGAGAAGAAGAAACAGAACACTGCCTGAGGGGAGTCGACTCCAGGAGTCGACTCTTCACTGGCAAACCTTCATTGCGTCGACTCATTTGAGAGCTGCGTCGACTCTGCCTTCTACTCGGAAGCTGTTGTTGTTGCTGCTTTGAAGAATCCTGCTTTGGCGTCGACTCAACATGATGAACTTGCTTTAGCTGCGTCGACTCAGCTTTTCATCGAATAGTTGCTATTGCTGAGTTGCTGCTTGCTCGAATTTGGTTGATACCTGAATTGATGTTGTAGAACATGGCCTTCATGTAGCTTAGTTGCAGACATAATTTTGCTGTGAAGCCTTACAAAATCATAGAAGTGTCCTCAGCTGAATCATGAAAATCAGTGGAGCTTAGTAAAAATTTGTCGACTTGAACATAGCCTTTCTGCCTGATATGCTATTCTTCTAGGCATGCTTTGCCTTCAGTTCACAAGCACTTTTGGGACAATAGACATGCATGATTAAACACTCTTTGGGAATAAAAAGCTTTAAGGGAAGAATATTCATTTAAGGAAGGATATTCATTCACACATGTATAAGGCAAATTTTCAACTCAAAACCCAAGGCAAGAGCCACACAAATGCAACCACTCATATACACAAAGTTTTGTCATTATCAAAACATTCTTCAACAATTTGGTTTTATATGTTGGGAATAGAACTTGCACCCTTGATCTTGATAAATAAAAAATCTGGGCAGTCCATATAATAAGAAGGCTCCAGATCCTAGGAATAATAGTCACTGATTGTGTAACGACCCAAGATCCGAATACCGGGAAGAACCCGATACCATTTGAATCCTGGCCCGCCGCTCACGAGCCGGAGGGCTCGGAAGGGCTAAAAGGAGTGTGAGGGTACAAAGAAATATGAAATAAAGCAGGACAATCCAATAATTAATAGAAATAAAACTAACTACAGAGTCCAGTCCAACAAAAGTACAGTCTAAGGCAGGGAAACGTACCCAACACCGAGTGAACACTCGTCCCGACGAGCTGGCAACTAAGAACCTCTGCACAGCACCCTCGAACCTCGAGAAAGAACTGTCACACTTGAAAAGTAGGGGTGAGTCTCCTATCACTGGCTCAGTAGGGGTCCCACGGAACCCCAACCGTAAACAGCGGCAGTAGCGGAAAGCAGCAACAACAGCAGGAACATCAAACTCGGTGGCCGGTAAAAACTCGGTGCTATAGCTACTCCTACTGTATCAGAAAATACGTCCCGATCTCACAGTCGGGGGACTACCAGACTATCAGAGAAACCCTGGCTACGCTACCAGAAGAAACATCACGACAACACTGTCGTGGAGGCCCGTCTCACAGACAAAGGCCCAACCCAAGACCACGTGGTTTGGGTAGACATGATCACGACCTCGCCGTCGTGAACCCTACACTATTTAAAGAAAACCCTCGGTAACGCCTACCGAAAACCCTAGAGTTATACCTCGAGAAACACATGGAACCTACACGCAAAACCATGTCTCGTAGACGGAAAACAGAAACTCGAGTCACGAGTATCTCACGTCACGTGATGGGAGCACTGCCCAGTAGAAGCAAGGCTGGATGCGTCCACTGACGTCTTACACTGCACCCCAGTGTCTCCCTACGACACCCCAGGCCGAGACTGAGACACACAACCAGTACCACGAACAAGGACTAACTGGGGTCGCACTCGTCAGCACGGGTCCGACGCCCCCAACCACGTGTGCACACACAAATCATGCGCCCTAAGTCAGATCCTCTAGCTGGTTCTTCCTCAAATCCCAGACTTAGAATGCGCGAAGGGGCCCTACGGCAACCAACCTAAAAATCATCTCTCTCGGGTAAGTCGCTTCACCACTCTCGGGTGGGTCAGCACACGCGTGTTGTAAGAAGACTATGACCAGTGGGAGGTCACTAAACGTGAACACGGAAAGTCACGCACACACCCATTGCGAGTAACACGGAGTAACAAGTGGCCCGGGGCCACCAGACTCTGGATGGTCCACTAGATCTACTAAACCAACGGTCCTTGAGTCACACGACTCGGGTCAACAACCCTATACATGACGGCACAATGCCGTTAATCTAGCCTAATCCCTAGGTCTGAAACCACGCTAGCACAATTCCCAAGGTGACTCACAAGCCGCCGAGTCGATCCCCTATCCAAGGGAAAAGTGGGAAACCTCCTGCCCCAGGCTGGGTGACTGGGCTCGCAGTCCAAGGGCCAAACTCACGGCCCACTCGAAAAACACTTTACCGGGAAGCCAATGACGTGCGAGAATAACCCACCGCACACATGCCGACTCACGGCGACTCGATCTAGCGAAAGCACGAAAGCCTGGAACACAAAGGGTCACCCGGACCCTTAAAACCCTTGGGCATGCTAATCGAGGTAAAATGGTATCTCTATACACCGAAAAAACACTGACATAGAACCCACGGGGTGTCCGGGATATCCCCGAGACCGAAGGTCGACCACTGGGTCACAATCGGGTCGATCGGGGGCCAACACAACACGAACGGGACATAGCTAACACGGAAACCAAGTGGCGGTCCTCCCTGGACCGTCACATCAAGTGGCGGTCCACCCTGGACCGCAATCCACCAAATAGTGGTCCATCCTGGGCCGCTAGCTGCCCAAAAACACACAGTCAAGGGGCAGTCATCCCCAAGGCCACAACCGTACTACACGGGACACAGATGAGCGGTCAGTCACGAGGCCGCTACTACACAGGACACAGACGAAGAAGTAGCGGCCAGCCCCCTGGCCGCTAAAGCCATAAAAACGGTCATGCCCTGACCGCTACTCACTGTTTGGCGGTCTCCTCGAGACCACTACTACCAGTGATGGTCCATCGCGAGACCGCAACCCTCAAATCGACTTAAGGGGGCATATGGCGGTCTCCAGAGGACCACCGCATCAAGTGGCAGTTCCTGGTAGGACGACTACTTTGTCCAGAGCGTGAAAACAGCGGATCCGGTGGAAAATCCCATTCCACGCCCCGTTCACACCCATGTGAAGGGGAAAACAAGGGAAAATTATTCCCCAACCTCTCTAGCACCGAGAGGACCCATTTAAACCCCAAAAACACAATCAAAATACGAAATCTGACTCACACCCCAAAATCACACATTATGACCCTGGCGGGAAAATAAACCCACTCGGCTCGTCTCGGGCTACCAAACTCGCGGGAAATGAAGTACACGAGCTAGGGAACCATCACCCTACCTCCACCGAAGATTCCGCGTACCGAGGACGCCGATCCACCAAGAAAACGCCGTTTAAACCCTCGTCGGCTCGTGATCCCACGAACTGCCTCCACCATCATGATCCTCGTCCCGTGCCTGTCGCTCCACACCCCACGAGCATGCCACCTTGCCCACGCCGCCTCCGTCGGCCGCCTAGAGTGAGAGGGGGAGAGGAGAGAGCCTGAGAGAACAGAGAGGGAGAGGTAGAGAAATGAGAGATGGGGAGAGAGAGAAAAAGAGGTTGGGTCAATATAGAAAATATAGAATTTTCATAAAATATGAAAAATAGGGAAAAATACTCCCCACGATTCTTAAAAAATGCACAACGTGCTGGTAATGTCCCGGAGTCGAAGAACACAATGGTTCGCCCCACACAGAGTTCTGAAGGATCGACAGGGAAAAATACGCGTAAACCACAAAACTCACTCTGGGACCCACAAAAGCGATCCGAAACCCCTGGATCCTGATCCGAACAATATCAGAAAACACCCGGGGTATTACAACCCTCCCCCCTTAAAGAAATTTCATCATCGGAATTCAAGACTAGCGTCAAGCCACAGGGGGAGAACACCTTAACCAACTGACAATGCTGTCAGGGCTCCAGCGTAGAAAGCCTCGATTCTCACGAAAACAACGATCCTGAGGGACACAGCCAGACCCATATCACAAACAACACCTCGCTCCGCACACCGCACACATCGATCATCAGAGCAGGCGTAACACAAAAGCACAAGTCTGGCATCACCTCAATCACAACGAAATCCAACCGCAGCACCGCTGCCACAATCTCGCTCACCGAGGAGACACAGTCCCTGTTACGAGAAACAGCCATCGATCCATCCCATGGTCGACGGACCAAACAAACGTTAGCTTCACCCCCAGCTGACTAATCTCACGCCTCACACTAGGGACAACCATCGTTGAGCCTCCAACCAGCTCACACAGTCTTTCCAACTGACTGCCACACAAGCGTCGGCTCCTCGCCAAGGACCATCTCACACCTGGCAAGCCGAACGCTCACAACAGCACGAGACCAACTCGGTTAGAACTCAAACTTCGACAAAGGCTAGGTCCTATCCGGAGAAGCACATCATGGAAACGGCCACCAAAGGCCTCGCTTGCACACGGCTCTCACCGTTCCCGATCCACCACAACCAACATCTTCTGTATGTGAAAGACCAATCACCGATCACCAAACACTCGTCAATGGGAAACCCTTGACTCACTCAGCTTCTTCCTTCTTTCCTGGTCCACCACCAGATCCGAAGGGTACATTCCAGATCTCGACAGGCCATCTGTTGACTTCCGCACAGACCAACACCACATCCGAGCCAAAACCTCACTTGGACACCACATCCAGACCTATCCCTACGCCAACTCTACCCTCTCAGGGGAGTACGGCGAAACAAAATGACAAGGTCCCAGAATCTTCGGTCCTCACCTCACTCGACTCAGACTTATAGGGAAATCCTCCTATGCTGGTCACAAGGCCAAGGACCACCATTTCGACGCCAACGTCCCATCAAGGGATCTCGCACGCAGGCGCCGCTCATCGTCCTGTCTCCTCAAATCTTATCTCATCTCAATTACTCCAAGTGGATGCCTGCCAATCCCGATTCTACTCTTATCACAGAGCCACGGGACACAACCTGAGCAATTCATGGCACACAACTCCAAAGCAACCAAGTGCCACTTGCTATCACAGCAACCTGGTCGACGACGTTGCGACCAATGCACACAGGTCCCCAGACAATACACATCTTACCATGGTCGACCACTCAGCTAGCCTTTCCAGCCGCTCACAGCCACCAACTGGGACCCATAATCTCTCTGAGATCACTTTGTTGGTCCCTGGGTAGGTGAGCGGACAAGAAGGGGGGGGGTTGAATTATCCCCCATGCGATATGTCAAATTAAAACTTATGCAGCGGAATTACCAAGTTTAACAAGATTGATAGAAATAAAGTAAGCACGGATAAACAAATTCTCTCAATCTCGCCATTCACACACGATCAAGATAAACAACGTTAACATTACAATCCCATAAACATACATAACACAAGGCAAAACATTGGACACAGTGATTTTTAAGGTGGTTCGGGACCACGACGGGCTCCCTACGTCCATGATAAGTCTCCATTTCTTATGATAATACATCGCATAAACACCATTTTATGTGCATATAATTAGGTAATTATGCATATTTCATAGTTAACCTCAACTCCACATTTAAATTGGAGCTTTCACGTAAATTGATTAATTCAATTATCTTATTTAATAATAAATTAAAGTTGAGGGCCATGATCATTAATTCTCCATTGCATAATCATGAGCATTTGAGATTTATGTGCACATTGTGGTAATTTGTATGGACTAAAGTGCAATTATGTGTGTGTAGGACACCGAAGGCAATTACAAAAGAAGTTGGGGGCAAAAGGGTCATCACCATTTTGACCAAGTCAAATAAAGAATTCAAATTATTTTGATTGGAGGGAAAGGAAAGTTCAAAATTTCGAATTCAAAATTTGAAAAGGAGGAATCCAAACTTTAAGTTTGGAAAGGAGGAAAAGGACATCCAAAATTTAAATTAAAGGAGAGACATGATGAGCATTGGGAAATGGGGTGCCTAAAGTCCAAAAAAGGGGGTGCCCACCTACTTTTACTCTTCCCCATGCATCATATTCCATTTGAATCTTAGCCATCCATCTCCTTTTGATATAATCTCCACCCTCTATCTACCAAACTTTCCCTATAAATAGCCCATGGTAAGGAGGAGAAGGAGAGTTTTTTCTTTGAGCATTCTTTCACTCTCCCTCTTTCTCTCCCAACCTTAGGCCTCCGGTTGCTCCCATTTTATCCTCCACAACTCCCCTTTCATGGAGGCATGCACATCAAGACGGGCGACGTTCCAAGGTTCGTGACGTGGACGGCGACGGCTTCTTCATCCACCTCTTCCCACGGTGATCTCTTTCAAGGCGGAGTGATCCTCTCCAAGGCTCGGCGAGGAGGAGACGACGGCGTCATCACCATTGCTACTACCATCTTCACACCTTAGGCTCCTCTTTTTGTTATTGCTTTAGTTTTATTTCACTTCATTGTAATCTCATTGTGCCATTAGTGTAAACTTATTTCACATTTCATGTACTCTTCCTTTTAAGTTAATGAAAGTTGCTCTCTTGATCTAGTTCTTGCTCTTCTTCCCTCTCTATCTCTTTCTTCTATATTTTCTTTCCACTTCATACAATTATTTTCTATAGCATAAGCGCATAGTCATGGTGTTTTCAATTAAGTGTTAGAATCATTCTTTGTTTCCTCACTTTTCTTCAAACAATCAAATCACAAATATTTTCCAAAGGAGTCCAAAGTTTTTAACTCTAAAAATCTATTCTTCCTTGTGGATTCGACCCGTGCTTGTCCGAATACTACATTCTCTTTTGATTATTTTGTGCGAGTGCGGTTTTAAGATTGTTATACGCATGGTTTAAACGACGAACTTTCGCGTTATCAATTTTTGGCGCCGTTGCCGGGGAGGAATGGTGATTTTTGACTTAAGAACTTTGTTTTCCTTATGTATATAGTGTACTAATAAAGTTCTCTTTTCTTATTTTTACAGGAAAAAAGAAAAAAAAAAGAAGCAACTTGAAAATTCAAAAAAAAAATTTAGAGGTAAGTCTCCACCTTTTCCTTAGTCTTTTTGTCATTCATTGTGAAAAAAAAAAAAGAACGGGGGAACGCTTTTCAAGTAAGTCGCTTTTCAAGTAAGTATCCAAACTTTCCCTCCTTCATTTTAATTTCATTTCTCTACATTTTATATCTTGTGGTTAGATAGGTTCACTAAATAAAAACCTAAAAAAAGGCATCACTTGAACTTCAATAAAAATCTTCATTGCAAGAGTAGAAATCACACCTTCATGTTCTAAGTCATGCATCATTTAGGATAGAAGCTCTTTTTCTTTATTGTCTAATTGTTGTTAATTACATTGTTGAAGATTGCGGGAGGCAAGGTGAGTACTCTAACTTTTCCAAAAGCATGCTCATGCATTTTCATGCTTGCATAGAACCCCTTGTTTGAACTTACTTTGTTGCATATCATTTCAAAATATCTTAAGGGCAACACCCATAAGCAAGATAAGGTGGGGATTTCATCACCCTTCCTTAGCCCACAAATCATAATTCTCTTGCATCTTTGCATCACCTAGACCTCAAATAAAATTCAGTAGACATTGGCCCTAGGTTCACACTGTGGTTCTTGTGTTATTTGGGCTTACCCTCTTATGAAAACTGGTGCCTAAGGCAAGACGGTCGGATGGCAAACGCCTTAAGCGGGCTAGTGGTTTGGCATAATTAGGTCCCTACGAAAGTAGGGGGAACCTCCCACTACCCCACCCCTTACCTGGCCGGTGGAAATATTGAGGGTGAACTTAAGTTTCACTTTAGCCATTTTGTGAAACCCAATTTGTAGGTGTAGGTCACATCTAGGACATTAAGTAATTTGTGTGACAACTTGTTTGTGTTCGCATAAAAAAAATAAAAACAAAAACAAAAACAAAAACAAAAACAAAATATCATCTTCTCTCTCTTCGTCTTAATTTGAGTAAAACAAAAAAATAAAAAAAAATAAAAATAAAAATCATCATAAAAAATTTTCTCCCATCTCTCATCTTTAACCTTGGTTTATGTAAGGGAGAAGATCTCAACACCGTGACTTAGTTGAGCCCATTAGTGAGATTGAGCGTTTCATTTTTAATCCGGCTCAAAATCAAACCCAACCTATGGCTGAACAACACCAATTAGGGGTGCCCAAACAGATGAAGGAATATTTCATTCCTTCAAATTATCAGCCATCCACTTGTATCCAACTGCCTAATGTCCCTGCTTTGCACTATGAGATCAAATCTAGCACCATCCAGATGCTCCCATCCTTTTATGGGAAGACCAATGAAGATCCCTATAAACATCTGGATGAATTTCTAGAAATTTGTTACACTGTGAAAATTCAAAATTTCACAGATGATGCTCTCCGCTTCACCTTATTCTCGTTCTCACTTAAGGACAAAGCCAAGTACTGGCTAGGGACCTTAGGGAAACCTATTGGCACATGGGCAGATATGCAGCATGAGTTCCTTAAGAAGTTTTATCCCATCGGTAGAACCAACACCATGAGACGTGCAATCACAGGATTCGCGCAACTCCCAAATGAACAAATACATGAATCATGGGAGAGATTAAAGGAACTCCTCAGAAAATGCCCACATCATGGGCTTTCCAAATGGCAAATAGTGCAAGCTTTCTATGAGGGCTTAGATGATCAAGTTAGGCAGATTGTGGATGCATCATGTGGTGGAGCCTTTATGAGTAAGAGTGAAGATGAGGCATATGCCTTATTTGAAATGTTGAGTGATAATTCAATCAACCATGCTTCCTTATCCTCATATGAGAGAACCATTGGGCCTTCTAAACGGGCCGGGATGTATCGGGTAGAACCTGATGCTAGAGTGGATGTGAATTTTATCCATCAAAAATTGGACAAGGTCGACATCATGGCCCAAAAGCTAGAACATGTTGATATGCTGGCCCATAAGTTAGACCAGCTCCTGGCCCAAAACAAACAAGAAACCACCATCTCAACTACGTCCAACCCATACCTGGACCCAACACATCATGAGACGTGTGCTTTATGTGCTAGCTCGGACCATCATGTGTCTGATTGCCCAACAGCAGCCCAATTGCCATCTTTTATACAGGAGCAAGTCCAAGCAGCCCAGGGGTTCTCTAAACCCAACTATGACCCATTTTCTAACACCTATAATCCGGGCTGGAGGAATCACCCCAATTTCAATTGGAGAAATCAACAAGCTCCTAATCAACCGACAATCTCCTCCGCATCTCAAGCTTACAAACCACCGATCCAACACCAATTCCAAGCTCAACCACCATTTCAAGGAAATGCTTATGGTCGAGGACCGCAAGCCCAACAACCACTTCCCCGATTCAACCAGGGTCAGGCCCCATACCAACCTCCTCAACTTAATTACGGGCAGTCTTCCAATTCTCAACAAACCTATCAACCTCCTCTGCAACACCACTAGGACTCCCAAACTGATGATAGATTCCATCAGTTACAACAACTAATTCTGGCCCAAAATCAATCCTTCCAACAAACTATTCAAGCCCAAAGTCAATCTTTCCAACAGACCCTCCAAGTCCACTTGCAAACCATCTCAAAGTTGGAGACTCAATTGGGCCAATTGGCTGAAGCCACCATGAGAAGGGAAGTGGGCCAATTGCCAAGTCAGCCCATTGCCAACCCACGAAATAATCCTCCGGGCTTCCCACAACCAAACTTCCCCATTAACCAGCCAATTCCTCCTCTCCTCCAGCACCCATCAGGTCAAATGCCACAAAAAGGCCCACAACTCGAAAATGCAAAAGCAATTTCGACCTTAAGAAGTGGTAAAGTCCTCGAAGATCCTCAAGGGTCCACTCCTAGTTCATCAGTCCAGGCCCCTGACATATCTTCTGATAGTGAGGAGGAGCCCAGCCAGGAAGAGGATGTCAAGGGAAAGAGGAAAATAGAGGAAGGGCCTAGCACTTACCAACCTACAGTGCCATTTCCTAATGCCTTAAAGCCCAAAAAGAAACAACCAGCCCATAATGAGGAGATGATGGAGCTCTTCAAACAAGTACATATCAACATCCCTCTCCTCGATGCCATCAAACATGTCCCGGCCTATGCTAGATTCTTAAAAGAAATGTGCACTCCTAGGCGGGAGCCACGAGTGACCCCGGAAAAGGTTCGGCTTCCTGAGAACGTTAGTGCCGTGGTCCTCAACCAACTTCCAAGGAAGTTAAAGGACCCTGGAGCACCCCTTATCTCTTGCAACATTGGGGGTGTGACCTTTGATAAGGCTCTCCTTGATTTAGGAGCCAGTGTGAATTTACTTCCCACCTCCATCTATGAGCAGTTTGACATCGGTGAGCTCAAGCCTACACCCATTATTCTCCAGCTCGCCGATAGATCAATCAAGACTCCAAAGGGCCTTATTGAGGATGTCATTATTAAAGTGAATGAGTGCTACTTCCTTGCCGACTTTCTTATTTTGGACATGGTTTCTCCCCAAGAAATCAAGCATACTCCTATCATTTTGGGTAGACCATTTTTAGCCACGGCTAGGGCTAATATAGATTGTGCTTCAGGAGTTATGGACATATCTTTTGGGGATCAGAAAGTCAGCATCAACATTTTCAAGGCATCTAAATTTTATGATCAAAAAGAAGATTGCTATGTTGTTGACACCATTGAGGAGTTATTGGAGATTGAAGGGGACAGTAGGATCAGAATAAGAGAAGAAGTTGACATCCTGTCAACTCAACTTAGGACATGGCCCCCAGTTGAACCTTTACCTCAGCTTAAATCTGAGCCAGCTCTTCCCTCTTTGCAATCCCCTCCTCAGGTTGAACTAAAACCATTGCCGGCCTCCCTTAAGTATGCATTCCTAGGCCCAGACCAAACCTTGCCCATCATCATAGCAAGTGACCTTGAACCTAAGCATGAGGAGAAACTAGTTGAGGTCCTTAAATCTCATAAGGGGGCTATAGGTTGGTCTGTCGCTGATCTTAAAGGGATTAGTCCATCCATTTGTCAGCACCATATTTATATGGAGGAGAATGCAAAACCGAGCAGAGACATGCAGAGGAGATTAAATCCACACATGAAGGAGGTGGTCAAATGGTTAGATGCCGGAATCATCTACCCAATTTCTGATAGTCAGTGGGTCAGTGCAACACAAATAGTCCCCAAGAAATCAGGACTGACTGTGATCACCAATGATCAAGAGGAGTTGATACCTACTAGGTTGACCACGGGATGGAGGGTCTGCATTGATTATAGGAAGCTCAACTCTATGACAAAGAAGGACCATTTTCCCCTCCCATTCATTGACCAAATTTTGGAAAAATTAGCAGGGCAAAAATACTTCTGTTTTCTAGATGGGTATTCTGGGTACAATCAGGTGGCTATCTACCCAGAAGATCAAGAAAAAACCACATTTACATGTCCCTACGGAACATTTACTTTTCGGAGAATGCCCTTTGGATTATGTAATGCGCCTGCCACATTTCAAAGATGCATGTTAGCAATTTTTTCTGACATGGTGGGCAACTTTTTAGAAGTTTTCATGGATGATTTCTCCATTTTCAGGGATACATTTGATTCCTGCCTTGATCACTTAGCCAAAGTAATGAAGAGATGCATTGACACTAATCTTGTCCTCAGTTGGGAAAAGAGCCATTTCATGGTTAAAGAAGGTATTGTGCTAGGGCACATAGTGTCGGCAAGAGGAATTGAAGTAGATAAAGTCAAAGTTGATCTCATTGCCAAACTGCCACCACCCACCTCAGTAAAACAAATCCGATCATTCATGGGTCATGCCGGCTTCTATCGCCGGTTCATCCAAGACTTCTCCAAAGTCGCTAGACCTCTCACTAATCTGCTAGCTAAGGAAGTCCCATTCCATCTTGACCAATCATGTCTTGAGGCTTTCGAATCATTGAAAATGGTATTGACCAATGCCCCAATCTTACAAACTCCTAATTGGTCATTACCTTTTGAAATTATGTGTGATGCCTCGGATTATGCTTTAGGTGCTGTTTTAGGGCAAAGGGTAGACAAAAAGCCTGTGGTGATTTACTATGCGAGTCGCACACTCGCTGATGCCCAAGTTAGGTACACCACAACAGAAAAGGAGTTACTTGCTGTTGTCTTTGCCCTTGAAAAGTTTCGGTCCTATCTGCTAGGGGCCAAAGTCATTGTGTTCTCTGACCACTCAGCTCTCAGACACCTGCTGTCTAAAAAAGATGCCAAACCAAGGTTGATTAGATGGATCCTTTTATTACAAGAATTTGATTTAGAAATTCGGGATAAAAAAGGAAGTGAAAATGTTGTTGCAGATCACTTGTCCTGAATTATCACATCAGACACCACACCCTTAAAAGACTCATTTCCAGATGAGCACCTCCTTAGTGTATCTCACATTCCACCCCCATGGTATGCACACATTGTCAATTACTTAGCCGTGAAAAAAATTCCTGAAGGTTGGTCTAAACATAAAAAAGACCGCTTCTTTGCTAAGCTCAAATACTTCTTTTGGGAAGACCCTGAGCTATTCCATTTAGGACCAGACCAAATCATTCGGAGGTGTGCCCCTGAAGGTGAGCAACAAAGCATTTTGACATTTTGCCACACCTTAGCTTGTGGGGGGCATTTTTCAAGTAAGAAAACGGCAGCGAAAGTTTTGCAGAGTGGGTTCTACTGGCCCACAATATTTAAAGATGCATTCAAATTTTGCAAATCTTGTGAGCGCTGTCAGGCTATGGGAAACATGTCACGCAGGGACATGATGCCTTTAAACCCTATCCTGGTTGTGGAAATTTTTGATGTATGGGGAATTGACTTCATGGGACCGTTTCCACCATCTTTTGGTCATGAGTACATTTTGGTGGCAGTGGATTACGTGTCTAAGTGGATAGAAGCTATAGCCACAAGGACTAATGATCACAAAATTGTCATGAAATTTGTTCGCAAGAACATTTTCTCTCGATTTGGATGTCCGAGGGCTATCATTAGTGATGGGGGTTCACATTTTATCTATTCTCAATTCCAGGCTTTGCTTCGGAAGTATGGGATAACACATAAGATTGCTACCCCCTATCATCCCCAGACTAGTGGCCAGGTGGAGGTTTCTAATAGGGAGATCAAGAACATTTTGCAAAAGTCTGTCCGGCCCGATAGGAAAGATTGGTCAGAAAGATTAGATGATGCTTTATGGGCCTATCGGACCGCCTATAAAACTCCCATTGGCATGTCCCCTTATAGGCTTATTTTTGGAAAGCCATGTCATTTGCCAGTCGAATTGGAACATAGGGCCTATTGGGCAATCAAACAATTCAATCTTGATTTAGCACAGGCTAGTTCCCATAGAGCCCTTCAACTGAATGAGTTAGAAGAACTTCGCAATGAAGCCTATGAGAACTCTAGGATTTATAAAGCCCAGACAAAAGCATTCCATGATAAGCACATTTCACGCAAAATTTTTCAAATCAACCAAAAGGTCTGGCTTTTTAACTCTATGCTACGATTATTCCCAGGCAAATTGAAATCTCGATGGGATGGACCATATGTAGTAATTAAAATATTTGACCATGGTGCAGTAACAATTCTTGATCCTAAAACTGGTCAAACTTTCACTGTCAATGGTCAACGTTTGAAACCTTACATTGAAAATCTTCCAATGCTGCAGGAGGACTCTCTCAGGCTGAGTGACCCATTGTGAGCTATATTGTGTCTGGCTGAAGACGTTAAACTTAGCGCTTCTTGGGAGGCAACCCAATTATCTTGTCTCTTTTCAAAAAAAAAAAAAATTTTTTTTGATTGATTTTCTTATTTTGTCTATGGAGCATGGAGCATGGAGCATGGAGCAATATTTCTTTGATGACGACATCTCTCTCTCAGGTCGTATCTATCATTCCCTCTACTTTTTATGGCTTTATTTCATTTCTATATCTTACTCATGCCATTAGGGACAATGTCACCTAAGTTGGGGGGTAACTTGAGCTTGAATTTCTTCAAAATAATTACAACCTTTCATCACACCTCTAACAAGTGTTTCATGTTCATATTTTATGATGAGAAACTTTTCTTAGAATGATATGACTTAGAGTCTTACATGTGAAAGTTGCACATTAAAGGGATGAATTAATTGGTTATGTCTTTAGCCTTTTCCTCGGAATACACCTGAAAATTCTATTGAACTTGCACACAATTGCACAATAACAAGATTGGTGGATGACAAACATTAGGATGATGGGAATTTTACTTGACACTTAGATGGTGATGAATATTATGCCCATTCGTTGAACATAATCGTGAGGAAAAAGCTACCTGCCAAAAAAAAAAACATATGGAAAATGCCCCTGAACTTAGTAACCGGGCCTGCTTCTCCTAAGGCAAGAGTTGAGATTCGCGTCAAACGGCGAAGGGATGTGCAGCACCGTGTGTCAAAAAAAAAGATAAAAAAAAAGAAGTATAAACTGGCAGAGTGAAGCTACCTGTAATTCGAGAAGCTCAATTCAAGAGGTGGGCAGAATTGAAAATCATCTTTAAGTGAAAGGTAGAAGACTCATTCATCTAGATTGTTTGGAAGTCACTAGTCAAGTTATATCACTCATACACAAAGAGATATTTAATTTTGAGTGTATCCTGAGGAAAGGTCTAAACACATGGACTGATGAAATTTATACCAAATGCATTCTACTTGAACTTGTAATACTCCAAAGTCTAAATCATTATGCATAATGTTCTTGCCATGATCTATGACACATGAGTATTTGCTAGTCCTAATTTTATAATTGTTTACATTGCTAAGGGACTAGCAATGTTCAAGTTGGGGGGTGTGATAAGTCTCCATTTCTTATGATAATACATCGCATAAACACCATTTTATGTGCATATAATTAGGTAATTATGCATATTTCATAGTTAACCTCAACTCCACATTTAAATTGGAGCTTTCACGTAAATTGATTAATTCAATTATCTTATTTAATAATAAATTAAAGTTGAGGGCCATGATCATTAATTCTCCATTGCATAATCATGAGCATTTGAGATTTATGTGCACATTGTGGTAATTTGTATGGACTAAAGTGCAATTATGTGTGTGTAGGACACCGAAGGCAATTACAAAAGAAGTTGGGGGCAAAAGGGTCATCACCATTTTGACCAAGTCAAATAAAGAATTCAAATTATTTTGATTGGAGGGAAAGGAAAGTTCAAAATTTCGAATTCAAAGTTTGAAAAGGAGGAATCCAAACTTTAAGTTTGGAAAGGAGGAAAAGGACATCCAAAATTTGAATTAAAGGAGAGACATGATGAGCCTTGGGAAATGGGGTGCCTAAAGTCCAAAAAAGGGGGTGCCCACCTACTTTTACTCTTCCCCATGCATCATATTCCATTTGAATCTTAGCCATCCATCTCCTTTTGATATAATCTCCACCCTCTATCTACCAAACTTTCCCTATAAATAGCCCATGGTAAGGAGGAGAAGGAGAGTTTTTTCTTTGAGCATTCTTTCACTCTCCCTCTTTCTCTCCCAACCTTAGGCCTCCGGTTGCTCCCATTTTATCCTCCACAACTCCCCTTTCATGGCGGCGTGCACATCAAGACGGGCGACGTTCCAAGGTTCGTGACGTGGACGGCGACGGCTTCTTCATCCACCTCTTCCCACGGTGATCTCTTTCAAGGCGGAGTGATCCTCTCCAAGGCTCGGCGAGGAGGAGACGACGGCGTCATCACCATTGCTACTACCATCTTCACACCTTAGGCTCCTCTTTTTGTTATTGCTTTAGTTTTATTTCACTTCATTGTAATCTCATTGTGCCATTAGTGTAAACTTATTTCACATTTCATGTACTCTTCCTTTTAAGTTAATGAAAGTTGCTCTCTTGATCTAGTTCTTGCTCTTCTTCCCTCTCTATCTCTTTCTTCTATATTTTCTTTCCACTTCATACAATTATTTTCTATAGCATAAGCGCATAGTTATGGTGTTTTCAATTAAGTGTTAGAATCATTCTTTGTTTCCTCACTTTTCTTCAAACAATCAAATCACAAATATTTTCCAAAGGAGTCCAAAGTTTTTAACTCTAAAAATCTATTCTTCCTTGTGGATTCGACCCGTGCTTGTCCGAATACTACATTCTCTTTTGATCATTTTGTGCGAGTGCGGTTTTAAGATTGTTATACGCATGGTTTAAACGACGAACTTTCGCATTATCAGTCCACCCCTTACCAAACCGGTAAGGATTCACTCGCTAGATAAATTAGCACGTGACTCCCCAAATACGGAGCAAGGCTCCAACACACATGGGGATAAATCCCCAATACAGAGCAACACTCCAACACACGCAGGACGACGCCTGCACACACACATGGGGATGCACTCCAACACACACACACACACACCACACACACACACACACACACACACACACACACACACACACACACACACACACACACACACACACACACACACACACACACACACACACACACACACACACACGGAGACAGAGTCTCCAACATGATCCGACACCGGACCACAACACACACAGATTTGCTACAACAAACACATCACAACGACACACACAGACGCGCTGGATCATGAATCCAGCAACACACACACACACGCACGCTGCAACAACCGCAGCACCGAAAGCACACGACCGTACGTAGACGATCAAACACAAACGAATATCTCTATGAGTCGAGGAAATAAACACAAATACTCAAGATATGCTCAGATCTAAATAAAGCACATGAGAAACATCACAAATAGATAGGAATAAGATGTAGAAGTTGTTCCCCCTTCGATTTCCCAAGCCTATGGATGTTGATGCTTGATTCTCGGATTCAGATGACGATTCTTATGTCCTCTTGTTCCTCTCGTCGATCCGCTCCTTTTCTTCTTCTTCCACGAACCCCGGAGATGCCTGGATGCAGATGAAAACCTTACAAAATGTAACGATCCGAGAATCCGATTACTGGGAAGGCCCGATAACCCGAGACTCGCACCGCCACCCACGAGTCTGAAGACTCGGAAGGGTTAAAAGGATGGTGTGGAGACTACACAAGTATCACAAATAATTACAGAAACTAACCAGTTTATATGATTAAGCAGAAAATAAATTAACATTTTACATGATACATGGTCTACAAGCTAATAATAAAATAACAACAGTAGTCCACAACTAGTACAGAGACAAGAAAGAAAAGTACAGCTACACGGGGCATACCCCGGCTCTGACCTCTGGCACTAACGCTGGGCACCCGAACCACGCGGAGCCTCAGACATGCTCCCCTGAAGTCGCGTCTCGCCTGAAATACGGTGAAAACACGCAGGGAATGAGTCTCAGAACAAGACTCAGTAGGGATCACTCGAACCCACCTCGTAAAACGGAAAATCGTTACACTAGCAATAAGCGAGTACCTCGGAAGGGAAGCCCTGCCATCTACAAAACACCGGTCTCACGGCACGAAAACCAACACGTGCCACGGTGAAACGACCGGAACACCACAGCCAACACGACAAAAACCCGAAGGTCGAAGTCGCAACGACTGATAGTCTGCCACTCCGAACTCGATAGGAGTACCTCGCACTAGAAGCACAGTCGGTAGCATCCCCTGACGTCTTATACCGCACCGCGGGTGAACTGCTTGACGTGATAGCGCCTACCAAAGGCACGGACACCGAACAAGTAACCGCAAAGCAAGTGACTAGCTGGGGTCACGCTCGTCAGCGCGTGTCCACTGCCCCCAACCACGTGTGCACACACAGACCATGCGTCCTAGGTTTGGCCTCTGACTGGTTTTCCCCTTAGCCGGACTCTGGCTATAGACGTGGGGCCCGACGGAAACCAGTCTAAAAATCATCCTCAGGGTAAGCCCGTACACCTACTCCCAGGTGAGACTAGCACACGCGTATTGGTGGGCTACGACTAGTGGAGGGTCACAACGGAGTAGACTCTCAAGTCAACGGAAAATAACGTCCGAACCGGGCAAGATACGAGGATTGCCCCTCACACCGACACCGTATCACGGTGACACGAGCCAAGAACAACACCTCCTAGGGCTACACCACACCACCACACCTGGCCTCGACACGATGCCCAGCATCTATCAGACCGTGGGTCAGCACGCGGATCGAGGCCCATGCCCTCGGGACTCAAATCGGACAAGAAAGAGACACCGGTTAGACAAACTCATTGAACGGACCACCCGGGGCCGCACAAGAGACACGCGGCCAAGAACGGGCTGCTCCAGGGGATGGACGGTCGACATAGGACCGCTTCACCCCTGGTCCAAACGGAATACGAACGGCCACTCTATAGCCGCTCAAACAAAAGAACGACTAACCCTTAGTCGCTCATGGGGGATGGACGATCCAATCCTACCGTTCATCGTCCCAACGGTGCAAAACATGGGCGGCTAGCCCCTAGCCGCTCAAGGGAAGGGCGGCTAGGACCTCGCCGCTCAAGGGGATGAGCGGACCCACCCAGGCCGCATATCCCACCAACGGCACAAGTGACAAACGGCCAGCCCCTGGCCGCTCATGAGGACATACGACTAGCCCCTAGCCGCTGACCCCAAGACACTATGCAACGGTCACAAGCCAACGGTCAAAAATCACGGGATGAACGGTTGGCCTTGGGCCGCTCATGGGGAAGAACGGTCACACGACTGACCGCGCATACCCCACTGCACTCCAAGCCGAAGGGCGGTCAAGTCTGGGCCGCGCATGGGGATAAACGGGCCCTGGTTCGGCCGTTTATCCCTTGCCGGCGTGAAAACGGCGAACTCGCCGGGATTCGCCATTTCCGACCCCAAACGAGCCCCTAAGAGGGGGAAACGAAAGGAAATCGACCCCCATGCCCCCTAGCATGATTCTACGCCCCTAAAACGCGGAATCACGGGCTAAAACAGTAGATCGGGTGGTCACTCCCCGCGGCATGCTCAACCCTTCCCGGCACGATAAAACCCACTCTCGACCTCGCCTTGGCCTACAAATCGCGGGGAAGGAATGCAAGAGGCTAGGGATCGTCGCCCTACCTTCGCTCCGCGTCGAGACACGCCGGATCGAGCTCAAACCACGAAGAACGTCGCTAGAAACCCCGTTCCTTCACGCTTCCCACGAACACCGCACGCCCACGAGATCGCCTCGCTGTCACCCACATCGTAGTGCCGTCGCCGTCTGCAGCGGGAGAGAGGCCCGCCGCGGTCGCCGTCGGTCGAAGAGAGTGGGAGAGGGGTCGCGGTTCTCACGGGAGGAAGAAGAAGAGGGGGAAGAAGAAAGAGAAAGAAAGAAAGAAAAAATGGGAATTTATAGAAAATCCGGAAATTCTGAAAAATACTGAAAAATAAAAAATCACGTTTCTGCGATCCTTGGAACGCACCGATCGCAACGGTACTACCCGTGCCTAGGTGAACGACTCGGTTCACCCGCACGAGGTTCCGTAGGTCGTGCCGAAACCCGTACCGGAAATCGGAAAACACTCGTGGAAAAGCCGCGGACGCACTCCGGGACTCCGAAACAACTCCGAGTCGCGCCGATCCGAACATGAAAGATGTGCGAAATAAAATTTCGAACACAACAGAGCTGGACACTCCGAGAAAATAGATTCGGGATCCAAAAGAAGGATCCGAAAGGTCCGGGATATTACAGCCCTCCCCCCTTAAAGGAATTTCGTCCTCGAAATTGAGAACAACCCAAGAGGAAAGAAGGGGAAGACTCACTCAAATAGGTAAGGGAACTGCTGACGCATCTCGTCCTCACGCTCCCAAGAAGCCTCACCACTAGAGTGTCGCTGCCACACCACCTTAACCAAGGGGATGACCTTTTTTCGCAGGCGCTGCTCTCGCCTATCCTCAACGCGGACGGAAAACTCTGGGAGAGAAAGCTCTGGAGTCACCTCGGGCCAAACAGAATCCTCAAGCACATGAGAGTCATCGGGCATATACTTCCGCAACATCGAGACGTGGAACATGTCATGCACCGACGCCAACTCAGGAGGTAACTGCAGCCGATATGCTACCTCACCAATGCGCTCCACAATGAGGAAAGGACCGACATAGCGGGGACTCAACTTCCCATGCCGTCCAAAGCGCATCACCCCTTCATCGGAGAAACTCTCAAGAACACATGATCGCCAACGACGAACGTGAGGGGTTGCCTCCTCCGGTCAGCATAGCTCTTCTGCCGACTTTGGGCCGCCAACATGTTCTGACGAACCAAGTGCACGACATCCACACACTGCTGCACCAACTCCGGTCCCGTCAAAACACGCTCACCAACCTCAAACCAATCAAGTGGAGTCCGACACGGACGCCCATACAACGTCTCATAAGGAGCCATACCGATGCTCGAATGCTAGCTGTTGTTGTAGGTAAACTCCACCAATGGTACGTGGTGAATCCAACTCCCCCGCCGCTCCAGGCAGCATGATCTCAACATATCCTCCAAAGTCTAGATGGTCCTCTCTGACTGACCATCTGACTGAGGATGGTATATTGAGCTAAATGCCAAATCCGTGCCAAGAGCTCACTGGAAACTCTTCCAGAATCAAGAAGTGAAACGCGGATCCCGATCCGACACAATGAAAATGGGAATTCCATGCAACGGAACGATCCGCTCCACATAAAGACGAGTCAACTTGGGCACGCTCTAGCTGACTTTGACTGGTAACAACAGAGTCACCTTCGGCAGCCTATCCACCAGCAACCAAATATTATCCTGCCCACTCGGAGTCCTCGACAATCCCACCACAAAATCAGTGGTCACGTGGTCCCATTTCCACGCAGGAACATCCAAGGGCTGAAGAGTACCTCCTAGTCGCTGATGCTCCGCCTTCAACTGCTGATAGGTCAGGCACCTGGTCACAAACTTGGCCACATCTCTCTTCATGCCAGGCCACCAGAACTGCCTTCACAAGTTCCGATACATCTTCGTCGCACCCGGGTGTACGGTGTACCTGCTCCCATGAGCCTCACGCAACACCGAATGACGAACCTGCCCCTCGGCTGGGACGTACAGCCTACTGCGGAATCTCACGGCTCTGTCCTCGCTGAGCTCCACATCAGCCATAGCCAAAATCCGGGGCAACTCAAGGTCTGCATGCTGAGTCTCTGTCATCTGACGGCGGATAGCAGGCGTGACAGTCAGACTCGCAAGCACTGCTAACCCTGGCTCTTGCGGAATCTTGAGCCTGAATGACACTTCAGGCACTTGTTCCCAGAGCCTCCACTTCCTCAACATCAAGGCACTGACCGCGACCTTCCGACTCAAAGCATCGGCGACGACATTCATCCTGCCCGACTCATAAGATAGGGTGAAGTCATAATCCTTCGTATACTCCATCCAATGCCTCTTCCTGAGGTTAAGGTCCCTCTGAGTGAACACATACCTCAGACTTTGATGGTCAGTGAACACCTCGAACTTCTCACCGTACAGATAATGCCTCCAGATCTTCAGCGTGAAGATCACAGCCGCCAACTCCAGGTCATGGGTAAGGTAGTTCTCCTCGTGGGGCTTCAATTGCCGAGATGCATACACCACCACTCTACCATGTTGCATCAACACAGCACCCAATCCGACCCCGAAAGTATCTGTACACACCACAAAACCTCCCGATCCAGAAGGTACAACCAACACCGGAGTCGAGGTGAGCAATCTCTTCAGTTCCCTGAAACTCTACTCACACTCATCGGTCCAGACGAAAGGCACATCCTTCTGCGTGAGTCTAGTCATCGGGGCTACAACGCGAGAGAAATCCTGAATGAACCTCCGATAATAGCCTACAAGCCCCAAAAAACTCCGGATCTCCATCACAGACCTCTGCCTCAGCCACTGCATTACTACCTCGACCTTGGCAGGGTCCACGGAAATACCATCACCAGAAATCATGTGCCCTAAAAAGTGCACCTCACGAAGTCAGAACTCGCACTTACTGAGTTTCACATACAACTGGTGATCTCGCAACGTCTACAGCACCACACCCAAATGGTACACGTGCTCATCGGCAGACCGCGAATAGACAAGGATGTCATCCACAAATACGACCACGAACTGGTTCAAGTACGGACGAAACACCCTCTGCATCAAGTCCATGAAGGCTGCGGGGGCATTGGTGAGCCCAAACGGCATCACCAAGAACTCATAATGCCCATACCTCGAGCTGAACGCAGTCTTCTCCACATCGAACTCGTGAATCCTCAGCTGATAGTAACCGGACTGCAAATTAATCCGCGTGAACACTCGAGCAGACTGAAGCTGGTCGAACAAATCATCAATCCGCGACAACGGATACTTGTTCTTAATGGTCACTTCATTCAGTTACCGGTAGTCAATGCACAATCGCAAGCTACCGTCCTTCTTCTTTACGAACAACACTGGCGCACCCCAAGGGGAAAAGTTAGGACGAACGTACCCCTTGATCAGCAACTCCTGCAACTACGCCCTCAAATCTCTCAACTCAGCGGGAGCCATATGGTAAGGAGCCTTCGACAAAGGTCCCGTACCAGGCACAATCTCAATCACAAAATCAATTTTCCGCTGGGAAGGCAATCCAGGTAAGTCCTCCGGAAAAATATCAGGAAACTCGCACACTACAGGAATGTCCTCGATATCCGGACACGATTGGTCTACCAAGACCACAGAAGCGAGAAAACCCTAACAACCCGCATCAAGTAAACGACGAGCTCGAATCGCAGAAATAAGAAAGCGGGAAGAGGAAGACCTGATACCTTGGAAATAGAAAGTGGGTCCACGAAGTCGCAGGAAATAAACCCTCTTCGAGCCGCAATCCACCAAAGCATGATGTGCCTCGAGCCAATCCATGCCCAAAATCACATCAAAGTCCTGAAGCGGCAACGAATAGAGCCTAGCCGGCAAACTTCGCCCTTCCACCCACACAGGAACCTCATCGAAACAATACGGAGTGATCATAAAATCACCCGAAGGCAACTCCACTGTCAAATCACAGGACAACTGGGTCACCGGCTCCTCGATACTTAGCGTGAAATCTTCCGAAATAAACGAATGAGACACGTCAGAATCAAACAAAATCCGAGCCGCACAACCTAAAATCTGAACGGTATCTTCCAAGAGCTGCGACGCCACTGCCTCTGCCCTGGTCATGTGTGTAATCTGGCCTCGAGCTCTCTGGCTGCCTCCCACACTCACTGATCTGGGTAGCGGCGGATACTGTCCCTACTGCTGCTGCGGCTGCTGTGGCCTCTGTTGCTGGGGAAACTGCTACGACTGAGGAAACTGCTGCTGCGGCTGCCTCTGAGGACAGTCACGCGCCATATGCCCTGGCTGGTCACACCGGAAACAAACGATCGGCACCGTGCACTGCCTGCCTAGATGGGACTCGCCACATTGGGGACACACCGAACGAGACCCACCGACTGATCCCTGATGCTGAAAAGGAATCGACTGCTGTACACTGCCCGATGATGCCTGTCTCTAATCCTTGCGCTTCTTAGAGAAACCATTCTTAAGGAACTTCTTGACCTTCCAGCCAAAAGACACAGATCCTGTCACTGACGCTGCCGGTGCCGGCGCTCCTGAACCACCCGATGCATGCTGAAAAGAACCCTGCTACTGGGTAGCCGACTGCTGGTGCGACCCAACAAAGACTGCCCCTGGCTAATCGGTCCTCGAGTCCTCTGCATATCCAACTCCAAAGAAACTGCCACGCGAGACGCTGTCTCCAAATCAGTGACCGCATTCGCGATCAAATGGTGCCTCAATTCCTGCCTCAAGTCCTGTACGAACTAAGCGGTCTTTACCCTCTCACGCTCCATGATATGAGGTGCAAAACGACCCAGCTGAACAAATCGGGCCCTGTACTACAACACAGCCATGTCACCCTGGATCAGCTCCAAAAATTGACGCATCCTCTGCGTAGCAATATACTCCGGACAGTAGGCACGCTCCAAAGCACTGACAAAGTCACTCCATGTAATCTGCTCAAGGGGACGTGACTGAAAAGACGTCTTCCACTCAGAAGACCACCACTCCCGAGCCGTGCCTTGCAACTGGTTGTAGGCCAACATCACCTTGTCCTCCGCAGTACACCGCATGGAACTGAACACCCGCTCCATCTCGTCGAGCCAACTCCAAGCCAAATCAAGGTCTGGTTGACCGCCATAGTAAGGTGGATGGAATTGCATGAAATCCCTCACTGCTCGGCCTGGCCCACCCTTGGTCGACGAGCCCTCACCAGCCTCTCCGCCGAACTGCTGCCACATACGCTGGTACATGCCACGGAAGAAATCCTCGGCCCCCGGAAACCTCGCAGTATCCACTGCCTCGGTGGCCGCTGGTGGCACTCTACTCTGCTCCTCCTACTCCTCCTGTCGAACCTCCTGCTGGATCTCCTGAGCCCCAGCCGACTGCCTCTGCTGAGAGCGAGTGCTCCGCCTCGGCGCCATACTCGCTCCTGAAGCAAAAGATAGAAAATACGGAAACAGCAAGGTCAATGAAAACACACGATGCCCGATGCCAACGTCAACTGTACATCATCGCTGTGGACTAGTGGACCACTACAGTTACTTATGATTCTCGCGTAATCCCACAACCGCGCTGTGATACCAGCTATAATGACCCGAGAATCCGATTACCGGGAAGATCCGATAACCCGAGACTCGCACCGCCACCCACGAGTCCGAAGACTCGGAAGGGTTAAAAGGATGGTGTGGAGACTACACAAGTATCACAAATAATTGTAGAAATTAACCAGTTTATATGATTAAGCAAGAAATAAATTAACATTTTACATGATACATTGTCCACAAGCTAACAATAAAATAACAACAGTAGTTCACAACTAGTACAGAGACAAGAAAGAAAAGTACAGCTACACGGGACATACCCTGGCTCTGACCTCTGACACTAACGTTGGGCGCCTGAACCACGCGGAGCCTCAGACACGCTCCCCTGAAGCCGCGCCTCGCCTGAAACACGGTGAAAACACGCAGGGAATGAGTCTCAGAACAAGACTCAGTAGGGATCACTGAACCCACCTCGCAAAATGGAAAATTGCTACACTAGCAGTAAGCGAGTACCTCGGAAGGGAAGTCCTGCCATCTACAAAATACCGGTCTCACGGCACGAAAATCGACACACGTGTCACGGTGAAATGATCGAAACACCACGGCCAACACGACAAAAACCCGAAGGGCGAAGTCGCAACGACTGGCAGTCTGCCACTCCGAACTCGACAGGAGTACCTCGCACTAGAAGCACAGTCGGTAGCGTCCCCTGACATCTTATACCGCACCGCGGGTGAAATGCCTGACGTGGTAGCGCCTACCAAAGGCACGGACACCGAACAAGTAACCGTAAAGCAAGTGACTAGCTCTGGTCACGTTCGTCAGTGCGTGTCCATTGCCCCCAACCACGTGTGCACACACAGACCATGAGTCCTAGGTCTGGCCTCTGATTGATTTTCCCCTTAGCCGGACTTTGACTACATACGTGGGGCCCGACGGAAACCAGTCTAAAAATCATCCTCAGGGTAAGCCCGTACACCTACTCCCAGGTGAGACCAGCACACGCGTACTGGTGGGCTACGACTAGTGGAGGGTCACAACGGAGTATACTCTCAAGTCAACGGAAAACAACGTCCGAACCGGGCAGGATACGAGGACTGCCCCTCGCACCGACACCGTCTCACGGTGACACGAGCCGAGAACAACACCTCCTAGGGCTACACTGCACCACCACACCTGGCCTCGACACGATGCCCAGCATCTGTCAGACCGTGGGTTAGCACGCGGACCGAGGCCCACGCCCCTGGGACTCAAATCGGCCAAGAAAGAGACACCGGTTAGACAAACTCATTGAACGGACCACCCGGGGTCGCACAAGAGACACGCGGCCAAGAACGGGCCGCTCCAGGGGATGGACGGCCGACATAGGACCGCTCCACCCCTGGTCCAAATGGAACACGAACGGCTAACCCTTAGCCGCTCATGGGGGATGGACGGTCCAATCCTGCTGTTCATCGTCCCAACGGTGCAAAACATGGGCGGCTAGCCCCTAGCCGCTCAAGGGAAGGGCTGCTAGGACCTCGCCGCTCAAGGGGATGAGCGGACCCACCTAGGCCGCATATCCCACCAACGGCACAAGTGACGAACGGCCAGCCCCTGGCCGCTCATGAGGACATACGGCTAGCCCCTAGCCGCTGACCCCAAGACACTATGCAACGGTCACAAGCCAACAGTCAAAAACCACGGGATGAACGTGTTGGCCCAGAGAGATGGCAGACAAGAAGGGGGGTTGAATTGTCTCCTTGCTGAGATGGCGGATTTTAAAAACTTTCTTAACAGATGTATAATTAACAATGATGATTAACAAAAACTTCAAGTGAGATTAAGATGTTATCTCAAACTTCCCGATCTCACACGCATAGTTAATGCAACTAATCAAGGAAATTACGCTCAACACGGATAACGGAGGTAGCAATGTGTGACAGTGTAGTGAGTTAAAAACCTATATAATGTACCTGTGAACGGAGATAGAAGAAATGACAATTACACAGGCAATCACACAAGACACATGGATTTTAAGGTGGTTCGGGACCACGAAGGGCTCCCTACGTCCACCCCTCACCCAACCGGGTGAGGCTTCACTACACGCTACTTTTGTAGCAACACGGGGACGAACCCCAACCACACACACGCTGCTTCCGCAGCAATAACCACACGGGGACTGGCCCCAACACGCTGTACACACACACACGTTCGGGGAACGTACCCCGGACACGACAACCACACGGAGTCGTAGCTCCATCCACACACAACACCACACGGGGAGTGTTTCCCCACAATAAACCCACACACGCGGAGATACAACTCCGCCCACACACAGTGTATTTCGAGTTCAATAAAGCAAGAGAATATCTAATACATGCTCGTACTCAGAATAGACTGAGGAAAACTCTTCAAAATAAACTAAAGAGGGATGAAGAAGTATATCCTTAATATCTGGACGGCCTTGAGATGATCTCTTTGAAGCTTTCAAGGTGAGGGAAGGTCGATCTTCTACAGGTATGAAGCCCCACGAACTCGACTGCAGATCTAGCTTGTTCCCCACATCAAGGCTTGATAGAATGAATGTATCTTTGAGTTCCCTTGACCAAGAACGTTCCTACAAGATGAAACAAGAGTGAAACCGTCAGAAAACGTTCTCCCTCTCAACCTTGCGGCCAAAACCTCTTTTCTTTCTATGCTTACTATGTAGAAATTGCAGCTAACATATACATGCTAAGATAGAATATGGAAATGAAGAAGTAAGAGATCCCCCTTTAGATTCTTCAATGCAACTCAAAGATAGAATGGAATGGTGCACTTAGAAAGGACAAACCAAAGAGTAGAAGCAGTCGTCCCTTGTAGATCTGAACGCCTAGCTTGCAGATGATGGAGAACAGCGGTAGCCGCCACTAGATCTGAGCTCAGCCTCTTCTTCCTCCTCCACAAGTGTGCGATGCCCTCTCCACCGTTCATGCAATAATAGAACAATATCAGCCCAAGGGGGTAGTTCATCCGATGGAAATCGTAACATACATATAGGGCATCGAATGGGTGAACAAAAGACCACAAAGCCCATGTTAAAACTCTCTCAAATGCACTCCCAATGGTAGGGTATAACCCTAAGGACATTAGGGTAATATACCATGGCCATCGGATCTTGAAACCCACAGTTCGAAACCAAACTGGCAAACCCGATCCGGACGTAGCAGACAAAGTGTCGACCTCTAGGGTCGACACTCGTCTCAACGAGTTCTGCCAGAACATATATAAAAATAAAACCGAGATACGAGTGTCGACCTATGGGGTCGACACTTTTCACCGAGAGTTCTGGCCTATGAAGAGACATAACATTCGTGGTGAAAAGTGTCGACTCTTGAGGTCGACACTTTTTCACGAACATTCTGTTTTCACAGAAATGAGCAAACTTACCTAAAAGTGTCGACCTACGAAGTCGACACTTTTTCCCGTGAGTTCTGCCTTTAGCAAAACAGTAGAACCCTGGTGAAAGTGTCGACTTCACAGGTCGACACTTTCTGCCAGCGTTCTTAACACAACGCAAGGCAGAAGCTCTGAAAATAAGTGTCGACCCCTGAGGTCGACACTTTTGCTGACAGTAGAAAAACATCAGTAATATCAATTGAAAGCACCACATATCATAAACATGTATCATGATTGAACAATAGAGTTCATAAAACTCAGATTTAGATGACGAAGCATGATTTCTTCATAGATTGAATCCATTTACATTGATATCTAATTGAACATCCATTAATACCATTGGCCTTCAAGTTTAGAGTGAAGTCTCACAATAAACCTGTATTCTCCCGATTTAACCATTGCTTTTCATCCACTTTAAAATCAACCTACAAGTGTGTCCTTACCACCATTACCATGATTTGAAGATTAATTCCATCTAGAACATGCACATGTACAAATTCTCATTAATCTCAATCTCAAGGTTAGCAAATTGAATTCTCAAATCAACATATATCATGTAAACCACTCAATGCATCCTTTCAATCTCAAACAAGGCAAGTGTGGAAACTCTATTTACCAGCTGAATATAGTCAAACCTCTCATAAATGTTAAGTCAGTCCAAAACATATAAAACCAATACAGTCCAGGACAATCAGGATCAGTTCAAAATAAGGCATTCCTGTTCAGACCAAAACAGAAGGCAAGGCTTAAAGAGCCAATGGTCGACCCATGGGGTCGACCCATCCCAAGAGGAATGATATACTACTTTAGATAGTCCAATGCATATTGAAGTCACATCAAGAACATTCCAAAGTAACTCAATGAAGTCTCATGTTAACCAAGATTAATTCATAAACATGTATTATAAATGCAGTTCAGAGCAAGTACAACCATGGACAGCAAGATATTTCAAATATTTGTCAGTTCATTAAAAACACCAACATAGAGTATGCATGAGAGCACCAGTTCAGAGCAAGTACAACCATGGACAGCAAGATATTTCAAATATTTGTCAGTTCATTAAAAACACCAACATAGAGTATGCATGAGAGCACCAATGTAATCATGAACATCAAGAATGATGTAATCACGAAGGACCATTATGTTTGAACCACCTACAAAACAAGATATCATAATGTCAACTTGTTCAATATCAAGATGCCATTAAGCATAAAACACACAATATATTAGAACCATCAAAACCATTGTCAAAGATAACGAGGGGGCGCACAGAACCCAACAATCTCCCCCTTTTTTATGATGACAATATATTGTGGTCACTCAAATTTCTCTCCCCCTTTGGCATTATCAAAAAGATGGGGGACTCAGGAGTAACTATGAAGTTTTCAAAAACGAGTGAGACAAGAGCGCACGAACCCAGCAATTAACCTCCCATGAAGGGAAGGTGTGGAGACCAAAACCAAACATGAATTTGAAATGTTATGTGCAATTAGCAGATTTATGAATCAAGTGCAAATGCTCTATTTTTGTAAGTTTTTGCTTTATGTGTAACTAATTATGCACAAGTAGTATAAGGAAACTATATGCAAAATCTGAAAACTAAGTATGCACAAAGTGCATTGTGCTCAAAAGCACGTTATTCTTCCCCAATTGTCAAGAACCAAAAACCAATCGACAATGGGTTATTTAACCTGTTATCTACAAGTATAACCTATGGATGCAACCTATGGAATGAGATATGAGATGATCAAACGGATCAAGCATTCAGACACTCAAGCATGCATAACTAAGTATAGACTCATGCAAGTCCCTTCGGGACGGGTGTAAGGATAATGCGATTGATCGTTGAACATGAAGTGCATGAACAATACTAAGAAGGCCGTGCTTACATAAATAAAGTACTACATTAACCATGAAAGATGACTGATTCATAAGCGACATTCAAACAATCAAACCCAAGGTGCATAAGTGAAGATTGAGCAATGAAAATCAAGTCAATATGGAAAATCAGATTTTCTAAAGAACACTAAAAAGAACTTCTCATCCATACACTTCCATACACAATGCTCGAATATTGGTAGCTATATATGACCCCAATTTTTAATTACTAAAAATGATGTGACTAACCTTTTGACACGAGTCATGTCCTTTATTTCCGGGGCAATTCCCTGTTACTCAGTTTCATCACTTTTTATGATGTGGATGATACACTTTTCGACGCGAGTTGTACCCTTTGTCTCAGGGGCACTTCCCGGCTACTCGGTGACAAATCACACTTATTTTCATATGGATTAGTTTCTCCTTTCGATGCGAGTTTCCTCCTTTATTTCAGGGGGGATTCCCGGCTACTCGGATCCACGTTCCACTTATACGACTTTTTGAAGGGGTAAACAGCTTTTTCCTCACGAGACATGTGATTTCTATGTAGAGAATCAATAGCTCTCTAAAGTGTAGAGAAGAAAATAGTAATCCTTATTAGATTGAATCATTATTTCAAAAAGATGCATTTTGTGTGGGTGGTTGTATTGAATGTAAAAGATGAATTAGTCTCAACACAGTAATGTCTCCCCCTAAATGTATACACGGTTATAAAAAATCTCCCCCTTAATATATGCCATGTTACAAACATGTCTAAATCAATGCAATTTCATTTAGCAAGGGATGAGTCATAGAAGGAGTCAAAAAGTGGTTGTATATTATATACATTCAAACAAGCACTGAATTAAAGTTTTCAAGCATGTTGATTTCCAGTACGTGGCGGAGAACGTAGGTCTGAAGATCACCATCACGCGTGAAGAAAGTTTCCAGTTGGACATAATCCAACCTTCCACAATCATCATTTGATATACCGGATAATCATGGCATTCAGGCACACGAGTATGAAGTATATGCAAGTATATGCATGTAACTTGAAAAGATGATTGAAAAATTATTCCTAGTCACAAGTATGCAAAGATGTGTATGGTATGTGTATGAAAGTAAGTATGCAACATGTGTATGCATAAGTGAACTATGTATGCACATGTGAACCGTTATTTACAAGAAGTAAGCAAGAGTATGAAGGACTCTATGCACAGTGTAAAGCGTTCAAAACCAAATTTTTATTTGCTAAGCAAAAGTGAAGGTGTGTATGAAAACTAACTATGTATATCCAAAGTGAAGCATTAAAAAAATCAGACTTACTCACAAAATGTGAGATAGCTCCAAACACAAGTTCTTACCTTTGTAGGTTTTTGAAAGTGAACCTAGGCAAATTGATTTTCAATTCCAAGCCAATTTTCTTTCTCACCTTGAGAGCCCTTTGTTCATTAAAATTTCTTGACCTCAAGACGCCCCTGTAAAATAAATTCTCATTTTGACAATTTGGGTACCCAAGCCATCTTGGGTCCCGAGGGGTTAGTTCTAACATGACCAAATGTATTCTTTTTGTTTTTCCTTTCATACCATTCATCATCAGCCCTCATCATGGCACAATCATCCATTGAATGTCCATTCAGGCCACAATAAAACCAGTGAGAAGATTTTCTTCTCATGGACCACCTTTCATCATATTTCAATAAAGGAGCAATTATCCATCATGTGACCTACTTCTCCGCAATAATGACATGAAAGATTATTCTTGATAGACCATGCATCATCGTTTCGCTTTATGAAGTAATTTTCAAAAGTATGACCATGCATCCCACAGTAAAAGCAATGAATGTTCTGAGTTTTCTTTGTGAATTTTTCATGGTTTTTAGAATTGTCACACATTTCCATTCTTGATTTAAGCTTCATCATCATCCAACTTCATCAAAAAGTAATCGTACATGTCATGACCAAATTTTCCACAATAAAAACATGAAAGATTTCTTCTTTTCTTTGATTCATAAACATGTTTACCAATTTTGGAATTTGCATGCATACAAGGAGAATCAACATCATTTTTGTCTTTTGAATTTTGTTTATCATACAAACACAAAGACTCGTTCAAGCTCTTAACTTCATTCTCCAATCACAAAATCTGCAATTCAGACTTAGCCATTTCATTTTCACACAATACAAGTTTCTCATTCAACAAAGAATTAATAGTTTTATAGCTTACAATTTCTTCTTCTAAAACTTTGAGAGTTTTCAAGATTATCAACAACTACATATTTTCCTTTAAACATGTGGATTTTATCAACCAGAAGACTGTTTTGATCTTTCAACTTCTCAATCTCTTCAGCAAGCTTTTCATTTTGATAACTCATATTTTCATCAACCATTTTATTCATGGTTTCATTGCATTCAAATTATCATTCACGTTTTTAAAGCTTTCAATTTCATGTCTTAACTCCCTTAACCATTCAGATTTATCAATAGACATGCATTTTTCTTTTTCAAGGACAAGTAATTTTTCAGACATAGCACCATTCAATTCTTTCAGATTCTCATTATCTTTTCCCATATGTTGAAGTTCTGAAATTTTTTCCAACAAGGAGTTGTTTTCGAATCTAAGATTTACAATCATTTCTTTTAGTTCTTCTTCAACAAGCATTTGAGATTCAACAAGTTTTTCAAGCTCAATACATTTCCCACATGAAGAGTTGTCATGTTTCTTTTTCAACCTTTTGTTTTCGGATTTTAATGCATTATATCTATCAAGCAAGTCATCATAGGCATCCATTAATTCTTCAAAGCTTAATTCATCATCAGAATTAGAGTCAGATGATACCTTGGTGCTTTCTTTACTTTGACGCTCAGTGTCATTGTTTGCCACCAAGCAATCACAATCGTTGCAATTTTCTTTTTGGGCTTCCTTTAGCCCGTCCCAAATTTCTTTGGCAGTTCTGCAATTAGAAACAAACGGAAATTTATCAATACATATTGCAGCTTTAAGAACATTCAAAACATAAACATTTTCAGAATTCATTCTTTTATGCTCGTCGGTCCATTTTAGTTCATTTTTGGGCAAAACATGTGGACCATGAGTAATCAGACTCATAAGCTTCGGATTAGTATTAGTAATCCAAACAAAAAGTTTTCCAAGCCATGCAGCGTAATCAAAACCATCAAAGACGGGAAGCACATTTACACTAGCCATCATGAAAGCGATCTTTACTCTACGACCGCAAGGTCGACAAAAAAAGCAGAGACGAGGCTCTGATACCAATTGTTGGCCCAGAGAGATGGCAGACAAGAAGGAGGGTTGAATTGTCCCCTTGTCGAGATGGCGGATTTTCAAAACTTTCTTAACAGATGTATAATTAACAGCGATGATTAACAAAAACTTTAAGTGAGATTAAGACGTTCTCTCAAACTTCTCGATCTCACACGGATAGTTAATGCAACTAATCAAGGAAATTACGCTCAACACGGATAACGGAGGTAGCAGTGTGTGACAGTGTAGTGAGTTAAAAACCTATATAATGTACCTGTGAACGGAGATAGAAGAAATGACAATCACACAGGCAATCACACAAGACACAGGGATTTTAAGGTGGTTCGGGACCACGACGGGCTCCCAATGTCCACCCTTCACCCAACTTCACTACACGTTACTTTCGTAGCAACACGGGGACGAACCCCAACCACACACACGCTGCTTCCATAGCAATAACCATACGGGGATTGGCCCCAACACGCTGTCACCGCAGCACACACACACACGTTCGGGGAACGTACCCCGGACACGACAACCACACGGAGTCGCAGCTCCATCCACACACAACACCACACGGGGAGTGTTTCCCCACAATAAACCCACACACGCGGAGATACAACTCCGCCCACACACAGTGTATTTCGAGTTCAATAAAGCAAGAGAATATCCAATACATGCTCGTACTCAGAACAGACTGAGGAAAAATCTTCAAAATAAACTAAAGAGGGATGGAGAAGTATATCCTTAATATATGGACGGCCTTGAGATGATTTCTTTGAAGCTTTCAAGGTGAGGGAAGGTCGATCTTCTACAGGTATGAAGCCCCACGAACTCGGCTGCAGATCTAGCTTGTTCCCCACATGAAGGCTTGATAGAATGAATGTATCTTTGAGTTCCCTTGACCAAGAACGTTCCTACAAGATGAAACAAGAGTGAAACCCTCAGAAAACGTTCTCCCTCTGAACCTTGCGGCCAAACCCTCTTTTCTTTCTATGTTTACTATGTAGAAATTGCAGCTAACATATATATGCTAAGACAGAATATGGAAATGAAGAAGCAAGAGATCCCCCTTTAGATTCTTCAATGCAACTCAAAGATAGAATGGAAGGGTGCACTTAGAAAGGACAAACCAAAGAGTAGAAGCAGTCGTCCCTTGTAGATCTGAACGCCTAGGTTGCAGATGGTGGAGAACAGTTGCAGCCGCCACCAGATCTGAGCTCAGGCTCTTGAACGTGATCCACAACGGCCTCTTCTTCCTCCTCCACAAGTGTGCGATGCCCTCTCCACCGTTCCTGCAAGAATAGAACAATATCAGCCCAAGGGGGTAGTTCATCCGATGGAAATCGTAACATACATATAGGGCATCGAATGGGTGAACAAAAGACCACAAAGCCCATGCTAAAACTCTCTCAAATGCACTCCCAATGGTAGGGTATAACTCTAAGGACATTAGGGTAATATACCATGGCCATCGGATCTTGAAACCCACAGTTCGAAACCAAACGACAAACCCGATCCGGACGTAGCAGACAAAGTGTCGACCTCTAGGGTCGACACTCGTCTCAACGAGTTCTGCCAGAACATATATAAAAACAAAACGAGATACGAGTGTCGACCTATGGGGTCGACACTTTTCACCGAGAGTTCTGGCCTGTGAAGAGACATAACATTCGTGGTGAAAAGTGTCGACTCTTGAGGTCGACACTTTTTTCACGAACATTCTGTTTTCACAGAAATGAGCAAACTTACCTGAAAGTGTCGACCTACGAAGTCAACACTTTTTCCCGTGAGTTCTGCCTTTAGCAAAACAGCAGAACCCTGGTGAAAGTGTCGACTTCACAGGTCGACACTTTCTGCCAGCGTTCTTAACACAACGCAAGGCAGAAGCTCTGAAAATAAGTGTCGACCCCCTGAGGTCGACACTTTTGCTGACAGCAGAAAAACATCAGTAATATCAATTGAAAGTACCACATATCATAAACATGTATCATGATTGAACAATAGAGTTCATAAAACTCAGATTTAGATGACGAAGCATGATTTCTTCATAGATTGAATCCATTTACATTGATATCTAATTGAACATCCATTAATACCATTGGCCTTCAAGTTTTGAGTGAAGTCTCACAATAAACTTGTATTCTCCAGATTTAACCATTGCTTTTCATCCACTTTAAAATCAACCTACAAGTGTGTCCTTACCACCATTACCATGATTTGAAGATTAATTCCATCTAGAACCTGCACATGTACAAATTCTTATTAATCTCAATCTCAAGGTTAGCAATTTGAATTCTCAAATCAACCCATATCATGTAAACCACTCAATGCATCCTTTCAATCTCAAACAAGGCAAGTGTGAAAACTCCATTTACCAGTTGAATACAGTCAAACCTCTCATAAATGTTAAGTCAGTCCAAAACATATAAAACCAATACAGTCTAGGACAATCAGGATCAGTCCAAAATAAGGCATTTCAGTTCAGATCAAAACAGAAGGCAAGGCTCAAAGAGCCAAGGGTCGACCTATGGGGTCGACCCATCCCAAGAGGAATGATATACTACTTTAGATAGTCCAATGCATATTGAAGTCACATCAAGCACATTCCAAAGCAACTCAATGAAGTCTCATGTTAACCAGGATTAATTCATAAACATGAATTATAAATACAGTTCAGAGCAAGTACAACCATGGACAGCAAGATATTTCAAATATTTGTCAATTCATTAAAAACACCAACATAGAGTATGCATGAGAGCACCAGTTCAGAGCAAGTACAACCATGGATAGCAAGATATTTCAAATATTTGTCAGTTCATTAAAAACACCAACATATAGTTGCATGAGAGCACCAATGCAATCATCAACATCAAGAATGATATAATCATGAAGGACCATTGTGTTTGAACCACCTGCAAAACAAGATATCATAATGTCAGCTTGTTCAATATTAAGATGCCATTAAGCATAAAACACACAATATATTAGAATCATCAAAATCATTGTCAAAGACAACAAGGGGGCGCACAGAACCCAACAGAACGGTTGCCCTTGGGCCCATCATGGGGAAGAACGGTCACACGACTGACCGCGCATACTCCACTATGCTCCAAGCCGAAGGGCGGTCAAGTCTGGGCCGCGCATGGGGATAAACGGGCCCTGGTTCGGCCGTTTATCCCTTGCCGGCGTGAAAACGGCGAACTCGCCGGGATTCGCCATTTCAGGCCCCAAACGAGCCCCTAAGAGGGGGAAACGAAACGAAATCGACCCCCATGCCCCCTAGCATGATTCTACGCCCCTAAAACGCGGAATCGCGGGCTAAAATAGTAGATCAGGCGGTCACTCCCCGCGGCATGCTCAACCCTTCCCGGTGCGATAAAACCCACTCTCGGCCTCGCCTCGGCCTACAAATCGCGAGGAAGGAATGCAAGAGGCTAGGGATCGTCACCCTACCTTCGCTCCGCGTCGAGACGTGCCGGATCGAGCTCAAACCACGAAGAACGCCGCTAGAAACCCTGTTCCTTCACGCTTCCCACGAACACCGCACGACCACGAGATCGCCTCGTTGTCGCCCACGTCACCGCGCCGTCGCCCCGCCGCCGTCTGCAGCCGGAGAGAGGCCCGCCGCGGTCGTCTTCAGTCGAAGAGTGAGGGAGAGGGGCCGCGGTTCTCACGGGAGGAAGAAGAAGAGGGGGAAGAAGAAAGAGAAAGAAAGAAAAAAAGAAAAGAAATGGGAATTTATAGAAAATCCGAAAATTTCAGAAAATACTGAAAAATAGAAAATCACGTTTCCGCGATCCTCGGAACGCACCGATCGCAACGGTACCACCCGTGTCTAGGTGAACGACTCGGTTCACCTGCAACGAGGTTCCGCAGGTCGTGCCGAAACCCGTACCAAAAATCGGAAAACACTCGCGAAAAAGTCGTGGATGCACTCCGAGCCTCCGAAACAACTCTGGGTCGCACCGATCCGAACATGAAAGATGTCCGAAACGAAATTTTGGACACAACGGAGTCGGACACTCCGAGAAAATAGATCCGGGACCCAAAAGAAGGATCCGAAAGATCCGGGATATTACACAAAACCTTCTCCCACGTTCTTCTCTTCTGCTCCTTGGCCTTCTTCTCCTACAAGATAGAAAGATTAGCTTATTAGGGTTGGTTCTCCCCAAATTCGTAGCTCATATATAAACCCACACAGTGTATGAAAAGACCATTTAACCCTTGCCAAAACTATGTGAAACATGCCTAAACATGTATATCATAACCCTAGGGGCAAGTGAGTAAAAGTAGAGCACAAATGGATTGAGTTTAGATGGTTTTTGGATCCACGTTTTTGGGTTTCGCCGGTACCGGTCGACCTACACTGGGTGGGCGGTCGACCTAAAATTTACAGGCTGAAAATAGCCCTTTCTGAGGATTTCGGTCGATCGAAACCCCAGGGGCGGTCGACCGAAATCTGGGAAATTCCAGATTTGCAACCGTTCAGACCCTTAACCCCATTAGCAGCCCATTCAAGTTTGTGACATCAAACTTGTGACGACCCGAGAATCCGATTACCGGGAAGGCCCGATAACCCGAGACTCGCACCGCCGCCCACGAGCCGGGAGGGCTCGGAAGGGCTAAAAGGAGTGTGGAGGCACAAAGAAATAGGAAATAAAGCAGGACAATTCAACAATTAACAGAAATAAATAAACAACTACAACAGAGTCCAGTCCAACAGAAAGTACAGTCTAAAGCAGTAAAACGTACCACGTGCCAAGTGAACTCTCGGCCCGGCAAGCTGGCAACTAAGAACCTCCGCATCGCGCCCTCGAACCTCGAGGAAGAAGAACCGCCTCACCTGAAAAGTAGGGAATGAGTCTCCAAAATAGAGACTCAGCAGGGATCCCGCGGAACCCCAACCGGAAACAACGGCGGTAGCGGAAAGGAAGCTACAACTACAGCAGGAACAGCAACCCGGTGGCCGGTCAAAAACTCGGCACTACAGCTACTCCTACTGCCAGAAGGCACACCTCGATCACGCAGTCGAAGCTACCGAACCACGCTAGCACCACCTACCGAAGTAAGAACACACGGCAACCACGCCGTAGAGGCCTGCCCCCCCCCCCCCCCGGACAAAGCCGACCTGGAGACGCTGTCCAAGGTGCAACCCCGACCATCCGATCGCGGGTACCGCACAACAAGACCCAACCTCGGTAAAGCCACTAGCACTAATCTCACGACCCAGTCTCCCATCGGGGGACAACCAAGCCACGCACCCGACCACCCGATTCCACGATCGGGGACCACTAAACACGAGCCGCCCTAGCCACCCTACTAGGAAAACGTCACGATACCTCCGCAGCGGAGGCCTGCCCTCACCAAAAGGGCCCAAGCCAAAACCACACGGTTAGGGAACACGGTCACGACCTCACCGTCGTGAACACAACACTGTCTGGGAAAAGGCCCTCGGTGAAACTCACCGGAAACCCCAGACCTCGACTCCGGGAACTCTCCCGAAACCACTCACGAAGTCCCGTCTCACGGACAGAAATAAAACCTGGTACACAACAACTCACGTCACGTGACAGGAGCACCACCCACTAGAAGAACGACCGGATGCGTCCCCTGACGTCTTACACCGCGTCACAAGTGTCTAGCTACGACGCCCCGGGCGTGAGACTCAGACACACACAATAACCAGTACCACAACAAGGACTAGCTGGGGTCACGCTCGTCAGCACGTGTCCTAAGCCCCCAACTACGTGTGCACACACAGACCATCTGCTCTAGGTCGGGTCCTCTAGCTGGTTTTCCCCCCCACCGGACTCTGGTGGCAAAGGCAAGGGGCCGACGGAAACCAGCCTAAAAACCGCGTCTCACCGGGTCGCGCTCTCCACCACTCCCAGGTGGGTCCGCACACGCGTGCGCAGGAAGCTACGACTAGTGGAGGATCACAGAAACGTGGACACAGAACCACGCACGCACTCATTACGAGTAACACGGAGTAACAGGTGGCACGACGCCACCAGACTCTGGACAACCCACTAGACCTACAACTCAACGGCCTTTGAGTCACAAGACTCGAGGTCAAGACCGTTGCACATGACAGCACTGAGCCGTCAATCTGGCCTAATCCCTAGGTCCAAAACCACAATGCGAAGACTCACGAGGCCAAGGGTCGACCACTGGGTCACAACCGGGTCGACCGGAGACCAACACAACGCAATCGGAACACTAGAAGGTCACTCGGACCCTTAAACTCACAGGAACGCTAATCGAGGTAAACCAAACCTCTGGACACCCAAAGACACGATCACGAAACTCCACGGGGTGTCTAGGACACACACGGCCCAAGGGGAGCACGATCAGCCGCAGACCGTCCGTCTCGGGCAGCCCGGCAGGCCACCCCAAGAACGCGCTACACATGCATAGCACGTTAAGCAAGAACGCGCTATGCAAACCTAGCGCGTTCAGCAAGAACGCGCTATAGGTCCATAGCGCGACCAGACCAGGTCGCGCTATGATCCTATAGCGCGACAACCAAAAACGCGCTGGGACCCTAGAGCGCGACAAGAACCGCCTTACTGTTCATCTTCTCCGATGAACGCGCCCCGTCGGGGTAGCGCGACACTCAAGAACGCGCTACTGGAAGCTAGCGCGTTCTCAGTCCGCGCCCGAAAACGGTAGAAACGGCGGGAAAACCCATTCCAAGCCCCGATCACCCCCAGGTGATGGGGAAACAAAGGGGGAAACATTCCCCAACCCCTCTGGCACCGAGAGGACCATTTAAACCCCAAAAACACGATCAAAACACAAGATTCGGCTCACACCCCAAAAACATGCATTTTTCCCAAATCACCCCGTTTAGCCCGCTCGGCTCCCCACGGCCTACGAAACTCGCGGGAATTGAAGTACACGGGTTGAGGGTCCATCTCCCTACCTCCACCGAAGATTCGACGCACCGTGGACGCCGATCCACGAAGAAAACGCCGTTTAAACCCTCGCCGGTTCACGATCCCACGAACCGCCTCCACCACCGCGATCCTCATCCCGTACCCGTCGCTCCATGCCCCACGAGCCACGCCGCCCCGCCCTCGCTGCCTCCGTCGGCCGCCCGGAGTGAGAGGGGGAGAGGAGAGAACGTGAGAGAAGAGAGAGGGAGGGAAGAGAGAAAAGGAGGTTATTATATAGAAAATCCAGAAATTCTCAAAAATACCAAAAAATAGAAAATCACGTTTCTGCGATGCTCGGAACACACCGATCGCAACGGTACCACTCGCGCCCTGGTGAACAGCCCGGTTCACCCGTAACGAGGTTCCGAAGGAATTACCGAAACACACACCGGGAATCGGAAAACACACGCGAAAAAGCCGCGGAACGCTTCCGGGCCTCCGAAACAACTCCGGATCGCGCCGATCCGAACACAAAAGATGTCCGAAACAAAGATTCGGACACAACGGAGTCGGACACTCCAAGAAACCAGATCTGGGACCCATGAACAAGGATCCAAAAAATCCGGGGCATTACAGCCCTCCCCCCCTTAAAGAAATTTCGTCCTCGAAATTCAGGACTAGCACCAAGTCACAAGGGAAGAACGCCTCCACTAACTGACAACGTTGCCAGGGCCCCAACACAGAAAAACCTCAATTCTCAGAAAAGCACCGATCATTAGGGATACAGCCAGACCATAATCATGAACAATGCCATGCTCCGCACACCGCGCACACACCGGCCACCAGAGCAGGCATAACACAAGGGCACAAGTCTGGTATCACCTCGGACACAACGGAAACCACCCACGGCATCGCTGCCACCTTCTCGCTCACCGAGGGAACACAATCCTCGCCACAAGAACCAATCCACCGGTCGACGCCCACGCTCGGCGGACCAACCAAACGCCAGCTTCACAATCGCTGATCGATCTCACACCCTGCACCAGGGGCAACCAATCACTGAGCTTCCACCAGCTCACCCCAGGCAAGCCAAATACCAAGGACAGCACGGGACCAACTCTCTCAGAACTCAAACTTCGACAAAGCTCAGATCCCATCTGGAAAAATGCATCTCATAAACGGCCACCAAAGGCCTCGCTGGCACTCGGCTCTCTCCATTCTCGAGCCCTTACAACCAGCATCTTCTGTCTCTGAAAAGACCATCCACTGGTCACTAGACATTTGTCAACAGGAAACCTCCGCTTGCTCAGGTTCTTCCTTCTTTCCTGGTCCTCCACCAGATCCGAAGGGAACATTCCAAACCTCGGCAAGCCGTCCGTTGACTCTTCGCACAGACCACCACAACGCCAACTCGAGATCCACCATCTCGACAACCGTCTGCAACCCCGCAGACTCCGATCCTCCACACATCGAGAACCACAACACCAACCGTAAATCTCAAAAACACCGCCCAGCCGGCACTCGTCCTTCTGGAACAGCGCCAACACCCTTACACATCAGGGGACGGGCAACGCTTCTCACAGGCAACCACCTTGCCAAGACAAAGAGCACGTCTCGCACGGACTTCATGACACACAAGGCCAACCAATCCGGACACGCAATGCAAGACGACGAACCTTAGCCAAACACGATTCTCTCCAACCAAAGGAGAACCCAATCACACCTCCGACCAACGGAATGAAAACTCCACACTCGACCTGACCTCGAACCTCACGCATGCTGAAAACAGCACCAAGGAAAACCATCGCTTCCATCAGGTCGGCGCCTCCGACACACTCGACGAGTGTCACGTCGAACCATGATCACAACATCTCTCGATGCACCATCGCTGCAATCCCCCGAACTGCAACACGCCCGCCGGCAACCTCTGCCCAACGTAACACAACCAGGGCCACCAACCGCGGGAGAAAGGTCTTGACCTCGATCCGCAGACCCCACGCCGGCACTCCAATGAGAACAGCGACCACCCTCACCGCGCCACACAACGCACTCAAGCTCTCGAGCGAGAAACAAAGCGAAAAACATGCACAAAACCCTATGCCAACTGCTGACTGTACTGGACCTTACGGACTCTGATCACTGCAATATCTCGAATTCCTATGTACGTCCACAACCACTGCTCTGATACCAACTGTGACGACCCGAGAATCCGATTACCGGGAAGGCCCGATAACCCGAGACTCGCACCGCCGCCCACGAGCCGGGAGGGCTCGGAAGGGCTAAAAGGAGTGTGGAGGCACAAAGAAATAGGAAATAAAGCAGGACAATTCAACAATTAACAGAAATAAATAAACAACTACAACAGAGTCCAGTCCAACAGAAAGTACAGTCTAAAGCAGTAAAACGTACCACGTGTCAAGTGAACTCTCGGCCCGGCAAGCTGGCAACTAAGAACCTCCGCATCGCGCCCTCGAACCTCGAGGAAGAAGAACCGCCTCACCTGAAAAGCAGGGAATGAGTCTCCAAAACAGAGACTCAGCAGGGATCCCGCGGAACCCCAACCGGAAACAACGGCGGTAGCGGAAAGGAAACTACAACTACAGCAGGAACAACAACCCGATGGCCGGTCAAAAACTCGGCACTACAGCTACTCCTACTGCCAGAAGGCACACCTCGATCACGCAGTCGAAGCTACCGAACCACGCTAGCACCACCTACCGAAGTAAGAACACACGGCAACCACGCCGTAGAGGCCTGCCCCCCCCCCCCCCCCGGACAAAGCCGACCTGGACACGCTGTCCAAGGTGCAACCCCGACCATCCGATCGCGGGTACCGCACAACAAGACCCAACCTCGGTAAAGCCACTAGCACTAATCTCACGACCCAGTCTCCCATCGGGGGACAACCAAGCCACGCACCCGACCACCCGATTCCACGATCGGGGACCACTAAACACGAGCCGCCCTAGCCACGCTACTAGGAAAACGTCACGATACCTCCGCAGCGGAGGCCTGCCCTCACCAAAAGGGCCCAAGCCAAAACCACACGGTTAGGGAACACGGTCACGACCTCACCGTCGTGAACACAACACTGTCTGGGAAAAGGCCCTCGGTGAAACTCACCGGAAACCCCAGACCTCGACTCCGGGAACTCTCCCGAAACCACTCACGAAGTCCCGTCTCACGGACAGAAATAAAACCTGGTACACAACAACTCACGTCACGTGACAGGAGCACCACCCACTAGAAGAACGACCGGATGCGTCCCCTGACGTCTTACACCGCGTCACAAGTGTCTAGCTACGACGCCCCGGGCGTGAGACTCAGACACACACAATAACCAGTACCACAACAAGGACTAGCTGGGGTCACGCTCGTCAGCACGTGTCCTAAGCCCCCAACTACGTGTGCACACACAGACCATCTGCTCTAGGTCGGGTCCTCTAGCTGGTTTTCCCCCCCACCGGACTCTGGTGGCAAAGGCAAGGGGCCGACGGAAACCAGCCTAAAAACCGCGTCTCACCGGGTCGCGCTCTCCACCACTCCCAGGTGGGTCCGCACACGCGTGCGCAGGAAGCTACGACTAGTGGAGGATCACAGAAACGTGGACACAGAACCACACACGCACTCATTACGAGTAACACGGAGTAACAGGTGGCACGACGCCACCAGACTCTGGACAGCCCACTAGACCTACAACTCAACGGCCTTTGAGTCACAAGACTCGAGGTCAAGACCGTTGCACATGACAGCACTGAGCCGTCAATCTGGCCTAATCCCTAGGTCCAAAACCACAATGCGAAGACTCACGAGGCCAAGGGTCGACCACTGGGTCACAACCGGGTCGACCGGAGACCAACACAACGCAATCGGAACACTAGAAGGTCACTCGGACCCTTAAACTCACGGGAACGCTAATCGAGGTAAACCAAACCTCTGGACACCCAAAGACACGATCACGAAACTCCACGGGGTGTCCAGGACACACACGGCCCAAGGGGAGCACGATCAGCCGCAGACCGTCCGTCTCGGGCAGCCCGGCAGGCCACCCCAAGAACGCGCTACACATGCATAGCGCGTTAAGCAAGAACGCGCTATGCAAACCTAGCGCGTTCAGCAAGAACGCGCTATAGGTCCATAGCGCGACCAGACCAGGTCGCGCTATGATCCTATAGTGCGACAACCAAAAATGCGCTGGGACCCTAGAGCGCGACAAGAACCGCCTTACTGTTCATCTTCTCCGATGAACGCGCCCCGTCGGGGCAGCGCGACACTCAAGAACGCGCTACTGGAAGCTAGCGCGTTCTCAGTCCGCGCCCGAAAACGGTAGAAACGGCGGGAAAACCCATTCCAAGCCCCGATCACCCCCGGGTGATGGGGAAACAAAGGGGGAAACATTCCCCAACCCCTCTGGCACCGAGAGGACCCATTTAAACCCCAAAAACACGATCAAAACACAAGATTCGGCTCACACCCCAAAAATATGCATTTTTCCCAAATCACCCCGTTTAGCCCGCTCGGCTCACCACGGCCTACGAAACTCGCGGGAATTGAAGTACACGGGTTGAGGGTCCATCTCCCTACCTCCACCGAAGATTCGACGCACCGTGGACGCCGATCCACGAAGAAAACGCCGTTTAAACCCTCGCCGGTTCACGATCCCACGAACCGCCTCCACCACCGCGATCCTCATCCCGTACCCGTCGCTCCATGCCCCACGAGCCACGCCGCCCCGCCCTCGCCGCCTCCGTCGGCCGCCCGGAGTGAGAGGGGGAGAGGAGAGAACGTGAGAGAAGAGAGAGGGAGGGAAGAGAGAAAAAGGAGGTTATTATATAGAAAATCTAGAAATTCTCAAAAATACTGAAAAATAGAAAATCACGTTTCTGCGATGCTCGGAACACACCGATCGCAACGGTACCACTCGCGCCCTGGTGAACAGCCCGGTTCACCCGTAACGATGTTCCGAAGGAATTACCGAAACACACACCGGGAATCGGAAAACACACGCGAAAAAGCCGCGGAACGCTTCCGGGCCTCCGAAACAACTCCGGATCGCGCCGATCCGAACACAAAAGATGTCCGAAACAAAGATTCGGATACAACGGAGTCGGACACTCCAAGAAACCAGATCTGGGACCCATGAACAAGGATCCAAAAAATCCGGGGCATTACAAAACTCCTTTGAACTTGGAGGGTCTATATTGAGTGTTTTGACCTGCAAAACTATAGAGAAATGATTAGAACTTTAGCTCAATAATCCATATGATAAACGCATGAGCTTCATACAAAACATTAAGAACGAGTAAGAGATAAGTATGAAAACCCTTTTAGCATCCTTCAATCCATTGATCGAAGATGAATCCATTTCACACATTAGATGGATATCAAGAAATCAATTTCACCAAGATTAATGAAAATGTTTTAAGCACATCATGACCATTGATAAAACATCAAATGAAGTTATGTTCATAATGGGATGAACTCAAAAGAGACTTTCATTTGTGAAAAACCCAGCATCCATCAAATCTTCCACTCACAGCAAACCATGAGACTCAAGTATCACACACAGTTGCCACCAAGATTAATATGAATGATATGTATTGTAGCCCTTGAAAACACAAGTCTTACACCCAAACAACAAGAGCTAATGACTATGAGGTTGTACACAATGAATGATATCTACATGAATGATCTCTGCCAAACTTTATGTGAAATTCTTAAGGACACTGTGAACCTCAAAAGCCATGAATGAACTGTATTAAGGAAGGCTACGTGAAGTGCATATGGTGAGATCGATGTTATGACAAAGTAAAAATCTTAGCAATGGTTCTTGACAGATTTGACTTGACATATACCACCTATTTCAGATTGTAGAAAGTAAGGTGCTTGTCCACACGTTTGTTTTACCTTCCAAGCGACCGCCATGAGATTTGATCCTTCAATTCAAAATAGTCAAGTCAATACATCATGAGTTGCACAAAGACTTGTTCAATCTTAAAAGGCTTTGAAGCCTCTTGACAACCCAAGTTTTCTTCAACTAAAAGCCAACTCCAAATAGTCATGCAATCAAACAACATGTCTCAAAATGCATGACGGAAATGCATGTAAATCACAAGACAAAATTTGATCATTCTTCTCAAGGTTCAATCAAGACATGAGCTAGATTGCAAACACTTTACAATCTATCCATGCAACATGTATATGCAACATTTAAACCATTTTTAGTCTCGACCATATTTGAACATCAATAGCACAGTTAGACTTATGAAACACATGCAGGCATAACAAATATCATGAGTGCTATCATGAGTGCACACAATCATCAAAAGTATATGCAAGCATACACAAAGTGTAGTTATCATCAAAGACATAAACATATGCAAGGCACACATCAATCTCCCCCTTTTTGATGATGACAAACTTTGTGACTGACTTAGACAGATCATAGATTGGCACATTCTTACTCCCCCTTTGATATCATCAAAAAAATGGGAGGAAGGCAATGAAGTTCAAATATCAGCAAAGTAGATTCATGAATCAATAAGAGTTCACTTCAAAGGTTCAAATGAGATAATAGCAAAGCAAAGATAAGATGATCAAAATGTGTTAATTCTTGTGATTCCAATTGTTGGTGATGGAGATGACATGTGTGTAGACTTAAGACTTGAAGACTAAGTAAACACATCAAGATAATACCACTGAAAGCCAAATCCCATTTCAGATGTTCACAATATGCAATGGCAAGGCAAAGGCAAGATTTTTCTTTGAATTCTAAATTTTTAGATTTTCCTTAGATTTTCAGATTTTCAGTTTTTTCTGTTGAAATGCATAAAAACTCATAGATGCATGCAAGCGATGACACACCAAGTAATTTTTTTTTATTTTCAAATTTTCAAATTTTTAGTTTTTTATTAAAATGCATAAAGTTGGATGCTAACAAAAGAGGACACATAAATGCATGCAATGTAACTAGACAGATACGTATATATACATGCAACATAGCTCCCCCTCTTGATGGAATAGGTGTACAAAAAGTGCAGGTGAGTCAGTACATCCAGAATGTTCAAGTATAACACCTAGGAGATTGTGCAATCACACAGAAGAGTTATGCAATAGTTAAAACAGTCAATCAATTTTATGAATACATATTAAATCAAATTTCCATGTGTGTAAATGAATAACATGAAAATAGATTATTGCAATATGGATATTCAGATTTTCTGATCAACACAAAGAGAGATTTTACAGACTGCACTTCAATTTATAAGAACGGCGTATTGAAAGCTACGCTCTGCCATAAAGAATTTTTCAGTTTAAAAATCTTCACAATGACAATCAGAATTTTACAAGAGTGATCAAGTTCAAATATTCTTTTTTATGCGAGTAGACACATGGAGCTCATGTCAGACTCCCCGGTTACTCAGAATATTGACCATTTCACTTCATTTTGAGTAGAGATACTATAGTACAATACTTTTCTGAAATGAACCACATCACGTCTCAGGTGACATGTGCCCAATTTACTCAGCGAGACTAAACATTGCTCTGCCTTCATTTCAGATTTTTTTAAAAAAAATAGGCAGGTAACTTTTTCCTCAACTGCATCTTTAACATTCATGCAGCAAGTTTAATATCTCTAGAGTGTTGAAAAGAAATTCCTATATCCTTATCTTTAACACTCACTTTCACATCTTGTGCATGAAGTGTATAAATTTAATTCATCATGTATACCGAAAATTTCATGAACACATAACAGTGCAGCTCTCCCGAAATAGATGCACTTATCAAATCTTTACTCCTCCTGAGTATATTGACAAGAAACACTCCAGTGATGACTCAAAAGTAACATTATTTAGCAAGAATTATGAGGTCTTAGAGATTCCAAGGATGGGGGTGAATAGTATATATAACATGTAAGCACACAATTTGGAAGATATGCAATGTGCAATCTAAAATGTAATGTAATGTAAAATTTCAGATTTTATTGAATGTCCTAAATGCAATACAAAGTGCAAGACGTAACATGGGTGCAAATTGCAAGTTTTCAGTTTTTCACTTGAATGATCTAAATACACCTAATGCATGAATACTAATGCATGCAACCTATAACTATATGAGAATGCAATGCAAGATGCAAAAGCAAGATGAGAAAGCTTGATTTTCAGATTATTTTGTCAGATTCCACAAGAGAGCATTCAGTTTTGAAAGATGAACAACAAACATTTTCTATCACATGGCCTTTATGAACAAGGGTGCAGAAAAGATCAGAAATAAGTAATACAATCCATTTTATTTTCAAAAACTTTACAAAAATAGATTTTCAATAGCATTTCAGAAGTTTAGAAAATTATCCACAAGCCAAACAGATTTTTCAATGACTCTTCAGAAGAAAATCAATCCAATCACAAGTTAGCCATTTGATTTCTCCAAGTTCTGGTACGGAGTTTGAGGTCCGAAGACCCGACTCACACATGATAAAAGCTTCCAAGTGGACGTGATCCACTCTTCCACTAACACGATTTGATATACCAGAAACGCAATTAAGCTCGAATGTGATATCACACATGCAGTTTCAATCAAGAATTGTTCAAATAACCATTTGGAGATTTTTGGCACAGCAGAGTAGAGGAACACGAGGTTAAGTTTTTCAGAAGCAATACCTGTCATGAAACAATACCACCCAGTGCCATAAGCTAATGCATGAAATTTTATTTCTATAGCAAAAGGTTTAATTACCTTAGTTCAGCCGGCAGTACCATATGCCTTTAAGCACCAAAATCACTAACTTCACGAAGGTTAGTATTTCAGATTTTTATTTTTTAACCTTTGTCTTGAGAATCCATTGTTTTTCTCAATTTCTTCATTGCCATCAAGTCACTCTTGTAATCAAGGTTCTCATTTTGCAGATTTTGATACCCAAGCTTTCTTGGATCCCTAGGGCTCAGCAGCACCTTTGAGAGGTGCATTCCGCAGTCTCACACATGCAAATATCAAGTTTCATCAACAATGTATATGCATAAGAACGGATATGCATTCTAATATGAGAAGCAAGTTTTACAAATTTATGCAAGACAGTGCATGAGAGTTTATGCAGACTCACTATATGCAGTTCTTTGAATATGCATGTATTCAATGACTTAATGAACAAGTGACTCATGGTACCTAGCGAGGCACATTTTCACGCATGGTGATAAATTTCTGTCAGGAATGACATGCCCTTCCTCAGGTCACCATTTAATATACCATGAAGTCATGCAATGATGATCAGATGGATGAATATTCAGTTTCATGAAATGCAATCATGCAATGGTGATTCATGAAAGATGCAATGCATTCTAATAACAAAAATAATTTTTTTATTTTCATTAATGGAGATTCGGTTAAAACAAATGTGAGTTTTTCAAAAAAGAACTCAGAAATTTATTTTCAATACCCGTGTCTTGAGCATCCATCATCTTCCAAGCCTTCTACTTGCCCTCAAGGCAACCCTACAACAAAATTCTCATTCAACAGTTTTGGGTACCCAAATATTCTTGGGTCCCGGATGATTAGTGGCACCTCTAGTGGGTGCTCTCCATAATTTTTGGACATACATATCATCAATTTTCATTAAGACACAGTCATACATAGTATGCCCAAAATTTCCACAGTGGTGACAACTAACAAAAGACTTTACATTCTTCTTAACAGGATAAACATGGAAACTCTGTGGGTTGGCAAAAGTATAATTATTTTTAACATGAAAATTCTTTCTTCTACTTGCTTGCCAGCACTGTGACACATGGTGTCCTAACTTTCCACATCTGAAACAAGAAACACTCCTTTTTCTTTTTGAAACAAATTCATTTCCGCATGTTTTCAGATCATCGGATTTCATAACAAGGTAATCATCCATCATATGATCACGTTTACCACAATAAAAATATGAGACATTCCTTGTGGATACACGTGTGTGTGCGGAATGATTTTACTTTCTACCATTTACATTAGCACAAGTAGAATTGATTTTCAGCTTTGAGTTTTGGTTCGAGTTCTGCTTAACATCACATTTATGGATTTTCCTTTTTACATGCTGGACTGGGTGAGCATCAATTCTATTGTTCCTAGGTTGAGCCTGAGCTTTAGAATATTGTTTCTCAACATAAGAAGCATTTGAAATATTTAAGGAACATGATGCATGCACAAAAGATGTTTGTATTTTTAGACCAAAGGCTTTCTTTTTAGTGGGTTCATATCCAAGACCTTCCCGTTGAAAATTCACCTTAGTCCCCAAGATTTTCTCCAGATTATTTTGACCATCCACAAATCTTGACAATGAATTATGCAAGTCATGGATTTCACTTTCTAAAGATGTGATATGTAGTTCAGTATTAGCAAGTTCTTCTTCACAAGTAACAAGACTAACATTTAACACTGCATTGGTAGTCTTAAGGCATTATACTTCTTACTTTAATTCATCCACATTTTCACATTCACTTACAACTACAGATTTTCCTTTTTCTAGAAACAACAATCTTTTAGAAATGGCCGTGTTCAATTCCTCCAGTTTCTCATTTTCTTTTGCAAGCTTTTCATCATGAATGAGTTCATTTATCAAGGTTTGATCATTGGCCATTGAATTTACTTTTGCTTTCATCTCATTGTTTTCATTTTTTAAGGAGCAAATTTGATCTTTATGAAATTCAATATCAAACACATGAGCCTCAATTAATTCCTCTAAATGTGAGCATTTTTTAAAGGAGGAGTCAGTTGTTATGTTCAACCTTCTTTTTTAATTTTTTATTATCAGATTTTAGCTTCTTATATTTACTTGCAAGCTCACCGTATGCATCCAATAGCTCATCAAGAGATATATTTTCATAATTTGAATTTACCTTTGAACTTATCATGCTTGATATGTTCACCTCATCACCCATGAGACACAGATCTTCCAGCTGTATCTCTTGAGCCTTGATCAATCCATCTACGATTTCCTTCGCCGTTTCACATGAAGAAACAAATGGATATATATCAGTTTTCACGACAGCTTTTAATAATCTTAAAACTGTAACATTATCATAGTTTTTCAATTCATCTTCATAAGGCCATCTAGTCTCATCCAGAGGTAATTTGTTAGGGCTATAATATATCAATTTCCAGAGTTCAGGATTAATAAAGTTAATTAGCCCACACATTTTGCCTAACCATGAATCAAAATCATCGCCATCAAAAATAGGTAAGCAACTCATCGAAATATGATCAACAGAATAATTCATGATTAACACTACACTGGGATCTCTCTGTAGATCGTTAGATCCAAGGACAACAGAGCCTTACTCTGATACCAATTGTTGGTCCCTGGGTAGGCGAGTGGACAAGAAGGGGGGGTTGAATTGTCCCCCATGCGATATGGCAAATTAAAACTTATGCAACGGAATTACCAAGTTTAACAAGATTGATAGAAATAAAGTAAGCAAGGATAAACAAATTCACTCAATCTCGTCGTTCACACACGATCAAGATAAACAACGTTAACATTACAATCCCATAAACATACATAACACAAGGTAAAACACTAGACACGGGGATTTTTAAGGTGGTTCGGGACCACTACGGGCTCCCTACGTCCACCCCTTACCAAACCAGTAAGGATTCACTCGCTAGATAAACCAGCACGGGAAGACTCCCCAAACACGAAGCAAGGCTCCAACACACACGGGATAAATCCCAAATACGGAGCAACGCTCCAACACACACGCAGGGCAACGCCTGCACACACACACGGGGACGCGCTCCAACATACACACACACACACGGAGACAGAGTCTCCAACACGATCGGACACTGGATCATAACACACATAAACTCGCGGCAACAAATGCACCACAACGACACACACAGACGTGCTGGATTGTGAATCCATCAACACACGCACACGCACGCTGTAACAACTGCAGCATCGAAAGCACACGACCGTATGCAAACGGTCACACACACATACAAATATCTCTAAGAGTTGAGGAAATAAACACAAATACTCAAGATATGCTCAGATCTAAATAAAACCCATGAGAAACATCACAAATAGATAGGAATAAGATGTAGAAGTTGTTCACCCATCGATTTCCCAAGCCTATGGATGTTGATGCTTGATTCTCGATTCGGATGATGACGATTCTTGCGTCCTCTTGTTCCTCTCATCGATCCACTCCTTTTCTTCTTCTTCCACGAGCCTCGGAGATGCCTGGATGCAGATGAAAACCTTACAAAACCTTCTCACACGTTCTTCTCTTCTGCTCTTTGGCCTTCTTCTCCTGCAAGATAGAAAGATTACCTTATTAGGGTTGGTTCTCCCCAAATTCGTAGCTCATATATAAACCCACACAAAGTGTATGAAAAGACCATTTAACCCTTGCCAAAACTATGTGAAACATGCCTAAACATGTATATCATAACCCTAGGAATAAGTGGGTAAACGTAGAGCACAAATGGATTGGGTTTAGATAGTTTTCGGATACACGTTTTTGGGTTTCGTCGGTACCGGTCGACCTACACGGGGTGGATGGTCGACCTAAAATTTACAGGCTGGAAATAGCCCTTTCTGAGGATTTCGGTCGACCGAAACCCCAGGGGTGGTTGACCAAAATCTTGGAAATTCCAGATTTACAACCGTTCAAACCCTTAACCCCATTAGCAGCCCATTCAAGTTTGTGGCATCAAACTCCTTTGAACTTGGAGGGTCTACATTGAGTATTTTGACCTGCAAAACCATAGAGAAATGATTAGAACTTTAGCTCAATAATCTATATGATAAATGCATGAGCTTCATACAAAACATTAAGAACGAGTAAGAGATAAGTATGAAAACCCTTTTAACATCCTTCAATCCATTGACCGAAGATGAATCCATTTCACACATTAGATGGGCATCAAGAAACCAATTTCACCAAGATTAATAAAAATATTTTAAGCACATTATGACCATTGACAAAACATCAAATGAAGTTATGTTCATAATGTGATGAACTCAAAAGAGATTTTCATTTGTGAAAAACCCAGCATCGATCAAATCTTCCACTCACAGCAAACCATGAGACTCAAGCATCACACACACATGCCACCAAGATTAATATGAATGATATGCATTGTAGCCCTTGAAAACACAAGTCTTACACCCAAACAACAAGAGCTAATGACTATGAGGTTGTACACAATGAATGATCTCTGCATGATCTCTGCCAAACTTTATGTGAAATTCTTAAGGACATTGTGAACCTCAAAAGCCATGAATGAACTGTATTAAGGAAGGCTACGTGAAGTGCACATGGTGAGATCGATGTTATGACAAAGCAAAAATCTTAGCAATGGTTCTTGACAGATTAGACATGACATATACCACCTATTTCAGATTGTAGAAAGCAAGGTGCTTGTCCACATGTTTGTTTTACCTTCCAAGCAACCGCCATGAGATTTGATCATACAATTCAAAATAGCCAAGTCAATACATCATGAGTTGCACAAAGACTTGTTCAATCTTAAAAGGCTTTGAAGCCTCTTGACAACCCAAGTTTTCTTCAACCAAAAGCCAACTCCAAATAGTCATGCAATCAAACAATATGTCTCAAAATGCTTGACGGAAATGCATGTAAATCACAATAACAATTTGATCATTCTTCTCAAGGTTCAATCAAGACATGAGCTAGATTGCAAACACTTTACAATCTATCCATGCAACATGTATATGCAACATTTAAACCACTTTCAGTCTCGACCATATTTGAACATCAATAGCACAGTTAGACATATGAAACATATGCAGGCATAACAAATATCATGAGTGCTATCATGAGTGCACACAATCATCAAAAGTATATGCAAGCATACTGATACGGGACGGATGACGCGACCGGGCTAAGACGTACGGCGGACTCGATGTGCGGCCAGCACTAGCACACTAAAGTAAGCAGACCGGCTGACTACCGTGGCATTCTCCGGGTGGAGCCGTCTCTCAACAGAAACTTACTCTAGCCCGAGGATCGTCCCTTGGGAGGGAAACATGGGATCGCAGTGGTTAAGGAACCACTGTCACCTAGGGGTTTCCAGTTCAGGCTCGGTACTCGACTGGGTCTATGGAACGGGCGCTCACAACTCACAACCACGGTGATTTGAAGCTTTCTATTGGCCCTATTCTCACAAACGCAGCATGATAGATAATATACTAAATCAACAATGTGAGTGTAGAACGAGGCACGTACCTCCACGACTAGCGCGTGGGGAAGAAATCCCGACCGAATCCGAACAATCCCGATACACACAATTGCTAACTATACAATTTCAGAACCAATGCCCACTCCACGCAGGGAGGTAAAGGGCTACAATCACACTTCCGGGGATGCTGGAATTCGGGTTGACGGGCCGCACTCGCAGGAGGCGAGGGAGGTGAGTCGGGGCCGATCGGGTTGTAGACACGCCGTTTCTGACGTTACGATGAGTAAATCCCATATTGTACTGTAATGCCCTGAAGTGGCTTACATTTTCTTTTATTTGAGTGATTTCCGTAATTATGGTTAAATTACATTATTTTATGAAAGGGAGAAAATTAAAATATGTGTACATATAAAATAAATAAAAAGAGAAAAAAATAAAATTCCCAAAAAAAATGTGTGTAGTTGTGTTTACGTAAAAATAATATAATTAATTTTCTTTACTACATAAAATATAAATATATATATAAGTGGTTAGTATATACATAATATATTTATTAAAAGGTAAAAAAAGTATATAATAACCATAAATAATATATATATATATATAACCATTAAAAAAGAAAACAAAAATAAACAAAACAAACAAAAATAAAATATAATAAATAATGAGATAATATTCCCTACCCCATTTTATTCTCTCTAAGTCTCTTTCTATTTTCTATTTCCTTCCCTCTCTCTCACGTAATCCCCTCCTCTCCGTCTCTTTCTTTCCCTCTCACCTCACTACACACACCCCCTCCCCTACGGCACACACATACTCGCACACTCACCTCATTGCACTACACAACACACACTCACGTGAACTCCCCTTCCCTCTCGAACTCACTCACTCCCCCATTCTCTCCTCTCCCTCACGGCTGCACGTAAACCACTCACCACTGTCAACCCACCCTCAGACCTCTCCACCCTCCAGCCTTTCACTTCTCCCCGGCCAGCCACAGCACTCCCCGTCCACCATCTCTCTCCCTCTCTAAACGCCCTGCCGCGACCCCTTGTGCATGCACCATCACCCCACGCACCCCTTCCATCCTCTTCTCTTTGGCCTTTACACACTCTCCCTTTGCATGCGCCCCTCACAGCACCACCATAGCCAACCCCCCACATTCTCCTCCCCGACCATCACCGTGGCTGTAACGACCCGAGAATCCGATTACCGGGAAGGCCCGATAACCCGAGACTCGCACCGCCGCCCACGAGCCGGGAGGGCTCGGAAGGGCTAGAAGGAGTGTGGAGGCACAAAGAAATAGGAAATAAAGCAGGACAACTCAACAATTAACAGAAATAAATAAACAACTACAACAGAGTCCAGTCCAACAGAAAGTACAGTCTAAAGCAGTAAAGCGTACCACATGCCAAGTCAACACTCGGCCCGGCAAGCTGGCAACTAAGGACCTCCGCTCCGCGCCCTCGAACCGCGAGGAAGAACCGCTACACCTGAAAAGCAGGGAATGAGTCTCCAAAACAGAGACTCAGCAGGGATCCCGCGGAACCCCAACCGGAAACAACGGCGGTAGCGGAAAGGAAGCTACAACTACAGCAGGAACAGCAAACCGGTGGCCGGTCAAAAACTCGGCACTACAGCTACACCTACTGTACCAGAAGGCACACCTCGATCACGCAGTCGAAGCTACCGAACCACACTAGTACCACCTACCGAAGCAAGAACACACGGCAACCACGCCGTAAAGGCCTGTCCCTCGGACACAGCCGACCTGGACACGCTGTCCAAGGTGCAACCCCGACCATCCGATCGCGGGTACCGCACAACAAGACCCAACCTCGGTAAAGCCACTAGCATTAGACCCTTGGCGCGAAAACCAACACACGCGCCACGGCGAAACAACCGAACTCAACGGTCAACACGACCGAAAACCCGAAGGTCGAAATCACGGAAACTGATAGTCTGTCACTCCGTACTCGACAGGAGTACCACCCACTAGAAGCACAGCCGGTAGCGTCCCCTGACGTCTTACACCGCACCGCAGGTGAACCGCCTGACGTGGTAGGTCCTACCCGAGGCGCGAACACCGTACAAGTAACCACAAACAAGTAACTAGCTGGGGTCACGCCCGTCGACGTGGGTCCAACTGCCCCCAACCACGTGTGCACACACAGACCACGCGTCCCTGGTCTGGTCCTCTGACCGGTTTTCCCCTCCGCCGGACTCTGGCTGCAAGACGTGGGGCCCGACGGCAACCGATCCACAAACCGCCTCTAAGGGTAAGCCCGTACACCACTCCCTGGTGCGACCAGCACACGCGTACTGGTAGGCTACGACTAGTGGAGGGTCACTGAAGGAGTAGACTTTCAACTCAACGGAAAACAACGTCCGAATCCGACGACGTACGGGGACCACCCCACGTACCGGCCCCGTCGCACGGCGACCACAGTCGGAGAAGGAACAGAACTTGCAGTCCACGGTCACGCACGCAGCCTGCGCGAAAGTCAAGAAAACCCAAGTGACGCTAAGTCACTGGACTCTGGACAGTCCTCTAGACACACTACAGCCAACGGTCCTTGAGTCGCAAGACTCGGGGTCAAGACCGTTGCACGCAACAGCACAAGGCCGTCGATCTAGCCCAATCTCTAGGTCCAAAACCACGATATCACGAATACCGAGACAACACACGAGTTGCCAAGACCATTCCCTTGAGAAGGGAACGCAAGGGACAAAGGCCACTCACACGGGCCACACGGAAAACACAGAAGCACGATTCCCAAGGCAGCACACAAGCCGCCGCGACGATTTCCCATCTTGAAGCAAGCGGGAAACCTCCAGCCCCAGGCCGGGTAACTGGACTCGCAGTCCAAGACCAACCACGTGGCCCACATGGGAATCGCCTTCCAGAAAAACTCACGGCATGCGGGGGAGACCCCACCGCACCCACACCGATACACGGTGACTCGATCGAGCGTAACACGAAGGCCCAGCACGCGAGAAGTCACCCGGATTCTCAACCCTACGGGCACGCTAAACGAGATAACACGGTCCTCCAGACACCCTCAAAACACGGACACAGAAACCCACGGGTGTCAGGGACACTCACAAGACCGCAGGTCGACCACTGGGTCACAACCGGGTCGACTAGGGATCCACACATTGCGGGACAAGGCGGAGAACACAAAAACTCGCCTCGGAACAACACAGAGCCTGACGGTCTAACCCTAGACCGTCACAGGGCTGTAACGGTCTAGGCGAGACCGTCACATCCACCTGGCGGCCTAACGCAGACCGTCACACGGCCCAAAGAACGCAGGATGTAACGCGCCTGGCCCAGCGCGTTACACGAATGTAACGCGCTTGCCCTGGTCCGTTACACGCCTCACGCTCTCAGCGTGAAAGCAGGATGTAACGCGCTTGCCCCAACGCGTTACACGGATGTAACGCGTCTGGCCTGGCGCGTCACACACGCTGCCCTCCCCAACGGATAAAAACGGCTCTGACGGCCCACCCTGGGCGCGTTACAAGCATGTAACGGTCCAGAGGGCACCGTCACACCCCCAGCCCTCAGCTGGGCAACAGGGAATGTGACGCACCCACCCTGGGGCGTCACAAGGCTGTGACGCGCCAGCCCTGGTGCGTCACACGCCTGACCCGAAAACCAACGGAAGAGACTCTAACGGTCTAGCCCTGGTGCGTCACAGCACCTGGCGGTCTATCGTGGGACCGTCACACCCACAGACCACCAAGGGCCAACAGAAGGGGGATGTAACGGCCCTGCCCAGGCGCGTTACACCAAGTGACGGCCACTGGAAGGACCGTCACTTCCTTCCGAGAACGCTACGGCGGGAAACGACCCAAAACTCGTCCCACGCCCCCATACCTCCACAAGAGAGGGGGAAAACAAGGGGGAAGCTCCCCAGAAGCCCCTAGCATGCATCTACGGCCTCGGATCGGCCAAAAACGCAATGAAACGGGAGATCGGCCCACAAGCCCTAAAACATGGGTTTTGCCCAAAAACCCCGATTCCACCCGCTCGGCTCACCACGGCCTACGAAACTTGCGGGAAAGGAAGTGCACGAGCTGGGGAACCATCACCCTACCTCCACCGAAGATTTCGCGCCCCGAGCTCGCCGATCCGCGAAGAAACGCCGTGAAACCCTCGCCGGCTCGCGACCGCGCCACGAGCTCCCACGCGCCTCCACCGCCTCGATCCTCGCCCATCCTCGCCCGCGTCCTCACCCGCGCCGCCTCCGCCTCGCCCCCGCCTCGCTCCGTCGGCCGCCGGAGAAGAGAGGGGAGAAAGAGGGCGTGAGAGAAGAGAGAGAGTGAGAAAGAGAGAATGAGAGGGGGAGAGAGGAAAGGGTTAGTATATATAGGAAAACCCGAAAATTCGATAAATTCAGAAAATTACGAAAAATTACCTCCGCGATCCTCGGAAGGAACACAACGCAGTGGTACTGTCCCGAGTCGTAGAACGCCACGGTTTGCCCTGCAAAGAGTTCCGAAGGCACATCAGGGGAAAACACGTGTAAAGCACAAAATACACTCCGAGACCCACTAAAATGATCTGAAAAATATCCGAAAAATCCGGGGCATTACAGCCCTCCCCCCTTAAAGGAATTTCGTCCTCGAAATTCAGGACCTAGAACGACGTCCTAGAGGAAGAACACTGAACCAACTGACACGCTGTCAGGGCCCCCAGCACAGAAAACCTCGATTCTCACGAAAACACGGATCCTGAGGAACACAGCCAGACTCACAATCACACACAACACCTCGCTCCTCGCGCCGAGCACACCGGCCACAGAGCAGGCATATACCAAAGGACACAGTCCGGCATCACCTCAGACAATGCGAGAATCAACCATGGCACCGCAGCCACAATCTCGCTCACCGAGGAAACACAACCCTCGCCACGAGAAACAGCTACTGATTCATCCAATGGTCAGCAGACAAATGGCACATCAGCTTTACAACCAGCTGACAGGTCACACGCCCTCCTCGAGGGAGCAACCAAAATAGAGCCTCCACCAGCTCAAGCAGTCCTCTCCGCAGACCGCAATCAGAACATCGGCTCAACACCAAGAAACACCCCACACATGGCAAGCCGAAAGCCGGACACAACACCGTGCCAACTCTTGTCAAAAGACAAACTTCGACAAAGCCCAGATCCCAACCGGAAAGGCACATCGCAGAAACGACCATCAAAGGTCTCGCTGGCACACGGCTCTCGCCACGCTCGAGCCCCAACAACCAGCATCTTCTGTCTCTGAAAAGACCATCCACTGGTCACCAACTGCTCGCCAACTCGACCCTCTCGGGAAGCGCGACGAAACCAAATGACAGAACATGGCGTCTTCAGTCATCACCCTACGGGACTCAGACTTATAGGGAACCACCCCATGCTAGTCACCAAACCAGGGATAACCTTGCGACACCAATGTCCTATCAGGGACCACCAATCCGACGCCAAACTCACAAAAGGCCTCCGCCCACAGGCGTCACTCTTCCATCTGGTCTCATCAAATCCTTCGATCAATCCAAGTGGACACCTGCCAATCCCGATTCCGCCCTTACCACAGAGCCACGGGACACCACCTGAACAGTGCTCACGGGTCCCCAAGCAATAACCATCTCACCGTCACAATCCGACAAGATCGTAGAACCAACAGGAACCCACAGCCTGGCAGAGACCACATCCTCAAAGCACGATCTCATCCGAGGGCACGACTGGGAACACAAGTCGGACACCAAGCCACCGACTCCGACCATCACGTCCTCGACCTCCGTCAGGCGACATCCTCAACAACCTTTTCCAGGTCCGACACCGACGCCTGACACGGCTTCCATCACAGGAACATGGTACTCATGCGGCGTACTAACCAGCACATTCCCCAACACTCCACCCTGCCAGTGCCAACAACCACAAAACCTCGAGCAACGGCACGGCAACAACACGTTTCACACCAAGGAACCAATCCTCCGATGCTGAACGCGAACTCAGGAATCCACCCGTAGCAACCAACGCTACGATCCTGAACTAGTGGGTCACAAGCCCACCACGCTTCCGCTGCGTACTCAGATCCGCGCACACAGCCGAAAAAGCAAACGCCGCCCAACCAGCGCTCGTCCTTTCGGAACAGCACCGGCACCCTCACACGACAAGGGAATGGGCACGACTTCTCACAGGCAACCACCCTGCCAAGACAAGGAGCACGTCTCGCACGGACTTCATGGCACACAAGGCCAACCAATCCGAACACACAATGCAAGACGACGATCCTTAGCCGAACGCAATCTCTCCAACCAAAGGAGAAACCAGCGCACTTTCGACCAACGGAAGAACTCCACGCTCGACCTGACCTCAAACCTCGCACACGCTGGAAACAGCACCATCCAGCACCAAGGAAAACTATCGCTTCCATCAGGTCAGCGCCTCCGACACACTCGACGAGTGTCACGTCGGACCACCATCACAGCATCTCTCGATGCACCACCGCTGCAATTCCTCGAACTGCAACACGGCATGCCAAGAGCCGCCACACGAGCCATAACCGACAACCGCCGACGCTCATCCTCGAGTCCCGAACTCACCGCGGAGCCTTCCCATCTCAAACCAACTCCAGGGCGAACACAACCCATCCACTGACAGAAGCACAGGAGCAAAGACTTAACGGGACATCTCTGCCAAATCCTGCCTCGAAATCAGCAGAACGATCAGGACCGACACGTCATTTCTGACGCCACAGAGCGCGACAAGAACATCAGGCTCGACGAAACAGCAGCCCACCGAGAAGATCCTCCGCTCACCCGAGCACACTTCCCGATCAGAACGCCTCAGGAGCTGGACAAACCTCAAGCTGGAGTGGCCAAAATCGACAGCAGCTCCCTCGAAGCACGCTCACGGCCACTTAACCACGAACAGTCCGCACCAGACACCTGACCACGCTGCAGGTTCCTCGAATGCAGCACCGCGAGCTCACACCTGCTAGCAACCTCTGCCCAACGCAGCACAACCAGGGCCACCACCGATGAGGGAGAAGGCTCTCGACCTCGATCCTTAGACCCCATGCTGGCACAAAAGTCGCGGACAGCAACCACCTTCACAGTGCCGCACAGCGCACTCAAGCTCTCAAGCGAGAAACAAGGCGAAAAACAAGCACAAAACCCTAAGCCAGCTGCCAACTGTACTGGACCTTATGGACTCTGATCACTGCACTATCTCGAATTCCTATGTACGTCCACAACCACCGCTCTGATACCAGCTGTAACGACCCGAGAATCCGATTACCGGGAAGGCCCGATAACCCGAGACTCGCACCGCCGCCCACGAGCCGGGAGGGCTCGGAAGGGCTAGAAGGAGTGTGGAGGCACAAAGAAATAGGAAATAAAGCAGGACAACTCAACAATTAACAGAAATAAATAAACAACTACAACAGAGTCCAGTCCAACAGAAAGTACAGTCTAAAGCAGTAAAGCGTACCACATGCCAAGTCAACACTCGGCCCGGCAAGCTGGCAACTAAGGACCTCCGCTCCGCGCCCTCGAACCGCGAGGAAGAACCGCTACACCTGAAAAGCAGGGAATGAGTCTCCAAAACAGAGACTCAGCAGGGATCCCGCGGAACCCCAACCGGAAACAACGGCGGTAGCGGAAAGGAAGCTACAACTACAGCAGGAACAGCAAACCGGTGGCCGGTCAAAAACTCGGCACTACAGCTACACCTACTGTACCAGAAGGCACACCTCGATCACGCAGTCGAAGCTACCGAACCACACTAGTACCACCTACCGAAGCAAGAACACACGGCAACCACGCCGTAAAGGCCTGTCCCTCGGACACAGCCGACCTGGACACGCTGTCCAAGGTGCAACCCCGACCATCCGATCGCGGGTACCGCACAACAAGACCCAACCTCGGTAAAGCCACTAGCATTAGACCCTTGGCGCGAAAACCAACACACGCGCCACGGCGAAACAACCGAACTCAACGGTCAACACGACCGAAAACCCGAAGGTCGAAATCACGGAAACTGATAGTCTGTCACTCCGTACTCGACAGGAGTACCACCCACTAGAAGCACAGCCGGTAGCGTCCCCTGACGTCTTACACCGCACCGCAGGTGAACCGCCTGACGTGGTAGGTCCTACCCGAGGCGCGAACACCGTACAAGTAACCACAAACAAGTAACTAGCTGGGGTCACGCCCGTCGACGTGGGTCCAACTGCCCCCAACCACGTGTGCACACACAGACCACGCGTCCCTGGTCTGGTCCTCTGACCGGTTTTCCCCTCAGCCGGACTCTGGCTGCAAGACGTGGGGCCCGACGGCAACCGGTCCACAAACCGCCTCTAAGGGTAAGCCCGTACACCACTCCCTGGTGCGACCAGCACACGCGTACTGGTAGGCTACGACTAGTGGAGGGTCACTGAAGGAGTAGACTTTCAACTCAACGGAAAACAACGTCCGAATCCGACGACGTACGGGGACCACCCCACGTACCGGCCCCGTCGCACGGCGACCACAGTCGGAGAAGGAACAGAACTTGCAGTCCACGGTCACGCACGCAGCCTGCGCGAAAGTCAAGAAAACCCAAGTGACGCTAAGTCACTGGACTCTGGACAGTCCTCTAGACACACTACAGCCAACGGTCCTTGAGTCGCAAGACTCGGGGTCAAGACCGTTGCACGCAACAGCACAAGGCCGTCGATCTAGCCCAATCTCTAGGTCCAAAACCACGATATCACGAATACCGAGACAACACACGAGTTGCCAAGACCATTCCCTTGAGAAGGGAACGCAAGGGACAAAGGCCACTCACACGGGCCACACGGAAAACACAGAAGCACGATTCCCAAGGCAGCACACAAGCCGCCGCGACGATTTCCCATCTTGAAGCAAGCGGGAAACCTCCAGCCCCAGGCCGGGTAACTGGACTCGCAGTCCAAGACCAACCACGTGGCCCACATGGGAATCGCCTTCCAGAAAAACTCACGGCATGCGGGGGAGACCCCACCGCACCCACACCGATACACGGTGACTCGATCGAGCGTAACACGAAGGCCCAGCACGCGAGAAGTCACCCGGATTCTCAACCCTACGGGCACGCTAAACGAGATAACACGGTCCTCCAGACACCCTCAAAACACGGACACAGAAACCCACGGGTGTCAGGGACACTCACAAGACCGCAGGTCGACCACTGGGTCACAACCGGGTCGACTAGGGATCCACACATTGCGGGACAAGGCGGAGAACACAAAAACTCGCCTCGGAACAACACAGAGCCTGACGGTCTAACCCTAGACCGTCACAGGGCTGTAACGGTCTAGGCGAGACCGTCACATCCACCTGGCGGCCTAACGCAGACCGTCACACGGCCCAAAGAACGCAGGATGTAACGCGCCTGGCCCAGCGCGTTACACGAATGTAACGCGCTTGCCCTGGTCCGTTACACGCCTCACGCTCTCAGCGTGAAAGCAGGATGTAACGCGCTTGCCCCAACGCGTTACACGGATGTAACGCGTCTGGCCTGGCGCGTCACACACGCTGCCCTCCCCAACGGATAAAAACGGCTCTGACGGCCCACCCTGGGCGCGTTACAAGCATGTAACGGTCCAGAGGGCACCGTCACACCCCCAGCCCTCAGCTGGGCAACAGGGAATGTGACGCACCCACCCTGGGGCGTCACAAGGCTGTGACGCGCCAGCCCTGGTGCGTCACACGCCTGACCCGAAAACCAACGGAAGAGACTCTAACGGTCTAGCCCTGGTGCGTCACAGCACCTGGCGGTCTATCGTGGGACCGTCACACCCACAGACCACCAAGGGCCAACAGAAGGGGGATGTAACGGCCCTGCCCAGGCGCGTTACACCAAGTGACGGCCACTGGAAGGACCGTCACTTCCTTCCGAGAACGCTACGGCGGGAAACGACCCAAAACTCGTCCCACGCCCCCATACCTCCACAAGAGAGGGGGAAAACAAGGGGGAAGCTCCCCAGAAGCCCCTAGCATGCATCTACGGCCTCGGATCGGCCAAAAACGCAATGAAACGGGAGATCGGCCCACAAGCCCTAAAACATGGGTTTTGCCCAAAAACCCCGATTCCACCCGCTCGGCTCACCACGGCCTACGAAACTTGCGGGAAAGGAAGTGCACGAGCTGGGGAACCATCACCCTACCTCCACCGAAGATTTCGCGCCCCGAGCTCGCCGATCCGCGAAGAAACGCCGTGAAACCCTCGCCGGCTCGCGACCGCGCCACGAGCTCCCACGCGCCTCCACCGCCTCGATCCTCGCCCATCCTCGCCCGCGTCCTCACCCGCGCCGCCTCCGCCTCGCCCCCGCCTCGCTCCGTCGGCCGCCGGAGAAGAGAGGGGAGAAAGAGGGCGTGAGAGAAGAGAGAGAGTGAGAAAGAGAGAATGAGAGGGGGAGAGAGGAAAGGGTTAGTATATATAGGAAAACCCGAAAATTCGATAAATTCAGAAAATTACGAAAAATTACCTCCGCGATCCTCGGAAGGAACACAACGCAGTGGTACTGTCCCGAAGTCGTAGAACGCCACGGTTTGCCCTGCAAAGAGTTCCGAAGGCACATCAGGGGAAAACACGTGTAAAGCACAAAATACACTCCGAGACCCACTAAAATGATCTGAAAAATATCCGAAAAATCCGGGGCATTACAGTGGCACTCCCTCTCTCGTTCCATTTTCTCTACCCGCCCCTCATACCATCGCAGCGAACCTCCCCCTCCCTGCATGCACGCCCACGGCAGCGCCCCCTCTCCCCTCTCCCACAGCCTAATCGCCCAGCCGCAACCACCCACATGCAAGCCCACGAAACCACCCCCATCTTCCTCCCCGTGACCCCTGCCGGTCTCCCCTCTCGTTCACGGTAGCCCCCACGAGCCCACGCCACTGCCGCTCTCCCCGTCGAGCCCGCTGCACACCCACGCCGCCGACACCGTCTCCATCATCGCCGTTCGAGGATCCCGACGCGCACGCCTCCGACTGCCGCGACCACCCACCTCCACTGCGCCGTCGCCCACGTCACCCACGTCTTCCGCTACTGCCGTCGTCGCCCTCCACTTCACCGGCCTCGCACCCGCGTTCCCGCCGCCGTCACCGCCACCTCCGGCCACCGTTCCACCCAGCTCACCGTCGCGAAGCTGCCACCTCCCTGCTAACCCACAGCCCCCCTCCGGCCCCTGCGCATGCACACCGCCACCCTGCCGCACCGGCCGCACCTTCCTCCGCCACACCCGCGAGCTCCCACGCTGCCGCACCGACGCCACCACCGTCACAGCCGTCGTCGTCCGGTCGCCCATGTCCGAGCATCCCCGTCGTCCTGCACCTCGTCGTCGGTGCACCTTGCCGCCTCCGACCTCCGTCCGGGCTCCCACCGCCACCGCAACTGCCGCGGCTCCCATCCCCCTATCTCCCTCATCTCTCCCGTGTCCCTCTGTCTCTCTCCCCCTCTCTCCTCTCGCTCTGCTTCTTTCTTCTCACCGCGCCCCTCTCTCTCTTTTCTCTCTCTCGATCTCTCCCTCCTCTCTCCGTCTCACTCTCTCTTTCTCTCTCTTTTTTTTAATTTTTTATTCTCTCTTCTCTTCTCTCTCTCTCTCTCTCTCTTTCGTCCTCTCTCTCTCTCTCAGTCCACCACGTGACGCGTTCACATCTCTGGCGATCATGGTGGGACCTGCTTTTACTTTTCTGGTTACCCACAAGCTTTCGGCACCCACGTGTGCCCCTCCTTTTGACACCCACATGTGTCCCTCTTTTCGGCACCCACGTGTGCCCTTCCTTATTGCGCCCCCGTGCGCTCACTCCCCTCGTGCACCTCGTGCACTCCCCCGGTCCTTTGTGGTTACTTGAGAGGATAACGTTGTCTCGTGCACCACGTGCATTTCCCCTACCATTCGGCACCCACGTGTGCCCTCCCTACCATTCGGCACCCACGTGTGCCTGTTGACGCCTGGAAAATGAGCAATGGCAGAGACAAAATTGAAAAGAAGATCAGATCAACAGTGAAAGATCAATGACGAAGCTCGTCAACCATCTACCCGGCAGAAACCTCTTCCCGGTCAGACTAATGTCCAGTGTCGTCGTCTAGCAGACGACGGCACCGATGAAATAACAGTCACCTGACTGATGAGACCTCCTACCATATTTTAACAAGAGCTGTATTGCTGCCCTATCCAAGAATCTACAGATGACATGTCAGAATGGGTCAGATGTTGACTTATTGACAGATAAGGCGGGAGCAAAGACAAAGATGAAGCCAAAGCTGGCAAATGAAGACTGTGAAGACTTCTACAAAGTCAGAATAAAAGAAGAACCGTCTCCATGTACTGCGTGCCCTGCTGAAGCCTTCCCGGGTTAAAGATGACATCCGGTCTTGACATCATTCAGATGACAATGCTGATGAAACCATATCCGATTTTGTCGTCATTCAGATGGCAATACTGATGAAATCCCAGCCTGTTGACTGATGAAATCTTAAGATGATCTCGATACAAGATATGTCGTCAATGAAGGGCCCTCTTGGGTAATGGTGTACTTGAAGGACTAGCAAAGCCCTAGTCTAAAAGGCTTAATTGGGCCTGTAAAAGTGGCGCCGGGAGCTTCTTGTCGAAGCCCAAAAGCTGTGCCGAGATGTTGAATGCATGCGCGCCGGGAAGCCCCTCCAAGGGAGTGCGCCGGGAAGCCCCTCCAAAGGAGGCGCGCCGGGAAGCCCCTCGAATGGGCGCGCCGGGAACTAATGATGTAGGCACGCCGAGTGCCATTGATGTGAACAGGGTCTATATAAACCTACTCCTTCGATGAAACGAAGGGGGGGCGAATAGAAGAGAATAGAAGTCAGAAGCGAATACAAAAAAGAGGGGCAGATATTGAGAGGATAGCCAGAAACCCAAAAAGAGAAAGAGAGAGCCCGAGGAAAAGGCAATCGAAGAAGCGAAGAGAAGATCTGAAAGGAAAGAAGAAGGAAAGGCTCCAGGTGGGCTGCTCCGGGGAGGGAGAGGAGTCAATGCTCCGCCCTCCCCCATGTTTTCTTTCCTTTTCTTTGATGTAATCTAGCGAGTTTTCTTCTCGATTTATCAGATGTAGCCGGACAATCCCGGTTCTGCTTTGTACCTCTCTGCTTCTTATATTCCCTTTCATGGTTGATGTAAGTGTGAGACGATGCAATGAAATGGAATGATGCAATTGCAGCGATGAATATTGGGCAATCGAAGTTCTTCCCCTTTGCGTCCTGTGGATATGTCTTCTATTTGAAATGCATAATAGTTTATACAGTACCGGTTTCAGAATTCTCGTTGGTTCTCTGAAGAGGGATGAGGATAGGACCCCCACCCCCATCTAATGGGTGATTGGGCTCCATTCCCTTCTCATTTCCTGTCTCAATGGCAAATGGCAGATTCTCCGCATATGTTCCGAGTGTTTCCCTCGAGCCCTTCATGTTGTTCAGGAACCCGAGATACCAATCTCTTGGTTCCCTGAACTGCCAGGCTTTGGTGAATGATGATTTTGATCCCTGGGTCCTCCATTCTAAGCCTTGAATGCTTAGGGCCTGGAGTTTCGGTGCTAAAAGTCCATCCATCGCCAATTTTCGACGCCATTGGGTTCGTCCAGGGGATCAGAGACAGTCATCTCTTGATCCCCCAGACGGCTGACGGCAAACAGAGAAAGCTTCTCAGGTCCGGACGATGATCTCTCTTCTGCCTCCTGATTTGGTCTCTCGGCTCCCTTGGCATCCCTCTAGCAGAAGCATCCATGAAACCCCCTCCTGTACTCCAAATCCGGTCTCAATCCGAGCTAGAATCTGAGAAAATTCCCAAAACAGAGTGCCGTAATCAAGCCTGAAATCCTTAACCTTTTTACCTTCTCGGCGCGATAATTTCCCCGCCGAGAACTACGCTGCCGAGAGGCCTCCCTCTTCAGCAAACCGACAAAAATCTCTTCAGGCCACTTCCACGTGAACCCCCCAGCTCTCAGCTTCCCGGCACCACCTTCCCGGCGCGGTAATGGGCGCGCCGGGAAGCCCCTGGCCGAGACCTCCCCCCTTACCTTTGGCCTCTCGGCGCCAGCCTCCCGGCGCGGTGAGGAGCGCGCCGAGAGGCTCCACGCCGGGAGCCTCCCTCCTCCCTTCTTTTGCATTTGGAGCCGCGCCGAGACCCTCCTTCGGCCTACTAAACCCATGCCGAGAGCTCCCTCTTTGGCCAATAGAAAGCCACGCCGAGATCCCTCCTTTGGCCAATGAAACCCAGTCAGAGGCCCACCTCTGCACCATCATTTTTAACCTTTCAATCTCCCTATACATATGTCTCAGGAATGTTCAGAGACCATCACATGTGTCCTGAGAAGATACAGTAATGGGGAAGACCTCCCCTACAAACCCTCATTTCTGATCCGGATTTCACTGCTACCCTATGAACCCAAAGAGCCATGTTGTTATGTGCGTTCTGATGGGTTCCAAGGGAATATTAACCGATGAGATAGATGCAAGCAATGTCCCCGGGCCCGGTGCCCATCCTCGTTCGGTCGTCATCCCAGCATCCCGTGGATGATGACCTATTCTCTCTTGGTATAATCCAAGTTGAGGGGAGGTGCTGTCGAAATCTATACATACCCTACCGGGTAAAAATGTGATATTCACGCCGAGAGCTACCCCGTCGAGAGGGCTTCCCCTTTTTTTTTCTACAGCAAGCCGATAAAACCCCGGCCCTGTTCATTGGCCATTAAGAACCCCTCTTTTGGCCGACTAAGCCCATGCCGAGAGATCCCCCCTCCTCTTCAGCCATGCCGAGACCCCCCTATTCCTCACGCCGATAAGCCCTATCAGAAGCGCGCCGGGAACCTCCTCCACCATCTCCCCTTCGCGCCGAGAAGCTCTCCAGTTGGCGCGCCGGGAACCCCGGCCATTTTGCCTTCGCGCTGGGAACCTATGCACACTTGAACTGCATTGATAGCCTACCCCAAATTTTATTACTGAGCCCTCAATCCAAATTTTGTTCCGGGGGCTCCACCCCCGGAAACCCCCGCAAGGGGCGCTGCCCCCTTGACCCTCGCGACCTGACCGGGCAGGTCGATCCCCGTGACCTGACCGCGCAGGTCGATCCGCGTGCGAGGGCGCAACATTGAGCGTTCGCTCACTTTCCGTCGTCCCGCATCGGGTTCATGAATAACCCCTTTAGCTCGGGAGGGCTCTGCCACTACATGAGTTCCGCCGGCTTCTACAGGGAATATCAAACATTGCCCCATGGCAGATATGCGGTTCGGGAAGTTCAGCACTTCTCTCTTTCGGCTTTCATCCCGGCACTCCGTGGGTGATAGTCTATTTCCCCCTGAGCATAATCCAGATTAAGGGGAAATGCTGTCGAAATATCGATCGATGCTTTGAACCCCCATCATGGCCACGGCCCAGTCTGCCTATGACTGAAATTTTCCCTTCCCCCCTAAGCCCGGTCTTTGAACCGCTGACTTAACGATATCATCTGTATCTATGGTTGATGTTATTATCTTGCCCCGCCTCCCTGGCTCCGGTATGAAGTTCCATTTGCGCACATGAACATATGTTTGCCTCTCGAGGCCTCCTATTTTTGGTGTTTAATCAAGGGTTGTCCTTCTTAGGAAGGGCGTAATTAACGTCATAACCTTTATGGTATGACAGACTTCTAGTCCAGACACGATCACTCACAATCGACTGACCATGTCAGATCGAGCGCACAATAAAATTGTCACTTCGGTGACTGGCACGCCAATGAACCAATAAATAAATAAATCAATAAATAAATAATAATAAAAAATAAATAAATAAGATAAGATAAAAATCCGCGTCCACAGTGCCCTCCCTACCATTCGGCACCCACGTGTGCCCCTACCATTCGGCACCCACGTGTGCCCTCCCTACCATTCGGCACCCACGTGTGCCCCCCCTACCATTCGGCACCCACGTGTGCCCCTACCATTCGGCACCCACGTGTGCCCTCCCTACCATTCGGCACCCACGTGTGCCCCTACCATTCGGCACCCACGTGTGCCCCTTCCCCTACCATTCGGCACCCACGTGTGCCCCTTCTCCTTCATTCGGCACCCTCGTGTGCCCCGCCTCCTTGTTCCCCTCTATTTGGCATCCTCGTGCCCCGCCTCTTTATTGCGACCACGTGCGCTACGTCATTCCCCTCGTGCACTACGTGCACCCTTAGAGCCCCTTTCTCTTTTTTCCAAGTGATCTACGTGTCTCGGAAAGAGGAACGATTGTATCCTACTCCATCTGTTTATTGCTTTTATATTTCTATTATATTATTGTGATTATCTCTGTTCTATTTGTGTGTTTATCTCTGGTATTTGTGCGTTATACATCTTTTATTCAGCACTGCATTTCATGCATTTACCCTTTTTCTTTTCTTTCTTTTACTTATTTAAGGATTAACCCCTCTCGGTGAAGGAAGGACTCTCCGTCGGGAATTCCTCTCGACGGATTAGGATCTCCTCCATTGGGACCTTCGTAAGTCCCCGACAGCGAAGGATTCCCTCTTCGTTCACTGGGCTGGTTGTACCACTGAAGTACCCCGGAGTTAGTTACCTATTCGTGGTGAGACGAGTGCCCCTAGCTGACACGGCGGTAAATCAAAGTGCAATTAGGGTCCCTCCTACTAAGTGTGAATTTTATATTTGTTAAAATCAAAAAAAAAGAAAAAGAAAAATCAAAAAAATTAAGTAAATCAAAACACAAAAAAGGGTTAAAACAAAAACAAAAAATGGCGTAAGATCATCCACTTGTCTGCTAATCTCTGATACTTGTTTGCTAGTGTATGCATTTACGTTCTGGTAAAATTACAGGAATGGCTCACGACTCTTCCGAAGAGAATCAATTAGGTCGTGGTCAGTCAGCTGACCCACGGGTCCACGCAATGGATTCAGGCCCCTCCCGCGACACCTCACAAGAGGTCCCCGTTGTTCCACGGGAGGTAGCTCCACCCCAGGATATCTTTTCCCTTTTGGGTGTCCTCGCTAGTACACAGCTCAGCCCTGAGCAACTTCTGGCCTTTCAGGTCATTTTAAAGGGGAAGTTTGTTTCTCCCCCTCCTCAGGAGTCAACTCCGGCTCCCACGTCCTACCAACAGCCGCTCCAGGCTACTACATCTCCATCACATGTATATGTCGCTCCTTCTTCTTCATTTCAAGGACAGGCGAGCCAACAGCCCGCCTCTCACCAATTCCCCCCTCTACAGTCTCAAACCCCTGCCATCCCTCATACGGTACCCCAAGCGGGTCCGTCCACTGGTGGGCCACCATACCCATCTAGTTCAGGGTTCCCTTCTCAGGTCCCTATAAGGCCTTCTCAGCCTCAATGGCAGGCCCCACTTTCACCTGCCGAGGAGCTCACTCAGTCCCTCCTCAACAAATACACTGAAATGAATGAGGAGTTCCGAAATTTCAAGAAAGAGGCACATGGGAAGTCTGTCCCTGACATTTCCCTGCCAAATCTCCCCATATTCATCTTCCTCCCTCCGAAATGCCTACATACCGTAGGTATAATGGCACGGGAAATCCTTATATTCACATCAAGGATTTTATGTATGAATCTTCCTCATGGCAGAACGATCCAAAATCCCTGGCTTACCTTTTTCGGAAATCATTGGATGGTCCCGCCCTAGAATGGTTCTATTCCCTAGAGCCGAGTGAGGCTGGAGATTTTGAAATTGTCAAAGCCAAATTCATACAGAAGTACCGGGATAGGGTCGGTCCCTCCCTTTCTATCACCGACCTAGTTGCTGAGAAAATGAGGTCAGATGAGGATTTTGTCCAGTATGCTGAT